>CM052703.1:79134668-79142168 GCA_028551405.1 Uromys caudimaculatus
TAGGTGGGAGGAGGAATTCCCTCACAGAGGCGGGGAGGGTGAGGGTATAGGGGGTATCCAAAGAGGAGACCCAGAAAAGGGGAAACATTGGAAATGTAAATAAAGTATCAAAAATAAATAAATTAATTAATTTAAAAAAAAAAGATTTAAAAAAAAAAAAAACTTGCAGCAACAGCACAGCAGCACCTGGACTTGCTGACTTTGTTATCTTTGTTATCAGCTGATAACGAAACTTACATTCTAGAAGGAGTTGCTTGAGACACCGCAGAATAGAACCCATGCGTATCATGTTTTCCAATTCACTGTGGCTTTTTATAATTCTTTTATAATTGCCGTCATATCTTGTTATTTAATAAGTTAGTGAGGATGCTCTATTAGCAGGAAGGTGTGCAGGGAGCCTTCTGGGATGACCACAGTTTCCATATTTATATGGTGCATGTAACAGACCTGTATTAGCATTTTCTTATTAAATTTGTTATTGATTTTTTTGTGTGTGAATTTCATATCATGCACCCCCATCCCACTCATCTCCCCGTCCTTCTGTGTCTGTCCTCTGCCCTTGCAACCTCTCCCACAAAACAAAACAACAAAGAAGAAACCATCTCCCGTGGAAGTTACCACGTGTCATGATGCGTCTGTCCCACAGTATACTCTTTTGCCCAAGCAGCTTCATATGCAGACGTGCGTTGCAATGCGTCATTGGTCTGGTTGGAGGCCTCTGGCTTCTGTCACACTATCAATACTGGATCCTACTGGGACTCCTCTCAATCCTGTTGCTGTTCTGTGTCATGGAGATCCTGCAGCGTTGGTTCTGCAGGACCAGCCCCTTCACATGCTCCAGCAGTTCATAAATGGGATAGATGTTGGATCTGGGCCTGGGTGGTAGCTGTTGGTCAGCCCATCAGTTCTCCCATGCTTACACCATCAGAGTCAGCTCTTCCATACCCAACCACCAGGGTCAGTTCTCCAGCACTGCCCTGGCAAGGGGCAAGGCCATCTCTCCATCAGTTATACCCTTGAAGTCTGCTTTTCTCCACCCATGCCACCAGGGCCAGCTCTATTGTGCTGCCCAGGCAAGGTGTGGGCCTGCTCTTCCGAGTGCTGCAGCTGGCAAGGGGCTGTGTTAGCATTTTCCTACCTGGTACTATGGTACCCAGATAACCCATTAAGGAAAGAAAGACTTAGCTTGTGGTTTCAGGTCTTTCATCTCCCAGTCCTTGGCTCAGTTGATTCTGAGCCCATGTTGGTGTAGGATATCGGGGGTTGGGAGTAAATGGCAGGAGAGCTTCATCATCCCCTGGTAGGCAGGAAGAGAGAGGGGTGAGAGTAAGTGACCCTGGGGTAAGATAGAACCGTGAAAGCTATAGCTCCAGTGTCCTAATTCCTTCAGTCAGGTGCCACTTCCTAAAGTTTCCAGAACAGTGACACTAGTTGTTTGATCAAACACTCATTGATGAGCTTGTGGGGCATAGTTCATATTCAAACTCCAGTGAGAACCACATCAATTTGTTCAAGTTGTTCAGCTCAGTTTAGAATGATGGCTTCCAAGGTATGTATATTTTACTTGAAAAATAGTGAAGCAGAGATGGAAAGTGTACTGGATTTTAATGGAGCTAGAGGGATAGAATCATGATTGGTGCACGAATTTCCTTCTGCTATTCTGATTACTCTGGATGTGTGAAATTTTCCATAATGAAACACATGCGGAAAGAACCTCATGCTTTAGCGACAGTTGAAAACATTATGACAATCAGGGCATTGTGGCACAGGTACGTTATCCCAGCGCCTGGGAAACTAACACAAGAGGATCAAGAGTTCAGGACCAGCCTGGGCTACCCAATGAAGCCTCATGTCAAAAAAAATATGGTGACTATAGTTTGATATAGTTAGTTTCTCTTTCATTACTATGCTTCCTTTTATGCATACATATAGATATCTTCTTTCTAATAGATGGTGTCCACAGGCATAGCAAGATAGCTGACACTAAATATTTAAGATCCTCCCGTTATTTATACTTCCTCTGACATGAGATGCCGAGACACTTTTGAATTATATCATGCGTATCTGTAGAGAGGTTTATAGTTTCCAAAGACCCTCCTTCCCTGGCCACATTTCATCTGCACAGCGGTGAAGATCCGCTGATGACATCCTGAAGACCGAAGGCTGGCTTCCTAATAGCTTGCTTGTGGTAAACGAGACAATTACCAGAAATTGTGATCATTTCAGACTCTGTTCTTACTGAGCAGTGTGAACGCAGTGAGCGAGGGGTGGGGGGTTTACTGTGGTGTGATCAGAAAATACAGTGGTACAGACTCACTGTTTTTAAAACTGAAAGGCAATTTCTCTTTATATGCATGCTCTACTACCTGCACGAAATGCAAAATGTTGAAAACACTCGTTTAGAAACAATTCAGGTATAAAGACAATCTTGAATTTTCATGGCGGTTAGTTGAGTTTTCTCGGAGGTTTTCATATAAACACACGTTGCCATAAGCTTTCTTTTTAGAACTGCCTTTGCTGTATCACGAAGGTTCTGGGAACTCGTTTAAATCCTTGGCAGTTTTCAGTTTCCTGTTGTCTTCATTAACCCTTTCATCATTTAAGAGTGTGTCCTTCTGGACAAGTAAGATGGCTCAGCTGATGACAACAGTTGCCACCTAGCCTGACAAACTGAATTTTATCCTTGGGTTCCACAAGATAGAAAAAAAAACAAACAAACCTGACTCCCTTCAGTTATGCCCTGATCTCCACAGGCATGTCACAATGAAATAAGTAATAATAAGTGTAATAAAACCCTTACAAAGAGCATGTAGTTCCCCCTATCATATACCCACAATCACGGAGTAAAAGCACAGATTATATGCCCATCAACAGATGGACGGATAAAAAATTGTACATATGTACAGTGGAGTTATATCTAGTTTAAGAATTAAACTATATTGTTCTCAGGAAAATGGGTGGAACTGGAGACTATCATGTTAAGTAAAATAAGCCAGAGTCAGAGAGACAAACAGTGCGTTTTCTCTCATGCAGGAGAGTAGAAGTGGGTGTGAGGGGGAGGAAGGAGATCCACAGAAGAGACGGGAAGAGATGCTAAAGGCATATATGAACAAAGAATATACTATGAGTCTATTAAAATGATAAACTGAAGCCAAATATTTTGTATGCTAGTTTTGAAAATTAATAATAAATTATTGAGTGCATACTTGACCAGTTATTGTATCACATTGTGGGAGTATAGTATCAAACAAGATTCTTTGAACAAAGGAAATGTTTTCATCCACATGCACAGGTGTGTGTGTGTGTGTGTGTGTGCGCATGTGTGTGATTGTGTGTGTACGTATATGTATGTTTACGTCAAATATAATGGTGTTTGGGGAGGAAAGGAATGGGGATTCTGATGGAACAGGAGGGGCAGAATCTTGGTGGATCTGGAGTTAGAGTAATGGTTGTACAGATTTAATCAGACTGTTATCTTCATTCTGTGTATGTTTAAACTTTTCCATAACAAAACATTTGGAAAAGATCCTTATGTATTGATTTAATGGTGCAGAGCCTGGTATGGCACACACCTGTGCCTTTCTACTTGGATGCCACGGATTGATCTAGATTCTACATATGAGAGAAAGCACAGACATTTGTAATAAACATCAACAGGATGAAGAAATGAGTGGATGAGGGAGGATGTCTGGAAGGGAAAATCCCAGTTCTGGAGGCTCCGATGGCTGAAGAAATGGTATCTGTGAGCTGTGGGAAAGCCTGCAGACAGAGAAGGTGGGCTGATGGGGAGTCAACAGGAAAACAGATGAAAGGCCACCCTGTTGCAGGAAGGCATTGGCACCATGAGATTGTTTGTTTTCTCTAATACAATGTGAAAGTGCTAATGGGATTAGCCTTTTGTGATGAATGCTAATATGCTATGAAAACAATGCTAATATACAATGTGAAATTGCTAACAAAGGGGAAAATTGCCAATAAAATTCAATGGACCTCAATGATAACATGCTTCCCACATCTTTCTCATCTGTCCAGGGCTGTCTGGCAGCAGAGGAGGAAGGAGACTGAGCTTGCAGGTTACTTATTCATAGACATTCATGACTTCATACAAAATTACCTCTGTGTGGGAGTGGAGGCACACGTGGGACATTTGTGAACACACACACACACACACACAGAGAGAGAGAGAGAGAGAGAGAGAGAGAGAGAGAGAGAGAGAGAGAGAGACAGAGACAGAGGGGAGTATTCAGGTGTCTAGTGGGTGCAGGGAGGTCTCAGGCAAGCCAGGAAAAAGCCGTTTTCTTTTTAGGCCTTGGAATCATCTAGAATTTGTTCTATCTTTGTGTGCTTAGCACTATAGCAGTGTGTAATTGCTCAGGGAGAAGCTTACTTTTTTTGTCATCTCTCATGAGAGGTAGACAGAGAGAAATGACCTGCCTATGGGCACAGAAATGGACTGGAGTAAGAATCCATATTGTGGGTCTTCCTGTTTTTTCGATTTCCTCTCACTGCATTTCCTCCTCCTCCTCCTCCTCCTCCTCCTCCTCCTCCTCCTCCTCCTCCTCCTCCTCCTCCTCTTCCTCTTCCTCCTCCTCCTCTTACCCTGTCCCCCTCCACCTCCTCCTCCTCCTCCTCCCCTCTCCCCCCTCCTCCTCCTTGCCCCTCTCCCTTGACCATCTTTGTCACATGAACCTCCTTTATCCCTGCCTCTTCTGCTTCCTTAAAAAATAAAACACATTTTCTCCTTATTTCTCACTTTCTCTTTCTCCAAATATTTTAATCCTTATTACTCTTATTGTTCCAAGGGTCATTTTTGCCCCCAGCAAAAGCTACTAATTGCTTTGGAAATGTACTTTGGCTCTGCAGTCACCTGGCTTGGAACACAAGTTAGAGTGAAAACCCCGGTTAAGTTACTCACAAATTCTGCATGGATGCTTAATTTTTCCAAGCCTTGTTATCTGCATCCACAAAATGGGAATAAATACTAATGTCAACTGTAATTGCAACTGTTAATCAAAGGACGTATGCAGGGAGAAATACTGGAAATAGGTAATTTTTCTTCTCCTTTGAAATATTCTTTAGTAATATTTCATGATATTTTTATTGCACTCAATCCTAGCAGGCTGGTTGCTTTCTTGTTATAACTAATATGTTGTGGGACTCACTTTACTATTCCTAAGTGAAATTTATAGATTATGAATTCCCATACCCACATAATTACATAAAATTTAATGTAATGACCTAACAGCATTATAAGGGAGAATGCAGTGTATATAAAATTACATGCATTTCAAAATGTAAATGCTTATTTATGGATAGAGAAGTCATGATGAAGCAGCCGGAACTTGTCCTTGCATATAGAGCCACCAGGGATGGAGGGAAGGCTACAGAGAGTGCACTGTGACACCAGCACTGAGGTCATGAAGACTGGAGGATCTCCTGGTTTGCTAGCCAGCCAGCCATGATGAGTCAACTAGAGGTCCTGTCTCAAAAAAATAAAGTGTGGAGTAAACGAGGAAGATACCAGGCACTGACCACTAGTGCATAGCAGTGCATATGTGTACAGACACATGAACACATACATGTACACACAAATCGTAAAACAATAAATCAGAGAAGGCTGCACTGCTTTGGGAGGGTCTGTGAGAAGCTGAAAAGCGTTAGGCTCCATGACTCCCTCTCCTTCAGACTAAATGCAAGTGAATATTGGTGCTGACTCCACATAAGAACATTGAAAGTGAGCCTTTAAAAAACTTTTTTATTCTTTAACCTAAACAGTTTGGTCACATCTCAACTGTCATACTTTGTCTGTCAGTCATCAGACAGTCTCTACATAGATCCATGTTTACTGCTAAGAGAGGGTTTATCTCAGACTAAATATTTAATTGCTTCTTGCTCTCTGAGACCACAGTGGATATTGTCTTCTCTTCCCTGAGGCCAACTTCCTTGTATTTTTGCTAATAAACTAATTACCTGCCAGATGGTTGGGGAGAACATCATCCCTGGGAGAAATGATAGCACTGTCCCCAAAGGCCAAGCTGGTCAGGAGCGGTTTGGATCAAAGCCAGCCTGAAGTGAAGGGAAGGCTTTGCGGCACACAGTCCCATGTTGGGGGGGCAGGCATTCCAGGACATGGGATCCTTATCTTCTGCAGTGGGACCTGGAAGGCTTTTCTGAGATCCAGAATCAGTCTCCTTCAGAGCTGGAAGACATTAACAGAACTTGGGATTTCACTGGGGATAAAAAATTTACTCAAGAGTTTGAATTTCTTAAAGTTCTGCCCAGTCCAGTGAATACAGCCCACCCGGAAGGAGCCCAGAATCCTTACTGCAGGCTGTTTTATTTTTCTGAGAGATATTCATTTCTGAGGTTCGCTTAAGTCTTCAATATTTTGGCTTAAGTTCCTCTTCTTCAGTCTGAAAAAAAAGGGCAAAGTTATTGCTATGTTCCCATCCAAACAATTACCATACACATTCTATTGCCCTAAACAGTGGTTAGCGTTAACCCCTCATTTCAAAGCAAAACTCCTGGACGGAGGAAAGTAGTGCCGGAAGCACCCTCATGGCTTCTGCTGTGGCTCCTGGATGTTGTGTTCACCTTTGCATGATCCCCGAACAGCTTCATCACTTATGCACAAGTCATATGCTATATCATCTCTGCTCTACGTGCAAAGCAGACAATAATGGCCTTGGACCGTTTGGCTGCTATGTGAGTGATCTAAGTCTCTGCTACCATGCCTGATGCTTCAGGACCGCTCTATAAACTGCCACTTCTAGCCACTAAGGGAGGCAGGCACTTTTCCCTGCAAACTTCTTTATTAGGAGAAAGCCAACACCTTTTAAAACCACTCTTAAAACACCTCCAAATTTGTTCTTTCTTGTGGTTTCAGCCAAAACTCTTTGGAGAAACTTTAGTGGAATCAGATGACGTCACCGGGTCATCCTTTTAGGCAAAGTACAGTAAACTTGCTCCCTTGTAAACTTGGCATGCCCAGAAGTCTTCAGGTAAGCCATCTTTCCCTTTTGAATGTGTGTTCTAAGACCTTGAATTGAGCACACCGGAAATATATCAACCATCTTTATTTTATAACACTTAGTCTAGGACCTCAACTGAGCATACTCAAAAATGCACGTCTTAAATCCAGCATGCTTAGATAGATGCCTCTCCCTGCAGATTAGCCAGTGGTCTCCCGCATGCAATGCAAGCAGCCCGTCTTTCTCTGATCCTGTGCTTGTTGGTTCTGCTCATTGCTTTTCTGTTTACTGGGAGAAGAGCCTTTGGGGTTCAGTTGTACCACTACTGGCTCCCTTTCGGGGTCTTCTGCGAATCTTGACTTCACTTGATCAAGCATTGCGTCTTGAAACCTGCTCTAGGGAAAGCTAGATTTGTTTTTCATTTTAACATGAGAATTACCAGGTTTCCTTGTGGTGTTTGATTGGCCCTCCTCTGCCTGCTCTTCCCTTCATCTCCCTGTCCTCCATCCTGACTAAACTTCTCAGTATT
>CM052703.1:79144668-79295624 GCA_028551405.1 Uromys caudimaculatus
CTGTCTCTGAGGGAGCTAGCCTGGGGAATTTGCTCCCTTTCTTACCCTGCTAAAGCTTGACAATCCTTATTCCATCATTGCTTCATCTGGAAAGGAAATGGAGTTGGGAGGTGGGGAGACACGTTAAGGCTTGCTCTCTGCAGAAGGTCAAAGGAAGTTGATAGAGTTTTTTAAAAGAATTGACCCATGTATATTCATTGTAATCAGAGGGGGCTGTGTCAGAGGTCAGAGTGTCGGAGGACTCCTTCCTCTTTCATTTACTGTGAGTCCATGGGCAGATTGTCCTACGCTTCCCTTTGTGATTCAAGATTCAAGAGCAAAGATCATGCATTCCTCATTAGCTTGCTTCAAGCACAAAGACAGGTCATTGGTTTAATAAACAGGTATGAGGTGAGAGCTTGGGATTTTCTTTGTTCTGCACTGTCCCTGGTACTGAAGGCAATAGAATGAATAGGACAAAGATCCCCGCCCATAGGTTGAAGGAAGCTGTGGGGGAGGTTGAGAAGCTGGTGGAGTTGAGAGCATCATGAAGGATCTCCTTGGGAATGTGGCACTCAGCACAATCACAAGCTCTAGTCACAACCTCGACAAGAACACATTAAGTATGCCTTAGCTCTCTTTCCTTCATTAATTTGCTGATGTCATTATTCATTCATGCATTTGTGCTCACTTCATTTAGTAACTCAACGGTTAACTTAGCCACTGACACATCAGTCCAAACATATATCTCTCTGTTCTTCATTTATATTTTCTGAGGACAAGAATGGCAGGGTCCTTAATCCAACATAACAAATGCCACTTCAAAGGCAAGAAAAAACAAGGCTCACAGTACAGTTTCTTAACATCAATGTCCTTGTCATTCAAAGCCATGTAATCATGTGTGTGTGTGTGTGTGTGTGTGTGTGTGTGTGTGTCTGTGTTGTGTTGTGTGTTGTCTTTGAGTGTGTGTCTGAGGGAGAAAGGACTGCTCTATAATTGTGTGCTACAGATCAGCA
Organism: Uromys caudimaculatus; assembly: GCA_028551405.1. Lineage (NCBI taxonomy): Eukaryota > Metazoa > Chordata > Mammalia > Rodentia > Muridae > Uromys > Uromys caudimaculatus. The sequence goes on from CM052703.1 coordinate 79,145,664, forward strand.
CCCAGTACTACCAGCTTATACAGACTTTTGTCCTGAGGCACCCTCATCCTGTAATAACCAAACACTTTACTAGACATTGTCAAATGCCCCTTGGAGAACAAAACTGTGTCCAGCTAGTAATCTCCAGTCTATCAGAATCTCCTCCTTAGAGAAATGAATGCACCCCATTTCTTGAGAAATGAAACAGGATTGGGCTTTCATTGAGCAGCTTTTTTCAGATGTGTGTGTCTCCTAGAGAGATACAGTTTTGTGTTAGAAAGCAGAAAAGGACTTGGGAACTTCTCAAAATCAGAAATAAAAATCTCACCTTCAGGAACTTTTTTTTTTTTTAATCACCTCTGAGAACTGTGGCTTATTCAAGAAACATCTCAAGGCTTTCTAGAGTCTCAGTGATGACAGAGAGCCCCATTCACATGGAATGCGGGTCCAGGCTGGGTGGTTTGGAATTCTGCTCTGATTCTGTTGATGGTGCCATAGCCACAAAATTTAACCCATAATCCTTTAGGGGGGATAATAGCAGTGGGTATTTCCCTCTGAAGGTGTCCTGGACATGAGGAGTTCAAGGCAGCCATCTGGGTCTAAGGCACTGTTCAAAGACAATGTCTTTCAAGGTCTTCTGAATACCAGCAAGATAATTCAGCTGGCTTCCTCCTCACTGCCCTGCATGCATGTAGATACTGGAGCCAAATACAGGTGGTCTGAGACCCTGTAATGTTTTCAGTGGTGTTGGAGATTGGTGCTAATGCTTTGAATCTTCATGTCCAGAAGATTCTTGTCCCCAGTTGGTTTTTGATCTATCAATAAAGATGTCATCAGTTAATGGCTGAGCACAGGTTGGGACACTTAGAATTGTGCAGGTAGGACACAGAGAGAATTGCCAGGACTGGGAGAAGAAGAATGGGACACAGAAGCCACGGGAGACAAAGCCACCCAACTATGTGAGACTTTGGGTAAGTGGCCACTGGCAAATTCCCCTATTGGGCCTAGGGTAGCAGGGGAAGGTTTAGGAGTGCCCAGCCTTTGAATTAGCCAAGGCATTTTAAAATTAACTGGTGTGTGTGTGTGTGTGTGTGTGTGTGTGTGTGTGTGTGTGTGTGTGTGTGTTTGTGTGTGTGTGTGTGTGTGTTGTGTGTGTGTGTGTGTTTGTGTGTTTTCCATTTGCAAATCTGAGATAGCTCCTGGGTGAGTGTGTATGTGCAACTCACCAGGAGCACAGAGCAGTGCAGCCAAAATACTACCCTCAGCACAGTGGCTCTCAAATCTTACTTTTCCTTTCCATTCTTACTCTTTCCCTTCCTTCCCTTTCTCCTGTCCTTGCTAAGCTACCATCCAACCCCACCCAACCTATCATAGTTGCTTAGTTACCAAACAACTGACTCAAGTTCTTGCTTTCTTCCAGCTAGTCTCTAGAAATCAAAGATCAAAGCCTTCCCATTAAACTTGGGTTTAAATTTAAACCCCCTGCCTGTTCTGTAGGGTGTGATTGCTCTCTTGACTCCAATGTCAATATCTGTCAATCTCCCTTCATGCTCACCTAAACTTGCTCACCAGCCTTCTTTGTTGATGTGCACCTCAAAACACAATTCTAATTGTCTCTCCTTGTGAGAATCTTTGAGTTCTTATGTACCTTCTCTGGTGGTCCACTCTTCTGGGGCCGGGGGTGGGGGTGGGGAGAATCCTATCTGAGGCTCCATAGTCTGTTTTCTATCTGCTACTGTGAAACCATTACCCGTAATCTCCCTCTGTGGTCTACTTCCTGAGAGTCCTTTCTTTCTTTCTGTGTGCTGGGCTCCCTCTATCATGGATGCTTTGCTTCCAGTCCTGTGCCTCCCTAGCAGTTCTCTTCTGGTTGTGCTAATTGTAACTTTACCATAGGATCCAAGATTAGCATTCTTGGTTCATGAAGACATCTCTGTCAAATGCTCATCTCCTCATAGGTGTTCCCACAACCTAGTATCCCTTCATTTGCTGCTTTCTAGCTGTAATTTTACATTTATGTATGTGTTTACTTTATTCACAGCTGTCTTCTACATGAGACTCTAAGTGCCACCAGGAACGAGACACTGTCTGCTCTGTTACCATTTTGAACTCAGTATTTAGTGTCTGGTGCATGGCAGGTGCCCATTAAATATCAGTTGTTTTAGCAATAAAATTGGATAAACATTTATAATTTGAAAGCATCATGTTAAGCTAAATTAAACAGACACGGAAGTTCAGCTATCACATTTTTTCTTTCGTATACAAGAACAGAGAAACAGATGACTAGAAAGCAAACAAGGGATTCCGACAGATTAGGAAGGAGCTCGCAGGAACAGGAGAGGCAGCATATGAAATAGGAGGAAGGAGGAGAGGCCTCAGCCATTGAAACTTTATGGTGTATGTGAATATCTCAGTGGCATGCATTAAGTTATGTAGCTAACTGATTGAAATCATGCTGATTTGATAATAATTATAATAAAACAAATTAAAACATTAGCATAGTTTATTTGCCTTTCAACATGAATATATATAGTAATATACTATATCATTTAAATATAAAATGCTTACATTTTAGTACTGTTTTCCCAATCTATTTAAAAAAAAATTTTTACCAATATTCACATATTCCAGTTGGTAATTAACCTACTTAATCTCTTGAAATGAGAAATAAGTCGCTTGATTTTCATGATATTAACTTTTTTGTAGTTAGTTCAATGATATTAAAACAAAAGATGCTGTCTTATACTAATATCTACACTCTAGACTTGATCTTTTTGTTATATACTTATCTGGCATTTTTACTCTTTCTGGCTTTTGTTAACATTTGAACTAAGGGTTGGCTTATGTTATATGATGTTATTATCTATTATTTATAGCTATTCTTAGTTAAATATTTTAGTTAATAAAAATATCAGTTGTGAGTCTAAAGGACTAAAAGTCCACCCATATGTGTATTACAAGTCTCTATGAACTTGAACTTATGTGGAACCAGGAGTGCTAATTGATGCTGACAAAGGACTAATGGTGAGACACTAGGAAACTCATAACCTAGAAGGAACAGGGCAGGTAAAACACAGAAAAGTATGCTGCTCCACTTTCCCTGTGCCTTCTGACTTGTACCATCATCCTAGTTGATGGACTGTTTGAGGGGATCCACAGAGCTCCTATTTCTAAGATTACTTGTAGCTACACTCTAGCTCAGATCGCAGAATGGCTTAAGTTCTCAATAAAGCTCCACTAACAAATAGCTGCATACATTATAGGGTTAGTATAGATCTACCATCTAAGCTGGAGTCTATCAGGAATTGAAAGCAAAGACTTGGGATGGTAACTTACTGGTGGAAATGTCTTTATTTATTATAAAACATCACAGAGTACTGTGAGAGTTTTTTTCAGGTTAATATTTATTGAGAACATACTTTTAGATGTTTGCCAGGATCTGTGATGCCTTGTTAAATGGCAAAAATTTGTTTTTTAGAGGATGCTTAACTTGGGAATGAGAAAACAGAGGCCTGGAGATGTGAGCCTGTCCTCCTAAGGTCAGGCGATGGCAGTAGCATTGTATTCAGACTTGGGTCTGACTTGAGGTTCCTGCAAGGATTCCATCACTAACTCTGAACTTGGAAGTGAGCAGCAGTGCTTTATGCCTTTACATCTCACCAGAGGGAAGAGTCCACGTCTACTCTAACCTCAAGTCAGAATGAGCAAAAGCATGGTCAGATATCAGGAGCCAGCCAGCCAGAAGGACTGCCATGATTCACTCGTAGACTTCTGCCTCTATACACACACACACACACACACACACACACACACACACACACACACACACACACACACACACACACACACACACGTGCGTGTACGGGGCTTATCTACAAGCACCCACTTCTCAAGCCTTTGATGGTAACACAGAAGTCTGTGCTCAAGGTGACATTGAGCTGAGTTTGATTTCTGACTCTCCCAGGGAGAGCTCCTCATCTTTCAGGAGGCTGGGATGCAGGCAGGAATTTGTTCTGCTCTGTGACCTTCTGGCTCTGCTTGTTCAATTTCATGAAAATTGAATTAATGAGTATTAATTGACATGGAGTCAGCTAGTGTAAAGGGCTAGTGTTAAGAAGAACAGGAGCCCATTCATGTTGGAGCCCAATGCTCTTGGGAATTGATTTCCCAACTGGAAGCCAATATCATAGGGCACTCATAAAAGCTGTTTCCAGGATAGTCAATGGAAGACATGATGCTCGTGCCCACTGGTCTCCAAGTGCAGGGAGAACATTCCTGTTGAGATATGGAGAGGATTTAATTCAGATGGCTTGGTCAAATGTTTATCTAGCCTCTCATTTTTTAACTCAAGCATTTTTCTCTAAGCATGCTCCGTGTGTGCTCCAGGGAATCAGCCCTGAACATGGCAGGCCAAGGACTGTCTTGAGGAAGGTCAACTTTAGCTGTGACTGGTAAGCAATGCTCAAATGAGACAAATATAACACCAAGCAGTATTTTCTCATGATATTTCTTTTCTTTAAAAAATTATTTATGTTTATTTCGTGTGCATTGGTGTTGGCCTGCAAGTATGTCCATGTGAGGGAGTCAGATCGATTCCCTGGAATTTGAGTTACAGACACTTGTGAGTTGCCGGGAATTGAACCTGGGTCCTTTGAAACAAAGCAGCCAATACTTTTAACTACTGATCCACTCTCCATCCCCTTCATCTGATATTTCTGTCTATTATCTACTAACTATGAGGAAATTATGTTTTGGGACTGCCTCATGATTCCTTTTGAAAGTTGGCCTAGAGTGTGCAGTCCTCTTGCCTCTACTTCCCAAGTACTGGGTTGCCTGAGCCACTACCATACCTAGCTTTAAAAAGTTTTAAACTTTAATATGTTTTAGTTCATACACAAGAAGCAAGTAGATTAAGCTCTATTTATGAACAAATTTTAAAACTACTACAGTGCCTCCTTGTCCATGGTCCCAAGGTATCCCATATATACTCTGAACTGGTTCTCAGCACATCCTGTCACAGTTGCCGCTCTCCTCCACCTTGAGTTCCTCAGAGATAAGTACTTGATCTGTGTCACACTTCCTTGTACAACAGTTTATTTGGTGTGCCAACCATCTAGGCTGGGCACACAAATGGGATAGATCTGTGTCTTTCAAACTATAATGTACTTGCATGCAAACTGGCCTCATGAAAATGAGGCTCTGACCCAAAAGGTCTTGGAGCTGATCTGTGTTCCATGGGGCACACTCTGAGGGAGGCATATCTGAAGACATGGTGTCATTCTCAGCTGAGCTTCACAACCTATATGAGTGCCTGGTTTCAGCCAGTAAGTCATCCCAAAGCCATGAGATAGTATCAGCTGAGTGTGGGTACCTGAGATGTGCTTAGCTCATGGTCCTTTGACCAGCTCAGACCGATGAAGGTGACCTCAGAGAGTGACGGTCTAGGTCTCTGCTGCCAGCAACAATTTTGCTGCTTGCATTCCAGGCAGACAAGACTTTATGAGTGTTCTGTGTTGGAAGTGGGCACCTCACTACCACCCAACCCCACCTGTCTTTCAGATTCTAGAAGGCAGGTTGCTCAGTTTCTCTCAGGTGGCTGCTTATGCCATATAAACAAGTGTTGCACATGTGAATAACTCCTGGCAAGCTCTACGTTCTAGAATATTCTAGAAGCAACCAAGGAAGTGTTACCTACCTAGATTTCCTTCTGAACCACATGGACACTTCCTTGGGATTCTTGGTGCATTCCAAGGTTCACATCTCCAGGAAGTTGAGTTAACCCAGAACCTTTGAGATGTTTTCTATGAATTTTATGGATCTTCCCTTTGCCTTCTGACTCTAGATTTAGCAACATGAGGTTCTGGTATAAACATGGAAGACCTGTGGCCTCAAACTGACCATCTATATCACACGGTGTGAGAAATGGCTGGCACACGCACCAGGTGCAATGGTGATCTTCCACATCGGAAGGCAGGCTACACATTCGGTTTAGTGTAGTGGCTCTCAGCCTTGCCTGTACATTGGGCCCACTTGGAAACCCCCAAAATGATCAATGGCTGGGTTCCATGCACTGAGTCTCTGCTGGGCTGGAGATTACCTTGGGCATCAGGACTTGCATAGCCCTCTCAGGTGAGGCATCCTAAGAGACAGCAGCAGGAGAAGAGGTGACAAGAGGATGTGGGTGTGGAGGGAAGAAGACAAAAGAGAGGTATGAGAGAGGAAGCTGTCTGGGAGCTGGAGACTATGCAAGCAGGTGGCTAATGAGAGGTAGCCCATTGGAAGCTTCTGAAAATGAGCTTGTCCTGTCTGTGGCTATACCACGTTGAACATGCCCAGTCTCAGCTAGACATGGGCATATCTAGTGTTTAGTCCTATGTTGTGCTACAGTGTGATATCTATGCATCTCCGAAATAGTCTTTTAAGAAACACTAGAGTTGGAATGCCTGTTAGGAGGGCTATACACTGCAGAGGAGAAAAAGTAGGCAAACATACAGAATAAAGGAATATTGTAAAATGAGCTGATTTAGGAGAAGGGGAGCCCAGGCTAGAGTTTGGGAGCATTGCTGCATATAGTGTCTCCAGGAAATCTGTTAGCGTCAAGATAATGCTACTTTGCTATAAACAGAAACATGAGACATTGCGTTTCAAACAGAGAATGGATAGAGAGGCTGAATGGAATGCCCCTGAGAATTGATGGATAGAGCAGCAATCCAGCTCACTCGCTCATTCACTCATTCATCAAACACAGGAGCACAAATCTTACCTACCCTGCTGAGAACACAGACATCATCCCTGCCTGCTCGGAACTTATTTGGAATATGAAGGCAAAAAGAAAAGACATTTACTGTACTCCTTCTGGATAAGGCCATGTCACACTTCCTTTTAAATGTCTCTGAAGAGCAGACTATGTAATTACAGTCACAAAGGTACTGACTGATAGGTACGTAGGTCCAGAGGGCTCAAAGAACTTAACTTAAAGCTGACTCAGCTCACCCCTAATAAACAAGCATCTAGACACAGAGTTAACTGGTCCTAAAACCCAATCAGGCACATTCATTCTGGTGGGAAATATTGGAATATTGGTTAGTAAGTGTTTCAGACTTGTAGCATTCCCTAAGCATTTGCTAGATTTTGCCTGTTTCACATACTCTGTCCTAAAGCCCATGGCCCTCTCTCCTCTAATGCTTTCTACAATGGGATAGACCAGGGCCTTCTGGTTGGCTTCAGTGTTGGAGGTGTAATTGTCAAGTCAGCAGGCCATGTGGTGCCTGCTGAGGGTTCTAGAAACTGGAGGGCCCATGGCTTCCTGGGATGTTAAACTTTGGAACCAGCATGGAGAGATGCATTATTTCTTGGGCCAGGCACACATCTCTGCTTTCTGCAGTAAGTTCCAATTGGCCTCTGTAATTACCAAAGGAAGTTTCACAGGCTTTTTAAAGGAGCCCCAGGTCTAGGCTACAAGGTTAAAAGGAGAAATTCATCACATTATCCCCAAAGCATGAATATGCCACACCTAATTAAGTGGGGAGTGGGGGACTTGTCAGCACTCTCCCTGTGATATTTATTGAACCGATTTGCTTCACTCAGCCCAGACCTTTCTCCTTGGAGACATATGGAGAGCTGGGCAAGACCAACTGGGGCCCTTGAGGTACAGAAACGAATCAGACTGGCAAGCTGAGAGCCACGGGGCCTGGAGTTGGTGGCAGTGGATGGACATCTGTTGTTTTTGTCATTCAATGACTTTTTTTTCCTACTGGGATCTTCTTCTCTTCTGTTCCAACACTGCTGTGGGAATGGGCCTGTCAATCATGAGTTCCTATCCAATCCTCAGGCCACTGAGGTGGGCACATTAGCTAGACTTAGCCAATCATAGTTCTTGTTTGCCTGACCTCAAAGCAAGCTCCTGAATCAAACTCCTCTCTCTCTCTCTCTCTCTCTCTCTCTCTCTCTCTCTCTCTCTCTCTCTCTCTCTCTCTCTCTCTCTCTCTCTCTCTCTCTCTCTCCCCCTCTTCCTCTCCCTCTCCCTCTCTTTTGGCAACAAGAACAAGGAGTGTTGATATCTTTTATGACGGAGTTTGATGGGCAGGAAGCAGCAACCTCTGGGATCTTCTTCTTATACCCTGTAGAGTCAGCAGTCTGTCTGAAAGACCACAGGAGCTGGAGTCAGCGATCATGGAGAAAGGGTCCTGTGAGGGCTGAAGCCCAGTCACTCTTCTCCAGTCTTCCTGTGGCTGCCTTGGCCTTGACCTCCAGAGCTTAATGTTGCTATCTCCCACAGGCTCAAGCTTCAATACATTATTTACTGATTAAATTTCTGTGCAGGTCCAGTGATGACTCAGTGGGTAAAAGCACTGCCGTGTGGCCTAATTTGTCTTCTGTTCCTGTGATGAGTACCATGACCATAAGCAACTTGGGAAGGAATGGGTTTACTTTGGCTTGTAAGCCATAGTCCATGATGGAATGGGGTCAGGGAAGGAGATGAAGCAGAGACCATGGAGGGATTTTGCTTACTGGCTTGTTCCCTCTGGCTTTCATAGCTACCTTTTTTATACCACTCAGGCTTACATGTCTAGAGATGGTACTACCCACAGCGGCCTGGGACCTCCTATATCAATTAACAAAAGCAAGAAAATGCTCTCATCACATGTCCATAGGCCCACATGCCAATTTGGTGGAGGTAATACCTCAGCTGAGGTTCACTCTTCTCAGGTGTGTCTTGTTGAGAAGTGAATTTACCAATGACACTATGAATGCTTGACTACCGAGTCTGTTCCCTCAACCAATGTAAAAAGGCCGGATGCACTCCCATTCCCATGAGCAACCCTTCATCCATACCCTGAGGGACCCATCCTCGTGCATGCTTCTGTAAGTAGACCCTCACTCACGATCCTGGAAGCATCCTTAGTTAACTCATTGCCTTACCAAACTGGATTTGGATAGAATCCAAATGAGTACCATGACCAAAAGCAACTTGGGAAGGAATGGGTTTATTTATTTATTTATTTATTTATTTATTTGTCATTGCCTTCTCTATCTGAGGTGACATAGACACACAGACACATGCATAGGTACAGACACACATATACACAGACAATACAGACAGACGGACACAGATATACACACATAGACACAGACAGACACAGACATATAGACACAGAAATCCAGACACATGCAGACACAGACACACAAAGATATGCAGACACACACAGACACATAAACACAGAAAAACAGACAGAGACACTGAACCACACAGACACAGACAAACAGACACACAGAGCCATACACAGAAACACACACACACACACACACCACAGAGAGAAACAGACACACACAGACCATACACAGACACAGACAGACACACATAGATACAGACATAGACACACAGACACAGATGAAACACACAGACACACACACACAGACCATACAGGCACAGACAGACACATCGACAGACACAAACACACATAGATACAGACATAGACACAGAGACAAAACAGATACAGAAAAGATCACAGAGCTCTACAGGACCCATGGCTCCTCCCACTAGAAGTATGGGTTTGATAAAGCACTGAGTTCACCAGGATGTTTATCTGTTAACACCTGGGAATGCCAAAGAGTTGGCTGCTAAGACAGAACTTTCTGCTCCAATTCCAGGTGGGGCATTCTTCCAAGTCTCTGATATTTAAGTTTCTCCTATATGTTGGCGCTTTAATAGACATGCACTTTTATTTAAGAAATAGTTTCAATAAATAATCTTCCACTTATGCTCATGCAAACAACCAGAAATGAACTCAGCAAGCCACTAAATAGAGACATCAGTGTGAGAAGACAAGTTGGGAGAGAAAGAGGAATAGAGAGGGCGATGGGAAGGGTGGAAAGGGCCCAAATTGACTACGTCCACATGTGAATGAACAACACTGTCAGAGAACAAAAAGAGAAATAAAGGAAGGAAGGAAGGAAGGAAGGAAGGAAGGAAGGAAGGAAGGAAGGAAGGAAGGAAGGAAGAAAGAAAGGTCCTTTCCACTATTAGTGTGATAGATTTAAATAAAGTCCTGCTATTCTCTATGTTCCAGGAGGGATTGGGGGTATTTACCACATTCCTGCATTTGAAGGAACCTCTTCTCAAATAAATGAGGTATGAAAGGAATTCCAAGCAGCCTTCAATACCATGTACCAAGTAACCTCATTACTAGAGGTGAAAAGGAAGGTTTGCTTTCTATTAACCCATGCTTTGACAAGTATCATCGATCAAATGACGAATGTCAACAGAGTGTTTTGGACAAATGACCTCATGTCTGTAGTATTAATTAAGAAAAATGGGCTCACTTGCTTGTTCATTCATGAAATTGTCACAAAGTGACTATTTTCTGGACCCCCCTGTGCTTATTTAAATACCAGAAACAGCAGAATAAACAGCCAAGGCACCCGAGACCCTTGCTCTTACAGAGATGTTGGAACTTTGTTTGTTTTTTGTTACCAGGCCTAGTTTTGAGACGTTACCCCTGGATGAAGGAAGGAGAAGTTGGCATCAAGAACAAGTGGAAAACGCTTGGCAAATGCATCCTGGGTCCGTTGTCTTCACCAGGGTGGAGCTGCCCCCTTCTTTCCTAAGCCCAGCTCAGGGAGGCTGATGCAGTGCTCTCTGTGTTTACCCACTGCCTGTCTAATGAGAAAACTGCCAGCCGGGTTTGTTCTTGCTGCTAATATTTGGGTCTCATGCTGTTCTTTGCCTATAAAGACTCTGAAGGCCGAGTCAGAGGGCTCGTCACGACACATCCAGATAGACATTCCCAGTCTTTGGTCATGGCTTTCAGAAACTTCATATGAGCATCATAAAACTGAATGGACTGACGGTCTCTGGGACTTTCTCTTGGACCTGGACATGACAAAGCTCTCTATAGCTTTGCCTGCAGAATGAAGAAGCTATGACTTGGTTTTCACAGGGAACAGCATAGCTTCTAGTGCTTGATGGATCTGAGGTGATGTTAGCTAATACGGCAAATACATCTTAGTAGCATTAAAATGTTTCAGGGGCAGATGGAAGCCAAGATGGCTCTATCTGTGGAACTCGTTGACCAACCATCTGAGCTGAATCAATGAACTCTAGGTTCCCTGAGAGATCCAGCCTCAAAAACTGTGGAAAGCAATTGATGAAGACACCCAATGTCAATTTCTGACCTATGCATACCTGCAGATATACCCACATGAACACGTATATACGCCCCCTGCCCCACCCCCACGGGTTTCTTTTCCTGTCATTGTCAAGAGAGGTAACTTAGGCCAGGTGAAACTTCATGTCCATCCAAGGTCCAGGCGCCTCCTGTGTTGTGGTTCTGTCTTCTTTAATATTGTCGTGATGTCTCCTAAAAGTCACTAGACTAGGACAGGCTGGTGACTGCATCACATCAAGATAATTCAAAGCAAATGAGCTGAGTAGTGAATGGTGGAGCCACTGGGGCTCCTGGAAGATTAGATGGGACAGGACTGGACCTATCATAAGTCCATTTCACCAGCATCTCATTGATTGACAGTTGGCACTTGAATCAGGGAAAGGTAAGGCCATCTAGTGACTGTAGACCAGCTGTGTGCTGAAGTGGGCAAGATGCCAGGCTTGCTGCATGTCCACCTAGGACCTAGTTTCTAGACAGATAGTAAAACCTTCTATTTTACAGGACAGCCTCTCACCTCTATTCTCGGTAAAGAGGTGTTTAAAATTATATTTAAAATTATATTCTTTTGCCCTAGCTAGAGAAAACACATCCAGAGGGTGCTATAATTAGCCACTGGGGAGATGACAGCAGCCCTTACAGGGAGGTGTGCTCTCGTGTCCCAGCTCATGTCTATGGTTTCAGGATCCTTCCAGTTGGTGTCAACTTTCAAGAGTACTTCAGCTGAGACAGCAAATTATACAGGACCTGTTGCTGTGGCACAGGGCGTGGAAGAGAACGGAAGGGTGTGTGAAGGTGCCGAAATTGCTAAAAAGGAACCATAAAATGAGATTTCATAGAGATTTTTTTTTATTTTAAAATTCTACATCTGAAAACACAGTATGGCAGAAAGCATCTATGTACACCTGTGGTGTTTTTGGTATAATACAGTATTGAATTATCCACTGTTTTCTGCAAAAAAAAAAAAAAAGTTGCTTTGTTGGACAGAAACAAATTCCCCTAGACAGAAATACAGCTAAGGCACAATTTTGTTGTTGTTTTCTGCTAAATCAAAAGACAGGAAAGAGGCAGATATGGGTGGTAACACAGTTGTCTGTGAGAACTGGACTCTACCTGGATGACAAGTATTCAGGTGATTAGAACTTTGATTATTGGTCAATTTCAGATAGTTTAATATTTCTTAAAATACTCCTTTAAATAAATAGCAAAATATCTACATCTTTCAGCGTGTGCCATGTGAACTCTCTCTTATTTTTTTTAAACTTTTATTTACAGATTCTCTTTTTTTAAAATCAATACATTACAAAATATTTCTGTACAGTTTTATGCATATTATGATCTATAACAAAATAGTTATTTTTAAAAACTATATCACCACATGTCTTTGAAAACAAAGAAGGAGGCAGTAATAACTTATCTCCAGGCCTCTAAAACAAACATCAGGACAAATGCTACAGACGACATAAGAGTCTCTCTCTTTTTTTTTCCTTTAAACGCAAAGAGTGATGGGTAAAGACAATTACGCTCAATACCAGCGAACTTCCTATGAAAACCCTGGGGTTGTCTTTGGCTTCCATCAGCACTGGAGTGATGGAAGGGGATTCGAGGTGGAATCTGAAGGACAGAGTGGACCATCCCTTCAAGAACGTGACCCATCCACTGGAAATACTTAATGCTGTCACTTTCCAGGCAAGAAAGATGAAGCGACACACTGAGAAACACTCCTGGTTCATCCTTAAATGAAGTACCTAAGTCACTGGGTCTTATGGGAAGGGGAGACTGGAAAGCTGTAGTGAACATCTGCTGGTGGTGCCAGCCACTGCCACAGCAACACGGAGAGTGCTTCAGAACTGCGTGAGCAGCCAAGACTTCATTTTGCCCATAGGAAAAAAAATGAGAACATTTTTTCTTAAAGATGACATTTAAGTCATTCCTAGTGCATCTGCAGACTACAGATTGGCAGTCCCTTCGCTCAGGAGGCCGCCACACACCCAGGCTTCAAGATGTTCTCTCTTCTGTGATGGTGGGGAAATTAGAGGGGGAGGATGTCAGCTTTCCAAAAATAATTTTAAGGCCACATTTCAAAAAGGAGAAACCTAAGGCTTTTTGGAGGGGTGGGGATGAAGGTGGGAGGTAGGAGAAAAATGCAGAAAGGAGAAGACAGAGCTGGGAGCAGGGGAGGCGAGATGGGGTGCCTGCTTCCTGGTGATGTCTGCAGGCCGAAGCTGTGAGAATATTTCTAGCCAAGTGAGGGGAGGAGAGAGGCCACTTTCTCCCTGTGTGGGGCTTGGCAAGAACAGAACCAAAGACAACAGGAGGGATAGACACAGGTGGTGAGTGACAGCCCTCCTCAGTCTTAAGAGGGTCCTTGTTCATAAGGTTAAAAAAAAACACACACATACACACACACACACACACACACACACACACACACACACATGCACACACTCATATGCGCACTTGTAAGTGAAAGGAGAAGAAAGAGAGGGAGTCAGACTGAGGGAGAGGGAGGGAAGGAGAAGGGACAGACAGAGAGATAGAGAGAGATAGAGATAGATAGATAGATAGATAGATAGATAGATAGATAGAGAGAAAGAGAGAGAGAGAGATTTGCATAGATTGTACATTCAGCTCCAACATGGTTAACCACCTTCATTCCACCCCATCCCCAGGTAAACTTCTCAGCAGACATTGAGGTAGTGCCTGGGGTTGACCCTTGGGCAAAATAAGGTAACTGAGGCAGAAGCAAAGAAGACTACTTAAGCCAGCACAGCCCCATGTGGTTTCTGAAGAACCTTCTAGCACAGTGGCAGCATGGCAACTCATGTGGACTCTGGAGCAGGACCTAGTGCTCCCAAGCCTCATCTTATGGACGGCACCATTACCATTTCATCTTGGTTTGATGGAATGCCAGAAGGTGGAGATCTGGGCAGAAGCTCTTTGTGTCTGAGGTAGGACCCCAGACCCCAGATCTCATTCTTTCCTCTGCAGCAGCACAGACCAGGGTAACAGATGAGCCAGCCCTCCTGCAGAAGACAGGCTTTCTCAGGAGGGAACTACCAAGCAGAAACCTTGAGTCTTCCGCAGTTCAATGTGAGCTGTTCTTTTTGCACTCTTAACTCTGGCTTTCCCCCTCCTTACCCCTAAATTCTTTCCCAAATTTCAAACCACCTTTCCAGAAAGAGGACTTTGCCTGAGCACAACTATGAAACGACTTTTCTGTCCGCATTTTTAAAAAAAATAAATAAAATTAAAGTAAGAGTAGCCAATATTGAATAACTAGATTTCCTATTAAACAAAACAAACAAAAACAACAAACAAACAAACAAAAACAAACAGGAGCTGGATATTTGGCTTTCCTTATTAGCTGAACGACTCCACTGCAATGAGTTTTGCTTTCTTTCTTGCTGTGATAAGCTTGGAGCTGAGCCACAGCTGCCTTTCTTACCAGAGGAGTCATGTGCATGCCAGTAAGACCATACTCCCCACCATGCCCTTTTGTCTTTCACCTGTGGTTTTACCCATCTAGGCTTGGGTCCTGGGCCTGGTTACGGCCCATGTGGTAGAGTTTCTCTTGTCTGCAAAGCCTTCTCTGCATGCTCAAGCTAACCAGGTTGACACTGGTTTCCAGCCTATTCTCAATGCTATCAGGAACTGCTGATCTGAACCCTCATGACCTTGGTTGTAAAGTGTTTCTTCTTAATACTCTATACTTCGTGGCCATTGATTGCTCGTCTCTGTTCTGGAATGTCTTGGGAGAGAGGTCACAGTTTCAATCAACATCCCCTCGTCTATCTGAAAACTAGACAACCAGAGGGGTTATACTCTGTAAACACCCAGGCTACACACAAAGTAGCAACAAACCCCTTAGGCGTGTGTATACATGTATGTGCAAGCATGTGTGTGTATGTGTATGTGCATGAGTGCCTGTGTGTGTATATTTGTGTGGCTGTGTTTATACCCTCTAAACGTAATCTCAGTTTAAAAAGTTAACTCAATAATGAGAAATGAAACCAGGAGGCCCCTGATATCCACCAGAAAAGTCCTTGGGAAACAGAAAACATTGTGAAAGCAAAGGGGCACTTGGAGTTGCTCCCTTCCCTCTCAGAGACTTACAGCTCACTGCACAGCCCGGGAAGTTGGCTTTGGAAGGGGTAGTGACCAAATGGCATGGAAAGGCGCCATCTAAAATACTTCTCCCCACAAGGAATACCCTTTTAGATGCCCGGGGCCTGGTCAGCAGTTAAGCTTAAGGTTATTGCTTCTGCAGACTGTAGACGTTAAGGTTCCCGGAGATGATGGTTCTGTGTTTTCAAAACTCTCGAGCAGCCACCTCCCAAGGCTGTTGTTTCGCCGGTGGCAGGAAGACACCAAGAAATAAGGAATTATGCCATTTTCCATAGGAAAACATCTTTTCTTAAAGTATGCTGAACTTGTTTTAAATTCTCCATTTTTTGTCTGTTTTTACTAAAAGTAAAATTATTCTCTGGGTCCAAAAACAGAGGAAACAAATATCCCCAAGTTAATTGTGGTGAATAAAGAGGGATCAGTGTCCCCAGAGTAAGTAGGCTCTGCCATTCCCAAGTGTGTTCCAGTGTGAAAAATGTCATTGAGTGTCACTGGGTCTAGACAGACCTTGTCTCGGAGTCTGTGGTTCCCAAGGACTTCCAGGACAGAATACACAAACCCTTAGAACAAGAGGGGTCAAGGGGGAACTCAAAGAGGTTCCACAATTCCAGGGAAGCTTTGACCAAGGCAAAGACTCGGGATATTGAGAGAATGGGGCACCGGGCTCATGTTTCCCATGGGTTTGTAAAAGCATTGTAAATCCTATGAGTTTTTAGAGGAAGCCACCTGAAGGTTCCACCTCCAGTACAGACAGCAGCTACCCCCTGAGCTCTCCTGGTTGGCTCTGACTCCATCCCTCCTCTAAGATCAATCACTCTTGGAAGGAGCCTGCCTTCCTCTGCTAGTAATAGCTTGTACTCATGGTTAAACTGGTCACGAGAAACCCAATGTGGGGGCAACGGGGGTGGATCTGTAGTTCTATGCTTGGCACACTTCTCCCTCCCCAAGCCATGAGCCCATCACATCCTTGTCCACAGGCCATTGATCAGGGTAAGGAGGGAACTCAGGCATTTTAACACTTTTGAATTTAGAGGGACAGGTGAGACCAGCATCCTGTGTAAGCAAAAAGGAGGTTCCAGCCATACAAAAGGGTCTACTTCCTGAGAGTGGGGTCACTGGTTGAAACTGCAGGATGTAGGGTGGACACTGAGAGAGAGAGAGACAGAGAGAGAATGAGAGAGGAAGGCAGGCCGACCAGGGAAAGGGAGGGGAGGGAGAGCCTTTTGTGAATAAAGGCAATTTCAGTTAGTAAGAAAACATAATTGACAAGCTGCAAAAAACAGCACCTACTAATTAGTCATTGACTAAAACATATAAATAATAAATATCAAGGGTCCCTTCTCTATGCCCGCCATGTTAGATGGGGAAGGAGCTGTGCAGTAGACGCATCATCAAGGTGGACTTCAGTACCTTATCCATGCTGGGAGAGACACAAGAATGGGCGAAACTTTTCCTAGAGAACTCTGTCATTTGGAGGACTCCAGGAGGAAGGAGGTGCTCTTCCTCAGTGCCCCTTGAGTACACATGGCAAGAAGACCCTTGGGTTTCTGGTAACTCAAGCAGTATGAATAACACTATTTGTTGAACTACCTTCCCACTGTTGAAACTCAACCTTCCTTTTATGTGGGTGTGGTCAGACTGAGCCTGTTGGCACCCTAGGCGAGGAAGGATATGAAATTAAGGACCCAATCTGAAATGTTTGTTCCTGCGTGGGAGAAGTCTGATCCATGCAGTTTGGTCACAGCCAACAGCACCAAGTGCACAGTTCACAAAGGTTTGGGGCACCTGACCTCAGTACATAGGGGGTGTTACTGTGCGGCCGTCCAGGTCAGAAGCTTGAGTCTACATAATGGACTTTGAGATTCAGAGCCCCGGTTCTGCAGTGCTCCCACTTTCAAGTACCAAAGAAGTCACAGTACTGTCTCCTAGCCCAGGGGCACGCAGGAGAATTGAAGCTCAGGCTCTGTATCCTTTACCCTGTTCCGGCTACCATTTGTGACAGCCTTGGAAGAGGCTGATCTGGACAGATGGCAAGTTGGCAGTCACATGTTTGGGGACCTTGGCTGCTTCCCATCAAAAGGCCTTCCTGAACCTCTGGTTTTCAGAGAAAACAGGGCAACAGGAACCTTGGAATTCTCCCATGTCCCCGCCTCCCTGGGAAGGCCAGGAGCATGGCTTCCAGCAGCTTGCTACCTTTAGCGTGGGCACTAGGTTTCCCAGCCACAGAAATGAAGAGATAAATGGAAGGGCTGGGATGGTGATCCCACCCTTGGTCAGGGCAGTGCTTGTCAAACTGTCTTAAACAGAGCCCTTGGGTTCAGAAGAGGTACCTTAGAGATGCCCTTGGCAAAGGACCACCTGGAGGGCTGAGTGTCTAGAAGGAACCTCACACCACCTCAGCTTCAACCAGAGCAGCCTGGGCTTCATCTTGGTCTCACACTTCCACCTCTGACTGTGCCGAGTAAACAAAGTTCTGCTGCTCAAAATAAAAGTATAAAACTCACTTGTAGGGGTGCAAGCCATCGGAGGGGGATAACAGGAGCCTGCAGGACTGAGCAACAACCGGTAGAGGGAGACCACTGTGGCTCTGGGACTAAGTCACCTACCCCAGAGGCCAGCTTCGCAAATACAGACTGACTTCTCTCTGGCCTCCAAACCCTCTCTCTCCATTGTCCTACAGTCAGCAGAGGTCCTTGTGCAAAAGCAATCACCCCTCCCCCACATAAGATCAGAGGCCAGGATTGAGGCTGCATCGGTCCCACGGGGCCAGGGCTACCTGAGCCGGCCATCAGACTTGACTGCACCCAGCTCTGACTTGGGATCAGGGCTGAAGGAACTCCAGGATGCTTGGCTGCAGGTCTGCATGACTGGGCAGGCAGTGGGACCCGTGGCACAGATGTCCATGGCAGTCCAAGTCCCACCCACCAGCGAGTCCAGCCAGGCTTCTAGTGCTGTCCCAGTGAAGGCTGCATTCTTCCGCGCCTGTTCTACTTGGGCAGGATTGATGTGCAGGCTGAGGACCGGGTTCAGACTCTGGAAACTCTGCTCCATGTAGGCACTGCGAGGTGGCCCATTGTGCAGCTTCAAAGCCTCCTCTGAAAGCCAAAGAGAACAGCGATGTGTTTAGAAGAGTCATCAACAAGATATCTACTTACTGTGAACCACAGCAGCAATGCACACTGGGTATTAGCGCACTGAATTCACTTGATAGTCTCATGTGTGCAAGGCATGGCACATTTACTTACTGACACAGGCTTGTGGATCATTTTCTGTGGTCCAGACATTGATTCAATAAGGCATTCTTTATTATTTTATATTTATTATCTTTATATTATTATTTATGTGCTCTCTCTCTCTCTCTCTCTCTCTCTCTCTCTCTCTCTCTCTGTGCAATTGTGCATATGCATGTGTGTGAAAGTCTCCTTCCACCATGTAGGTGCTAGGCTTTACCCACTGAGCCATCTCAATACCCTATACCTTATACCTTTAAAGACAGGTCTCTTATTGAATCCGTAGCTCATCTGTCCAGTTAGGCTGCTTGTGGTGAGCTCTAGGAATCTGCATGTTCAGCACCCAGCACTGGGGTCACAGGCGCTTGTCCCCACACCTGGCTTTTGATGTGGGTGCTGAGGATGCACACTCAGGTCCCTGGGCTTGATGACCAGTGTCTTACAGACTCAGCTACTTCCCCAGTCCCTCGACACTTAATTTTCAGCATCTACTTTCTACCAAACTTCTCTGATTTGAAAGGCAATCAGCAATTTATTTCTTGGACACAGATACGCTAAACACAGCGACCAGCTTCTGGTCTACGTGGCGGGATGAACCAGATAGCCAGAGAGGTGGCACTGTAGTGGTGTCCGAATACAGCAGGTTCAGAGTGGAGAGATTGACCAGGAGAAGAAAAGAGACAAGTGGGGAGTGAAGGTCATTGCAAACAGTGGTAAGTGCAATATTTAACAGTGTTAAACAGGGAGCTGAGCCCAGCATAGGATGGGCCTTCAGCCAAAGCCAGACTGCCCCCGTTTTTTACAAAGTTTCGTAGGAACCCAGTTCTGCCCTCTTGCTGACCTATTCTCCATGACTGCTCTGGTACTCTATTGGATGTCTGTAGTAGAGATAGAGACAGCATTTTTTCCTGAAAAGTTGAAAATATTCACTATGTATCATTTATGGGAAGTGTTCACTCTGCTCTGGCTTGGAGAATGGTCTGGGATGGGCAGGGGAGGTGTCATTGGAATGAAGTGTTGATTGATATGTATAAGGCTGGAGAGAAATCCAGGTAGAGGTAACAGCAAATATGAAGCCTCATTACCAAATCACACAAGTAATGGAAGTTGGAGCCGGAACACGAATTCAAGACCACAAAGCCTGCGGAGCGGCTTGGCTCTGGGCTGCCAAGTAACTGCCGTGACCTGGAGAAGCTGTGAGCTCCTGCTTCCTGCCAACCTGGTCCAAAGCATGGTGAACTCAGTACTGCAAAGTGGACCTTGGAAGCCTGCAATAGGCCAGAGTGGGCTGGGCCACCCTCCTAACAGCTGTCTGTTTGATCACCTCCGCAATGCCGGCCTTTCTGCCTGTGGGAAGTAGTTGGGCTGACTGGTCTCAGTACCCAAGTCCCACATATGTGGTGTGTGTCTTCTGACTTGTGCTCCAGTTTTCTCTGATGTCCCCTCTCATCTTACCAGAGAGCGCTCACTCCTGTACTGTGCCTCCTGTGTAACTCTGAGGGCAGTGCATTGACTGTAGTGTTCTGCCCATGGTGCTAAAGCTAACTTCTGCACCATTATTGTCGGGTTTTATTAGTTCATGATCCTCTGACTCAAAACAAACAAACAACAAAAACAAACAAAAAACAAAAACAAACAAACAAAAACCAAAACATTTTATAGGTAAGGAAACAGGTGCTATAGTCAGTTCAATCCCGAGTGGGCTGACTCCAAAGCCACACTCTATGCATGTGCTTGCTCTATGCAGAATCAATAATAAGCTCACAGCTAAAGTGGGGCTGCTATCTTTCCATCTTGGTATCTGCATTTTGAAACCTTGTTGTCCCATATGACAAATGTGGACACTCAATCTGGCACTAGTTAGTTAGATCCAGAGGAGGCTAGCTACAAGTTCATATAGTTTGTAATCAAAGCAAGGGACACACAAGAGGACTTTGAGTCTCCCTAGGGCTAAAGGGGGGAACACAAATATTGTAAGTATTTGAGGGTGAAGGAGACAAATAATGTGTTTCCTATTTGAAGAGGATCTTATTCTTGGTCAAATGAAAATTCAACAAGTCAGGTTTTGGCCATAGCCAGAATCCTGGCAGACAGGGTTGGTAGCACCGGCACTGTGTGCCAGGAGAAAAGGGCCGTCTGCCTTTGCTGCATGTCCTAATTGCTCTATGAGTCTCTGTGCTTCTACTCTGCAGAGGAAGGAGTAGGTGATTGAGAGATGCCCAGGCTGACAAACGACGGGGCAATTCAAAGCAAGAGGAACAGCTAACAGACATTGAAATGTTGGGAGCAAAATACTGTGATTGATGCAGAAAAAAAAAAAAGCCATACCACTTTATGAGAAATGAGGTTAATGTGGGAAATGGCGTTACGGCATCAGCTCGGATGCTTGCCTCCATAATTAAATTTTCCTCAATTCCACCTCATCAGATTTCTTAGATTACCAGGGACGCATCAATAGTAAATTACTCAAGATGAATCACTTCACAAATTGCATTACCCCCACCTCAGTTTTCCTTGTCTCATTAACAAATACAATTACTGCCAACAGGGGAACTACTTCCCTGGGGTACTTCTGACCCAAGGCCTTTCTGGGGATGCCGGGAGCAGCTCCCACCTCCTTGGAAATCACAGAAGAAAATAATGGAGAGATTACGACCACCAGCGGGATCCTGCTCTCCTTTCTTGGGTTGTGTGGATTTAGAGCATCCTTCGTGCTGTCCCACAGCTGTACCTGAGGCAGGGAGGATGTGTGGCTCCGGTCCCTCTTCTTCACACGTGGCTTTTGGTCTTTAAGGATGTGAAAGGATGCCCATGAAGGAACACTTGAAGACATTAAGTAGGTGGGCTGTGTCTTGGCTAATTCTGGAGCAGAGGCCCAGACTTTAAGAAGACACCAGGTGTCTAGGTATTGGCTTGTTCAGCACAAAGACTTAGCAGGAGCTGCCAGGATTCATACCAAGACCCTATTTTCAGGATTGTAGGCACTCATCCCACATCTGTGCCTTCCTGGCCTGTGTTATCAGTATGGCACTTGGTATCTGCCAAGTGGGAATGTTTCCCACTTAGCAGGACTGTCATGTGTATCTAGCTTCTGGGCTTGTGCTGTGTAACATGCAGACAGACAGTCCAGATACTCTCTGTATCTCAGGGCAGTTCCTGGAGAAAACTGTGTGTGTGCTGGTTGGGTCCACGTAGATTTTCTCGTCATCATCTCTTAAGCACCATGCCACAGCAGTGTGTATACATTCATATTGTATTATGAGCCATTTAGAGATGATTTACAGTCAAAGGGAGAATGGCATAGGTTATTTGCAAATACCATGTTCTTAAGGGACTGATACATCTGCAGGTTTTTATTATTAAGAAAGAATCTGGAACAAATTCTCTATAGGCACCAAGGGGCGGTTGTACTGGGAAACTCAGAAATCCTGTTTCCATGAGTCTGTCTGGGAGTGGGAACATACAGTTTTATGTTCCAGAATCTTCCTTTTAGCACTTTCTGCAACAAAGTCACCATTAAACAACAGAAGGTACTGTGTCCAGTAAGGAACAGCCTGTGGCTTCTAAATGGTGGGATCTGTGGCTGACAGCTGTCTTACACTAACTTAGAGAGCTACAAAAGCCTGTTTGGTACAGAATGCACCATGGCATCCTAACAGCGGTTCTGTGCTTTAAGACACGTGCTTGTGCTTATGATTTAAAACACTGTCAAAGATGTTAGAAAGATGTTCTCAGGCAGGCTGTCCACAGTGGTAACCCCTGAAGGGTAAGAATTTAGCCAAAAAAGATTTTATTGACAAATGAAAGTCTATGAAAAATAGAGACCCAAGTGTAAATCCTTTGCCTGGAATAAAAACAAGTTAGCCATTAGGGGCTCAGCTCCCTCTCTCTCGACTCTGTGCTCACAGGAAGCAAAGGCCAGAGTGTATGCCAGCAGTCTCTTCCTTTCTCTTAGCTTTCTGCTCACACACGAATCCCGAAATAATTAAGATTTTGTTGACTTTTCCTGGATTTGAACCTTAAATGAAGTAATCCTAAGCCTGGCTTAGGAGTTCCTCATCCAGCCTCTTTTACATCTGCATGGGCCTGGCCTTTACTGCTGTCTCTACTACACAGGACTCCACTGTGTAAACCGACCACACACTGTCCGTTTGAGTGGGCGACTTGTAGCTTGTTTGTGGTCTTGTGTTGCTATGAACAATTCTGCTACACTTCCTGCTTTTGTCTCTTCCCAGGCCTACTCCTGAAAGTGGGACTTCTGTGTGGTAGGTGTGTGTATGCACCCCACGAGGAGAAGGGGGTCATCCAGCCTACAAACTCAGCCTACATACTCAGGTCTTGGGAGTCTTGGATAAATGTCCATGCATCTCTGACTTGCCCTGTGGCACTGTCTGACTGTCACAGGCACACATTGATTTCCTGTTCTGGAACCTCTTTTTGCTTGTAGTTTTCATTATTGCCTCTCATTATTAATGAGGGTGAGGGGTTTTTTGTTGTTGTTGTTGTTTGTTCTTTTGTTTTTGTTTTTTTAAAAAAAATTATACATATGTGGAAAATTCATTTTTTCCTCTTTCTCTATTTTTTCTTGTTTTTTTCTTCCTTATTTCTTTCTCTTTTATAGCTGCCAATGGCATTCATCATTTTCAGGGGATAAATGGTTTTGATTTCTAAGCCACACAGTCTCTGTCCTGACTGTTGGAATCTGCCACTAAAGCCCCAAAGCAGACATAGGCACTGTGTCCACTAATGCCTATGGCCATGTTCCCTGTAAGATGTTTTTTTTAATAAAGACCAGAAATGGCCATATTCCACTGGGGCTCATAGTTTGCCAAACTCTTATTTATGGGATTTTTTTGAGTATATTTTGGGGAGCAAACATCTTCCACCAGTGTGTGGTTTGTCCTTTTTACTTAGGGTATCACATATTCTATGAGCAGGGTTCCATCAGTAATTATCATTTTCCAAACAGTCAAGAAGCCATGCTAAAACTCAGTGTGTGTCTAGGATTAGTCCCCAGCTTGTCTTAAATACGAACAGAGCCTTGCGGCAGTCCAGTGGGCCAGAAGCTGATAAACACCCACACAGATGGCATTGCCTCTGTGTACAAGGAGGAAATGAGCCAGCTCTATAGGGTAAACAAGTAGGAAAAAAAACCCTAAACGGGGAAGCTTTGCTCTCTGCAAGGCAGACTCATGTGCCATGTCGGGCATGTGGTCCCACGGCTCCATGGGGATGGAGTCTCTCCTCCTCAGGGACCCTGAGAGCACTCACCTGGTTTGATGGGCTGCTTGTTGGAGAAGGTCAGAGGTGCGACAAGGAATTTGGTCTCTGCCACTGGCACCCAGTGATGGAGAATCTTCACTGTCCAGACCCCAGGCCTCAGAGGCAGATTCAAAGGGGGTTTGTAGTGTGTGAATTCCGCAGTGGATTCAATCAGGATGTCATAGGTGGCTGCGATGACATTGACAGGATCCACCCAAATAACAGTCACAGTCACATTGGGCCCTTTCCCCCATTTCTGCATCCCCACCGGCTCATCCATGGGCCCCAAAAGACCACCGAAGTTCCGGAACAGCCTCTCCTTGGCATCCCAGTCGGTACCAACCTGAAATAAGAGAATAAGTCCTCAAACCAGAGTCCCAGGAAAGTCTAGGATCTTGCTTGGGTGGTTGCATATATCCATTTCGCCCATGAGGAGACTGGGGCTCCAAGTCACCTAGCATTCATGTTACACAGATGGTGAACAGAAGACATGGAACTCCTGACCAGACTGGGACTCCAACTCAAAAGTCTTCCATTAAACCAGCATCCCTCTGTGCCAAAGCCATGCTGTGTGCTCTGACTCAAACCCCCCAAACCCTTGCATTGAATGCAAGTACAAATGAACACCACCCTACGCGCCATTCCAAGCAACACCCTGCCACTCACCTGGTGAAGCTGGCTTCTTCTTGGGCCTCTAGTTCTACAAATAACACTCTGAATTCAGTGTGCTCCTTCTGAATAAGGATGGAACCCTGGCTTTGGAGCAACCCATCAGAAGCTTGGAGCTTCTGATGAATCCCGGAGCGGTCACATTGTGCCTCACTGCTCAGGGCTTCTTACTGTTCCTGGGTCTAAGCCAACCCCTCACTATGGTCCTTAAGCTTTTCTTCACTCCACCACTACCTACCTATCCTGCTCCGGGTGCTCCTTCTTTCAGTCATTCTAACTTATCAGGCCATACCCTCCCTGTCCTGAACCATGTTCTCTGCCTGGAATGCCCTATCTTCTCACTCATTTGCAGAGTCAGCCCTTACTTGAGAGGTCTCCTTAGGGCTCTCTGAAACCTCGACATACCCTTTCCTTTCACCATAATGTAGGCCCTGAAGGAAGAGTCTGCTATGTGTGAATCTCAACTCTTTCACGGTTCCTACAAGTGGGAAGAGCACATAGTAGGTACTCAGGCAATGCTTTCCTAATAAGTAAGTGAATTGCTTGACAAGAAAGTGAATTAGCCACACAGAACCTTGGTACTGAGCTATGTTGAAATGAGGGGTCTTACTAAAAGGAAGAGGGGGGGTGGATGCTCTCCACGAGGGTGACTTTCTGCTTCTGAAGTCATGCACATAAGCATGTCAGTGGCAGATACTGAACATAACAAAAAGCTGGTGCGTGTGTGTGTGAGTGTGTGTGTGTGCGCAGGTTGAAGTAACAGTGTGGCTGTACAACTCTGGAGAAGCTTCTGTATATGCACAGCAAATGGTAGCTGACTTTCTTTCCCCATGTTCTTGTTTGGAATTACCATGCATATGCGTCACCTAGGACACACAGTTCCACAATCAACACTGAAGGCTCATACGAGCCAGGCATGAGGTGAAGCACCTGGTGTACTTACCTGCGCATGTGATATTCTCATCTGGGAAGGAAAAACTTTGTCACTATTCTCACTGTGCAGATGAAACTGATGCTCAGAATCAGTAACTTGCTGTGGGAGTCCAGGAACTCTATTAATAGCAGTCCTCTATTTGTCTGTCTGCCCATCCATCCATCCATCCATCCATCCATCCATCCATCCATCCATCCCCTGTCAATATGCACTACCTATTAACTATTTTATTTTACAGTATCTATTTCTCATGAAACAATATCTCATGTATATATTATCTGTGTATCATCAACCAGGAAATCCATCCATCTATCCATCCATCCATCCATCCATCCATCCATCCATCCATCCATCCATCCATCCACCCACCCCTCCCTCCATCATGTCTAAGTATCTGTGTACCACTCTATCATTCATTGGTCATTCTGTTTGTCTGCATATCTATCCATCCATCCATCTTCCTAGCTAGCTAGCTACCTCAAAGTTGAACACATATTTAATAATCAGGGTTGAGCAGATGGACTTCTCTGTATACCCACACTCTGGACACCTGCCCTTGTAACAATACTAACAAAAAGGAAGAATGGTTATAAAACCATGTTGAGGTCATACAGAATGAATTAATAACTTATCAGGGAACTCTCTAGAGCATTGTTCTAAAGGTGGGCAGTTACCTTGATATTGGATTCTCAGAGATGGAGAGTGTAAATCATCTTGCAAAAAAAGGGTCTTCTCTTAAACTGAGGAGCATGAAGAGTGTCCCTGCCCCCTGCCCAAAGCATGAGGAAATCACCCTCAGAGTCCTCTTCTGTCATGTCTGTTATCTTCCACTTGGCCTTAGCATGGGAGTCTACAACCACTCGTTACATGTACTACTGCAGAAGTTTAAATGCTCAGGTCTACCATGCTGCTTCCCAGGCCCTAGCCCTGTTATCGTCAACCATGACTCCACCAGTCTCCAGCTCACTCACCATGACCTTCGCACTGGCCTTGGTCATCATCTATCCATGTCCAATCCCAATTACCTTGCTTCTTCAGCATGCTAAGCTCTTTCGCAGAATCTCAGGGCATCTGTCAATGCTCTGTCTTCCACTCAGAATGCTCTAGATCTTTCCATGGGTGAGATACCCTTTTTTATTTTACAAGTTTCAGCTCGAACCTGAGCTCTTTTAAGAAGTCTTCAAGGAGGAAGAGGAGGAGGAGGAGGAGGAGGAAGAGGAGGAGGAGGAGGAGGAGGAGGAGGAAGGGACCAGCTGACCACCAGCCTCTTATGTCTGAGCAAGCACAGGAATGAACTTCCTTTTTTTCTGCAATATTTGTCATTAGCTGAACTGTTTTTTCTTCACTCATTACTTGTCTGCCTGTCCAGGCTGAATCCAGTTCTATCACAGGAGACACCTGGTCTGGTTCACTGCTGTCTCTCATGAATCTAGCATATTGTGGATCCTTGGCGAGCATTCCATTCTCAAATTAGTGGCATGGGCTATCATGCTAGAGAAATCTAAGTTGACCATCTGTAACTCTGTAAGATTCTGAGACCATGCTAATATCAAGTGTATCCTTAGTAGTTTGTAAGTGGTCCTGAAATTGTTTCCTCCTTCTCTGTACCTTTGTCATTAACTAAGCATGTCTAGAAAAGTTCTATGTACAAGGTTAGGGCCTCTGCTTCCTGAATCTGCATGGCTGATGGAGGTCTTGGTTGTCCTCCCACAAGAGCTGTAGGACCCATAGTGAAAATACTCACAAAT
Organism: Uromys caudimaculatus; assembly: GCA_028551405.1. NCBI lineage: Eukaryota > Metazoa > Chordata > Mammalia > Rodentia > Muridae > Uromys > Uromys caudimaculatus. The sequence continues at coordinate 79,172,779 of CM052703.1, forward strand.
GACTAGCCATGCTGTGGCCAACATCTCTTGTCACTGACAGAGGTACCCAGTGACCTACCAGCAGGCTGATAAACAGGGAAAGGCCAGACACAAGGCATTTATCTCTTTAATGGGACATTAATGTCTTCAATGGGCTGCTTGGGCCCCTAGAACAGAATCCAACTGGAGCAACATCTAATTGCCCTGCTGACTCCAGTAATTTATGGAGCTGGCTGCCATAGCAGCTCAGAGTCAGTCAATCCCCATGGAACCTTTTCTAAAGACATGCGGTTACAAGAATCTCACCCATGTTTGTTTGACAGGGGAATCTATTCAGTCATGGGACAGAACAGAAAGACAGGCCTACAGGGAGTGGACTATGAGCAGGTGCTTTCTCTCTCCATACTCCTAGACCCTCAAGTTCCCGCATATCAAGTCACTCTTCATCCTTAACCTGGCACTCAAACTCATTTGTGTGGGTCACGATGCCCAAGCTCAATCCTACTTCCTCTTCCTTCTAGGATTTTCCAGCCCCAGGGACAGTCACATTTATTCAGCAGCATTCAGCATCCACTAATAGCATGGCTCTTTTACTAATGGTAGTGTGCAGAGGATGCAGGAGTGAGTGATGCACAGAGGTCCAGTGTATGAGGAAGACATGTTCATAAATCATCAAGATAACATTGTAAGGTAAATTCTAGAAGAGACAATTAAGGAAGTAGCAGGTGTATAATGTTGCTACAGAGACGCGGGAGCAGCCAGGGAAGGTGTCTTTGAAGGTGCCTCTTTGGATTTAGATCAGAATGACAAAAAAAAAAAAAAAAAACAAAAAAAACAAAAGACTGCAAAATATAGAACAACCTGTGAATCTAGAAAAAGCACTTTAGATACAGGGACATGACAAACCTGAGTTAAGAATAGGACATCTTGTTGGACAAAGATACAGGAATTGTGAGCAAGAAATAGCATGATATTGGACAAGGCTGGAGAGGCAAACGGTAACCAGATCATGTAGGACTTTCTGGGCCTGTGGGCAGGGATGATGTGACAAGGATGTACCAGGAAGCTTTCTCCCAAACGAAAAACGTTTCTAAAAGCTGATGTCATTGTAAGTAGAGGGAACAACATTCTATGAATCTATACATTGCATGCTAGCCCACTCATCCATCTCTGCACACGTCTGTCTACTTATCTACACATCTATTTATCCACCCATCCATTATCCAACCACATTTTTGTATATCTATCTGTTCATACATTTACCTATTATTCCACATGTCATATCTATATATCCATCCATCCATCCATCCATCCATCCATCCATCCATCCATCCATCCATGCAGCATTAATCCATCTTGTTGCCTGCATATACATCCATTTACATGTCTGTCCATTTGTCATCCATAGGTCCATCTGTATGTCTATCCATCCATCCATCTCCATCATTATCCATCCCACTGCCTACATTTCCATCCTTTATATGTCTGTCCATCTGTCATCCATTAGTCCATATGTCCATTAACACACCCACCTCTACTCCCATGCCTCCATTCATTTATTTGACGGTTCATCTAATTAACAATGGGCTCCATCCCTCCATCTTTCTATTCATTCATTTACATGGCCACCATCCCACCTACTCCTAGAGGATAGAAGCTAGCCCTTGTGTTAGGAACAAGGGGAAAATAACAGCACAAAATGAGCATGGAATTTGTGGCCAGTGAGATGTGGAATCAATTCTGTGATTTTTCATGTCTTAGCATTTATTTAGAAAATAATTGGATGTCCATAAGCCTCACTTACCCAATCCATAAAATGGTACTAATGCCCTGACTTTATTAGGAAGCTATCTTGTTCCTGGCTCATTACTAAAACAGGCTTAGAAGAAATCAATGGTTGGAAGCAAAATTAAGAGAAGAAATTTTACTCCAAAACAATAGACCATGCTTCTAAGCTGATTCTGTTCAAAGATATTGACACTTCACTATATCTCTGTTTGTGTTGTTTCTGATGCTGGTTACAGTCCACGGGGCTGGAAAACTGTCTCCAGGAACAGAGTACTCTCTTCTTTAAGGCTCTACAAACATCCTCTTCCTCCATTTCCAGCCCTAAGTGTGGGGTGAGTCACGGAGCCTGGCAGGAGAGCTAGCTGCAAGAGACAATTAAGACTGACACTGTTTGCCCTCTCACCTCAGAAAACTGAAGCCTCCCAAAGTCACTGGGGGGACTTGCGATCTTGAAGACTTTCTTTGGCATCATCCACGTCTCCAGTGTCTCCAGTTTGCTCACAGCAAGGTTGGTCACATGGTGCTTGATCAGAAAGCCTTGGAAGTGGTCAGCAAGGAAGTAGAGATGGACAGACGCTGGGTGGCCCATTGGGTAGTACCTGAGGACAGGGGACCAGGCTATGAGTGCATAATGTTACCATGAGCCTCCCACACTCCACGGTGGTCTAGCTCCTAGAATAGACCCCATTTAGCCTACTACAGTCTGTATTGGTCTGAAAGCTGCTATCTATGAACCTAGGGTCTTAGTGGCTGCAAATCATTACTTTTTAAACAAGAGTGATAAATGTAAAACATACTGACTATAGGAAAGTATGATAAAGAAAAGAAAGCCCTGCTTTTGATGCCCCTTCCCATAGATTCGCAGATGTCTATGGAGTCCTCTGGTGCTGGGTACCAGAGAGTGAGATGATGTCTGGACACTTCTGCTGGCCTTTTCCTGTATCCTCATTTTCTATGCATGTATTTGCATACATGCTACCTAGTGGGCTGGCTGATGCTGTGTGTGTGCAGGTGCATGTGCATGCATGTGGAAGCTAACTGTAACCACAGATGCCATTCCTTAGGTGTCTTCCACCTTGCTTTTAGAGGCAGGTTCTATCACTGACCTGTAGTTGGTCAAGTGGGCTAGACTAGCTGGCCAGTGAGCCCCAGGGGCCTGCCTTTTTCCACTTCCTTAGCCGGGATAACAAAGCACTGCCACCACGCCTAGGTTTTTACATGTGGGTTCTAGGGAACTGAATTCATCTTCTCACACTCATGTAGCAGGTGGTTTACTGACAGAACTATCTCCCCAGCCCCGTGAATAGTATGCGGCTGGAACTGTAAATGTATGCTAGGCTTTTGCTCCATTGGACTTCCTGCACACTCTCGCATGTCTCTGAAAATAAGAAAATTGTGTGTGTGTGTGTGCAGATGAGAGTATGTCATTCTATTTTATAGAACTAGTGATCTATTGATAGGTAATAATATTGCAATGTATCTATTATTCTTTTGGGATTCATATTCATTCACCACCCCCACCCCTCCACACATCCATAAAACTCTTTAAATCTGGTACCTAAGTTTGTCAGGAATCCTGATTTATCTTCCTGCTGTTCTCTTCCTCAAGTGGGTGTCAATGAACCCACACTGTTTTTCTTTTTCTAAAAATGACTGCCAACACACACTTGCAAACACCCAGCCTCCCATACGGAGCTTGTTTTAAGTTGTGTGCCTCTGGTCCACACAGGTTGGCTGGCTAGGTAGGGCTGGAAAACTTAGCACATCAGAGGAGGAAGTAGGGAGCAGAAAGCAGAAGGAAAGAGAGAGCCATGGAGACCAGCAATTCTCCACTAGCAAAATAAAAAGCTGTTGCTTCTGCGGTGTGTAGATTGCACAGCACTAAGAGGCTGCAGTGGCTCCTAATAACAGCGCTCCACAAATCACTGTCCCTTCTTTGCTAAATGCAGGCTTCCCTCTGCTTCCTATCCAGAGTTTTAAGTCTTTATGTCCAATTAGAATGGCTGGGGAGGCCTCCTTCCTGTGTTGACGAGTCTCTCGAAACCACTATCTTGTTACCGGGATGCCTCTGGGGCTCTGCAGAAAGAGCCTGAATCGCCTTCAGATTTCTGGGTCTTCACAGCCCATGCCGGCACACTTTTGGTGTGATTGTGGAGGGTGGAAAGCCAAGGACACTGTGCTGTTGGAGTTGCCTGCCTGTCTGGCAATACTTTCTCAGGTGACAGAGGGATTGGGTATCTGTGCTGCCCAACACGGTAGCTGCCAGGAACTGCTGAGCCTTTGGAATGTGGGCATAGTTTTTAATGCTAGATCACTCATTTTAAAATTTAATTTGTGTATATGTGATACATATATGTGTGTGCATGTGTGAATGTATTTGTGTGTGTGTGTGTGTGTGTGTTTGTGCGTGCGCGCATAGTCCAAAGGTAATGGAAGGTATCTTTATAACTTTCCAACTTACTTTTTGAGATAGTGTCTCTCACTAAACCCAGAGCTCACCAATTAGATAGATTGGCTGGGCAGTGACGCCTGGGATCCTTCTGTCTGCCTCCCAGTGCTGTGACTAAAGGTGCATGCTGCCTCACTTGGCTTTTATATGGGTGCTGAGAATTTGAACTCTGGTTTTCAATCTTGAGTAGCAAGCATTTTACCCACTAAACCACCTTCTCATCTTCTTCGTCGTCTTCTTCTTTTTTTCTTTTCAGACAGAATCTCATGAATCCCAGGAGGGCATCTGACTTAATACATAGTTGAACATGGCCTTGAAATCCTGACTTTTTTTTTTTTTTTTTTTTTTTGAACTCCACTTCCACATGCTAGGATTACAGGTGTGTGCTACCATGCTTGGCTTAATTTTAGCTCATTTAAATGAAAATGTTCATTTGTGATACTTGGACTCCTTGATATAGCTGTGGAAGTCTGTGCTCACCTGCATGGGTGTCCCCAAAGCCCCATGTTTTTGATATCTCTTTGCACTGGTGAGAAAGAGTCTATTTCCCACCTCCTGGCCAATAGCAAGTGGAGAGGTGCCATGGCTGTTCTGATCCAGCCTTCTTTGGGTCACCATGAAAGCATGCTTGGGCTAGCCTGTGGGAAGATGAGTCATGGGTAACAGATGAAAGTCATCAAAGTTGTCCTAGCCCACACCATTGTGGTTCAGTCAACAGTTCCCAGCTCAGAACTGTAGTTCTGACCTGCAGTTGGCTGCGGACACAGACAAGAGGCCGGTCCAGACTAGGAAGGAAGATGGCCCAGCTGATTCACATACCTACACTAAGGAGAGATTACAGATTCCCCACCCTGGCCTATTTGTTACAAGATATCATTACAGCAGTCCACAGGTAATGCACTGATAGTGTTTGTTTTGTGAGGTGGGCGTGGCACTAGATAGAGGGTGCTTGCTGCCTGAGAGGCACAGGAGAAAGTATGTCAATCATCCTGAGTGTTGCTGCATGTCAAGAACATGAGCTAGAGAAGGCTGAGTATTGGAGCAATCTGTTATTACTTACCATTCCTTACTTTCTTCTGGGTGTGTGCTTGTGTGTTTCTCTGTGTGTGTGTGTGTGTTTGGATGAGTGTGTATATGTGGGGGTGTTGGTGAGTGTGTGCATAGTGTGCCTATGGAGGTCAGCCTTGAGCACTGTGGTGGTTTGAATATGCTTGACCCATGGAAGTGACACTATTAGGTGGTGTGGCCTTATTGGAGGAGGTGTGGCCTTGTTAGTGGAAGTACATCACTGTGGAGGCGGGGCTTTGAGGTCTCATATACATGCTCATGTCTGGTCAGTGTAACACAGTTCCTTTCTGCTGCCTGAGGATCAGGATGGAGAACTCTTGGCTCCTCCAGCACCAAATCTTCCTGCATGCTGCCATGCTTCTCACCATGATGATAATGGACTGAACCTTTGAAACTATAAACCAGCCCCAATTAAATGCTTTCTTTAGAAGAGTTGCCTTGATCATGTTGTCTCTTCACAGCAATAAAACTCTAACTAAGACAGGCATCTTCTGCCTTTTATTTGAGATGAGGTCTCTTTTTGGCCTGAAACTTTGTCAGTTAGGCTAGGCTAGCTGGCCTGTGAGCCTTCAGGATCCATCTCTCCAACTCCGTCTCCCCATTGCTGGGATTGTAAGCAGGTGTTACAGTGCAGGCTGGAGATCCAAACTCAGCCTTCATGTTTGTGAGACAAGAGATTTCCCCACTGAGCCATCCCCACCAAGGCTTCTGTTGTCTGACTCCACCTTCTTCTGCTCTGCTGAGCACTGCCAGAGGCTTCCCAAGTGCCCATAGCGCCTCCATAGAGGCTCTACAGGAATCTCTTCACTGTAGTCACATGGGTTGCCTCCTTATGAGTCACAGGCACTTAATACTTGCTGCTAAACTCGAACCTCTTACCTGGATTGCTAAGCTGTCTTTCCCAGCTTGTTTTGTTCCCCTAAGCCCAAACCCACCACTTTTTGGCCACTGGTACCTTATTTTGGGCTCCTGAGTGAGCTGAGTTCAGATGTGCCTTAGGGCCTTTGCACAGGACATTCTCTCTGCTGGGGATGTTCTTCTCCTCTTGTGAATATGTGTGAGCTCTGCCTTTCCTTTACACTTAATGAGAACTATCTCACAACTCAGCAAAGCATCTGTTCTTATCAATATTTTTTCTCTCTCTCCCTCCCTTCCCCCCTCTCTGTGTATTGTGTGTGTGTGTGTGTGCGTGTGTATGCAAGCATGCACACGCACACACTTAGGAGTTGTGTGTCTTCATATTAGAATGTGAAGGTAAGGACCTTGGGGTCAGGTCTGTCTGGGTCAGAGGTGAATGTTCCATTCCGAACAAAGAGCCTGGTACACAGTAAGTAATCAAGCAGTGATTGCTAATGAGTGTAACCTAGGATCTCCTCTAGCTTTGTGCTGTTTCAGTACATCTGAGGACCATGTAACCCAAGCTGTAACACAAAGCCCTCTGCATCTTATGGTCACATTATTCCATCTCTAAGTAATGACAACAGCAGCTTCACCAAGAAAAGGGAAATAGCCAAGAGGCAGTACAATAATTTACAGAATTCACTGGGAACATTTGTTTGGCCCAAGGTATGTTTCTCCCATCCCCTATTTAAATAAGATGAGCTTCAGAAAAATAGAGCAAGATACAGTTTTGGGTTTCTAACTGCCTTGAAAGAGCAGGTGATTTGGTAGTCAACCCCAAGTTGACATCTTAACCACATCGGTCAAGAGTTGAACCAGGAAGCACAAGTGGTCTCGGGTGGTATACGCAGTGGCTCCTGCAGGGCTCATCCTGGCTTGCAGGTGCGTGAACCTCAGGTGGTCTAGGTTAGTGTGCACAATGCCCCCTGTGGGACTCAAGCTAACTCACAAGTAGCATTATTTGCTGGGGTCTGAGTTAAGGTTTTGTAGTAACATATTGGCATCTCAATCCCTCGCATGGTGGATCGGAAGTATCTTCTATTTTCTTGTTCTCCTATGTTTGAATCTGCTATATCAAACATTTCTGCAAAAGCACATGCATTACTTTATATAATGAGAGACTGAATCAATAAGCACTGTTTCATGAAAGGTTGCACCACAGCCTGGTACTACAGAGTGCATGAACCGCCCAGATCAGATGAAAGGCGCTTGCTATTTCCCTAGATGCCCCACGGGTAGCAATTCATTTTCCTCTGCCTTTTTGGGATAAGGGTCCTTTGTCCTGATTTATTCCCAGCCTCCGATTCATAAATACATGGGTTTGCCCACAGCAAGGCACAATAGGTCCATCACAATAAAAAATGAAGAAGAACCAAAAGATTCTGGGCCTGAGGCAACTAGATGGCTTGCTTCATTCCAAAGCAAGTACCAGGAGAAAGTTTCAACAACCCTAAATAAATCGGGAGTGTCTTTTGGAATTTCCTATAAGATCATTTATTTTATAGGTTCTAGGAGGCTCATGATTAAGCTGGAAGGACAGTTGCTGGCCAAGTTTTGGACACTGTGCTGTACACTGGGTAGACCGTCAGTGGTTCCAAGATTGATATTCTTCCCACAGACTGGACAGGGGGGAAAGACACTCACTGACATTGATACTAGGTGGTACAGTCACATGTGATGGGCCTGTTGGAAGTGATGTTCCTTAGGCTTTGGAGAGAGGTGGGGGTGGCCAGACTCTCTGACCACAGAGAGGGATTGGGTGATAGCTCATTTGGTTAAAGTGCTTGCCACGTAAGTGTGAAGATCTGAGTTCAGATCCCCAGTACCCACATAAAAAGCGAGAACTGTGGCATGTGCCTCTATTGCCAGTACTGGGGAGGTAGAGAGAGGAGGGCCCCTGGGGTTGCTGGTCAGTCTTGGTGAACCAGTGAGTGCCAAATTCAGTGAGAGACTCTTTCTAAATTACACACACACACACACACACACACACACACACACACACACACACACACACACACACACAGCTGTAAAGGTGGCTCAGCAGTAAGGGCTTACAAGATGCTTTTGTAAATGATGCTAGTTCAGTGCCCAGCACCCAGAATGGGTAGCTCAGACCTTCCTGTAAGTCCAGCTCCAGGACACCCGATGCCTTCTGACCTCCATGACTGTCCATACTCTCACACACATCCTCCCATACTCACACAAAGAAATATGTGTATACACACACACACACACACTTTTAAAATAACGTGAAAAAAAGTGAGGCGATGGGTGGTGGAGGCGGACACGTGATGTTGGTCTGTGGCCGCCACAGTTACACGAATGTGCCCACATGTATACACCATAACACACGCAAACGTCTGACAGGGTGGGACTTGATGGCCCTAATGACTGAGAAAGCTAGACTATGCAGTAATAGGACAGTAAATAAAGAGCCACAAGGAGACAGCAGTGAGAGGGGCAGCTAACCACTTACTATCTCAACCAGAGCACTGACTGCTAACCATTGTGATATCTTATCCAGGGCCACTAGGGTATCAGAATCGCGTGCAATCTACTGAATACTCAGTATGTAGAATACTATTCAAATGAGGATGATAATACACCCCTGAGAGGTGGCTGTGAGCACTTCCTTTTCATCTTATATATGAAGAAACTGAGGGTTGGAAGATCTGACTTTGCCCAAGGTCAAATATAATGGTGTACATCTGTGATCTCGGCACGTGGGGGCTGAGGCTGGAGGTTCACTGTGCGTTTAAGGTTAGTTTGGGTGACATAGTATGATACTGTTTGAAAAAAAAAAAACAACAACAACAAAAACCAAGGAAGATAGGCCAATGGGAGTGAAAGAAGGAAGGAACGGAGGGAGGGATGGAGGGAGATGGGGAGGGAAAGTGCATGTAAGTAGGATAAACACCAACTATGATTAAGGTCAATATCACAGCTTGTGTTTGGAGAATAAAGATAAGATGAGGAGCAGAGTGCTAACATAAAGTAGACTCACGTGATCAGGAGGAGCAGGCAGAGAAGAGCATGACATTAGCACCTTGTTCCGCCTGGGACCCAGCCCAGCACCTGGCTCACCTGCAGCTGTTCTCCCCATCCGTGTGGAGGGACGACTCAGCCCTTCGAAGACCCAGGCGGATGAAGGAATGGTACAGGGTGAGGGCCACATCGCTGAGGCTGTGGATGCCATCTGGTTCATCGTAGACATTCTCCCAGTAGGAGCGGAGGCCTGGGGTGCCCGCAGGATAGCTCCCGTACAGGTAAGAGTCCAGCTGCCCAATGATTTCCTGGTTCACTATGGCTTCGAACTTTCGAGCAAAGAAGGTGGGCCGGGCTGTCTGCTGTGCTCAGGAGAGGAAAAAAAAAAAGCAAAAAAAAAAAAAAAAAAAAGCAAAAAAACCCCAAAACCTAAGTTTTATTATCAAGAAATGGAGGCTATCTTCATCCTATATCCTGCAAGGAGAGGCAAGCCACTGCAGTGAACCTGCCAGCTTCAAACTCCATGACCTGTTTTCAACTTTATCCTCTACAAAATGGGTCATACTGAGAGTGAATGACGTTAGTATCTGTAAGGCATCAAAGCATGCTGGGCATTTAGGAAGCACCAGCCAAATGACCCTGAGATAAATTGAACCGTGGGTGTTCAGTTCTAGTGTTGGCTCCCAGCTTTTTAGTGAAGGTCCCAGACGGGCATCATCCCAGGACGGAGGTATTTTACTTGGCTGGGAGAATGCTTTAAAATCAAATTCACTGGCAATGTTTACAAAGTGGAAGATTCATGGAAACAATTGTGGCTTCCCTTTAAACAGTGGCTGTTGTGGGAAACCCGGGTCACAATTCTGAGGTGGAATGGCAGCCCATCAGTTTGGACAAAACATGGACTCTTCTTCCTGCCATTGCCCTAGTGTCCCCTAGCATTTTAGCTGATTTGTGGGCTCGCAGGGGACACTCCAGGGGTGACTCTTCATACTCTCCAGGAGCTGGGAGTATGGCACTCTGCACTTGAGAGCTTCTAAGTGGCTCCGGAGAAAAACCCAGTCACTCACATATGGGACTCCACCTTGTCTATGACCCTTCCTTTCTTTTATCTTAATATTATCCTTTGTCTCAGTTAATCTGGAGTTTCCGGACCATAGATCTGCTAGGTAACCATTTTACAATAGAAATAAAAAGTTCCATTCAACCAACAGCTGTTTACTTAGCGCTGAGACTCCACACAACCTACCCAGGGGAGTGAATGGCTGGACTATGATCTGAGCGAGACTTCCGACATGCAAACCCACGGCTCTTGCCTTTTTTCTACTCAGTCAACAACTCTGGGGGTGACGTTCAGAAATGTAAATCCCAAATGAAGCTCCCAGTTGATTTTGTTTGCCGTGTGAAATGAGAACTCGTGGAAATGGGTCCAGAGAGAGAAAGATTTGTCCACAGATAGATAGCAAATCAGTGGCTGAGCCAGGTTTAAGACTTGGGGTTGAAAGTCAAAGAGATGACATATGTTGACTAGGGGAGACTGCTCAGCTGGGGACTTGTTTGCTCTGCAAGCATGAGCACCTGAGTTGGATCTCTGGACCCATGAAAAAGTGCTGAGCAAGTGATGTATGCCTGTAATGCCAGGGTTGTAGAGGTAGAGACGAGATGGGTAGATCCTTGGGGCTTGCTGGCCAGTCAGCTTAGCCAAATCTGGAAAGTCTGGGTTTACTGAGAGACCCTGCTTCATGGAGAGTGTTGTTAAAATACCTCCTCTAGGGAAGCTTAAATAATATCTACTTCCTCTTCATAAGACCTCAAAGTCAACTCAAAGTTCAGGTAAAGCAATGCTCACTCTGGGGAACCAATGAGTTTCTTAGGCTTACTTACAGAGCATGGGTGAGGGTTTAGGGCAGGAGCATGGATGACCATAGAACACCTAGAAGGTCTGTACCAAGCATAGATGTTGGCTTCGTAGCTGCACAGATGGAGCCTCTTCCTGTTAAACTTCCCCAGCCTGTATACCCTGTCCCTTTCCTGAGAACCCTGGGACCATAAGCAACTAGGACAGGACAGCAGGCTAGATACTCAGGTGAGAGTTCAATTATGCTGCTGACCCCTCCTGTGCAGTTAATGTCAACAGTCCACAGGTCATGCCATGGTGGATGTTTGCAAGTATGCTTAGCTGATCTCATGAAGATGGAGGCTCTTTTGCCTAGAGGACTGAGTTCTATAGCAGACTGTCACGAGAAACAATAGATGAGGCTGGTCTCTATGTACACACACACACACACACACACACACACACCACATGCAAGCACATTCATGCATACAACGTATAGATTAAAAAAACATGAAGCACCTGCCATCTGTAAGCATTATGCTATTTCTAAGGCAGGGCTTCACAGACATCTCCAGCAGAGGGCCAAACAATAAATATGCAAAGCACTGGAACTTCTCAACTCTGAAGCAAGGATATATCCAGAGGCAAAATAGTAAATGAGCTATGGAGGCTGCGTTCCAACAGAGCTTTATTTATAAGAGTAGTCTGGGCTGACTCTGGTCAGGGAGCTGAGGTGTGCTGATCCACTGACCATGACTAGACAGAGATAAAGCCCAGCCAGCCTCGTTCCTTGGGGAGTTTACTCTGTCCAACTATTGCTGTGGATCAGACACTGTGGGTCCTTCCAAGGACTAAGAGCTGTAGCCCTGACACAGCACAGAGAATGACAAAGGGTATCATGAGTCTCAACAATGCTAGGGAGGGTTGTCACTCTCCTGCAGACGAGGACATTTATCTCTCAGAGGGAATCTACACTCAGGAGATGCTCACAGCCTAACACTTGCACCAAATCCCATAGCTCCGAACCCTAAGCTCTTCCTACCGCATCCCTGTAGGATAGCTTAGTGAGCCAGTAGGAAGCCCTTTAGAAAGAAACATTCTGAAGTCCTGTGGAACACCCCATCCCTTTCACTTCCTGAGCCCCGGTGTATGTCTGGAGAGGGATTGGACAGCAATAGGGAGTCAGCCCACTTGAGTCTGTGGCCTCAGCTAATTCCTAGGTGTGTATGTCTTTAGGTGTGTCATCCAACTGCTCCAACCTCAATTTCCCTGTCTTTGAAATAGGTAAAGGCATGAGTTACTTGCATGTGTTCTCAGTTGCTGTTAAGGGATCTACCATTGTCACTTAATTTGGCTGTCGGGTTCCCTATTGATCTATAGGGTGTCATTTTCTAGGGTCAGATAATCTGCCTCATTGGCAAGATGGTTTCCATCTCCATCAGCTATTCTCTGACCACCGAATAATCTTCTAGAAGTGTATACTTCTTTTTGAAGAATTTAATTGTATGAGTGTATATGTGCGTGCATGCGTGCGTGCGTGTGTGTGTGTGTGTGTGTGTGTGTGTGTGTGTGTGTGAATGTCACATGCATATGAGTTCCCAAAGAGGCCAGAATAGGGTGTTGAATCCCCTGAATCTGGTTACAGCTGGATGTGAGCCATTTGACATAGTGTTGAGAACCGAACTTGGGTCCCGCAGAAGAGCAGGAAGCACTTTTAATGGCCAAACCATCTCTCTAGCCCCAAGGGTATGCATCTATTTTTATCATTCTCTTCTTCAGAGTTCTTTGGAAAAAGAACTTCTTTTTGCTTCTTCAGTTTCTTGAGCCTAGATGTTGAAGGATAGCCTTGATCTTCACTTACTGCAAAAGAAAGCTGTGTGCACACAGTTCTACTCTCTAAGTTAGCATGACTTCATTGGAGACCATGATGTCCCCAGGATGTTGGGGGCTCGCATACAGATGACACATCCAGGAACACCCTGAGGGAAGCAACACCCACAAGAATCAGCATACCAAGGCTCTGGGCTGCCATCTCTAAATGCTGAAGGCCTGCAGCAAGGGCAGGGACCTCCCTAGACAGAGGCAGGGGTCACTTTTCTTCTTTTAGATAGATGTATTTTCCCCTTGCAGTCGTCTTTCTCTGTGCATCCTTTCTGCATGAGTGGAGAGTCCCAAACCACTCAAGTCTATGTTTAAGTTAGACTATGTTAAGACAGGTGTTTCACTGAGCTTGAAGCGCGCCATGTCCAGCTATTCCTGGCCACCACACCCCATGACTCTTCCTGTTTCTCTATTCCTAAGCACTGTGGTTAAAGACTTATAACCATTCAAGGCTCCTACTATGCTGGGAATCCAAAGCCAGCTCCTTGTGCTTATGGTGCAGTTCTCACTCTTTCCCACTGAGCCATCTCTTTATCCTGAGGTGTGTAATCATGAACAAGGCTTTGGAACCTTCTGCACCTCGATTTCTTTATACTAAGATGGAAGGATCATAATAACAGCAACACACAAATGGCAGGACTATTGGGGGATTTAATGAACCAGTTTGGGGAGGATGGTTCAGCCACTCATCATGGGATATATGCTTGCTAACTGGTTATAGCCAGATTGGGCAGTGAGGAGAAGATGGCCCATAGGTCTGGCCTTAAGGGCTTGCAGTGGCCTTCTGGGAAGGTGTGGTGGGACAAGTGAGCTCACCTGGAAGCGATGGAAGTCCTGAGGCTTGAAGTCATTGGGAGAGCAGCCGCACCAGTCCACGATATGCTTGTACTGGCACTTGCAGCCCAGCTTGCGGTTCCAATTGGTGATGCGCAGGTTGTTATCCACCATGGTGTCGCAGTGGGGGCTGTTCTCCAGAACCGTGTGGAAAAAGGACTGCAGGGGAGAAAAAGGTTACTGAGAGTCCGTCTCAGGGAACAGATGTCTGTTTAATCTTCACTGGCTAATTCTACCTACAAATCCGTTGCCTTGAACACCCCTTCACTAGTGCTTAGAATCTGATATGAAGATATCTGCCCATTATCATCCAGGACATCTGCTGGCTGTTTAACCAGTAGGAAGAGTTTCTGAGGGTGTGTCAATAAATGGAGACCAGGGGCAGACATGGGGAACAGCTTCCCCAGGAAGCTATGGGCTGCAAGGGCTCTTGCTTGTAGAGAGCCAGACTGGAAACCAACAGGTTAGGTCTGATGTAGATTTGCAACCATGTCCAATGAGCTGGGATTTTACCTCTGGATGAGGAAGGCCAGGCCCATGGGTTCATCCATACAGTGCAACTACAGTGCAGGGAAGGGCAGGGTGACAAACCAAGGCCCATCACACAAGAAGAGGTGGGGGAGAGATGCTGCCATTGGTAGTGCTGGTACCAGAAATAACTGCACTAAGGTTGTGAATGTGGTTAGAACTGGAGTTAGGGGTGTGCTTGCTCTCTATGGTGCTTATTCAGGAGCTATTGAGCTCACAGTGAGCGAGCGAGGTTAAGCAGGGTATTGAGGGGTTGTTCCTGTCCGTGGTACTGAACTAGGGGCCCATATAACACAAGGTGGGCTGCATGCTTTCTGTGGTGCTGAACCAGGACCCATGGTCATTTTCTAATTGTAGGACTCTTGGCCAGTTCTTCCAAGGACTCTGATAGAAAGGTAATGCTGGGAGGAAAAGACAGAGAGGAGACACAGTGTTTGGATAGAGCCACTGAGATGCTAAGAGAGAGAAAGAAAAGAGATTTCTGTGTCAGCACTATTTTATAACAATCTCTGCCAACCAGAGAATACATTTTCTTCTGGGCTCTGGTCCCCTAGGGGAAGCTGTTGGTGGATATGTGTCTGACTGGCAGATTTATGGACACAGCCTTTAGATTTCTTCTAAGCCCTGGAGTTGTCTAGGAAAGAAGAAGCAGGCAGACACAGCACAATGGAGGAAGAGGGTCTGACTGAGACCCTAGGGACCGGGTGCTGAGGCAGGGGTGGGGAAGTGAGTGCACTCAGAGCATTGGGTGCCCATGGTGTGGATGGCATATTGCTGAGAACTACTGAACTCCTGGAGACTCTCTTCTAAGTGGGTGGATGGGCAGAATGAAGCACCACCTGCCACTCAAGGCCACTCACTTGCCTTCCTGTGATGCTAATGACATTGGCAGGGGACCTGGATTTAAACTTGAATTGTCTACAAGCTCACAGAGGCACCTCTCTTCCATCAAGCAGTGGGGAAAAGTACCCAATTACCAATTGCCCTGTGTCCTTTATAACGATGCAGAAATTCCCTGCAAGATAATGGATGAGGAGGTTATCAGAATGGAGAGAAAAGGTGATTTTCGCTGAAATAGGATTAAAAGCTGATGACTTAACATGCGCGCAGAATAGCAAAATTTGGCTCTGCGAGGCTGGGCTTCTCACAGTGAGGTGTGTGGACAGCCAGCCTTCTCGGAAGCTGGCCCCTGGTCTGATAGTACATGGGAACCATCCACAGAGATGCACGATCTGTTCCAGGCTGTGTGAGCAGAGCTTGAGGCCCAGCAGGGGTGAGGCAGAGAACCACACATGAGCAATGCCACAGGCTCCGTGGAAACAGAACAAACACTGTGGTGTTCCTGAGGTTAGAGGTCAGGATAACATTGGGCTGGCGGTCAGGAAGATGAAGCTAGAAGCTCTTAGCTCAGATCTGAGAGAAGGTGGTATCTAGCATATGGCTGGCAACAAATCAGGATGTGCCAACGTTTTATGTGAATAGTCTAGAGCCTTATGCAATGGGAGGGGGGGGGCTGTACCTTGATGTCAGGAAGACTCAATATGCTTGTTCAATATGCTCCACAGGAAGGGCTGAGCCATGATGGCTGGCAAGGGAGAGGGCCAGTGGAAGTGATCCCATTTGGCTGTCTCAGGGCAATTTTGGATTAGGGGTGTATGTGTGTGTGTGTGTGTGTGTGTGTGTGTGTGTGTGTGTGTGTGTGTGTGTGTGTGTGTAATGAAGACAGCACTATCATCAGGGATTGACAGGAGCAACAGAACTGTATTCAAATGAGAAAATGGATTACTGGTGCTGAAAACAGTTATTACTTTACTGCATGATTGATGACTAGAAGATGTGATGTGGCTGTGTCCTGCAACTGTTAGCATGCACCACACAATTCCAGAGAGTGGCGTCAACAGTCAGAGGGTCTGCAATTCCAACACTTTTTGTTTGTTGCTGCAAATAGCAGTAACATCTTTTTCTAGAAAAATCAGAATATTGGATTTTTTTCTATTATGAGTAGGGGCTGAGTAACTTCAACAAGGGCTGCTTTTTTGTTTTTGTTTTTGTACTTTGCATGCACAGAGACCATGCAGGCTGAGGGCAGCATCTTTGATACTACATGTATACCACAGTTCTTACTATGAAGTCAAGGTCTGCAGGGATCTCTAGCACTGTCTGGTGGTTTGGAGGACATTTGTTGGAGCCAGGATCACACTGCCAAACATTCACTCTCTGCTAAAGGCTACACCTAGCTCCACTCCCCTCTCAAGCCCTGGAGCTTTCCTGGAACTCACCTCAGCAGGGAGGAGGGTGTAAGAGTAGAACTGCTTCATCTTGGTCACCAGGTCATCTGTGGAGAATGCCACGTACTCTACAAACTTCCGGTTTAGCAGGAACCAATCAGAGCCACCATCCACAGCAATGCCCTCTGGGATCCGCCGATCCCCCAGGCGCCACATGTGTGTATCACACTCCAGGAAGAGACGGTCCAGGCCCTGCTTCCGGATGAACCTGAGTGAAACAAATTAGCCTTGAGGACCCAGGTAAGAGAGATCTTCCCAGAGCCTAAAGACAGTATCCTGGTAGCCATCACATTTACTGAGCACTTCCTGTGTGCTTATCTGAGCTGGGGATTTGATTCAGAGTCTACTTCTTGTTCCTCCTGAGTGAGGCAGGGCATAGCACCCATTGGGCAGAAATCACTATTGCTGTATTGGATAGAACCACAGAGCCCAGAGAGCCTCGTGCAGCTACCCAGCAACTCCAGCCTTGCCTCCACTTCTCTAGAAATCTCTCCCAATAGCCTTTTAGTGGTTGCCATGGTAGTTTGATGAATGAATGCAGATCAAGGGTCCTCATCTTAGGACAGTGCTATGAAATTCCTTCGCACACAGAAACACACAAACACACACAGACAGACACACACGCACACACACTGACATAACTCAGTACTCAGTTGTTAGAATGCCTGCATAGCATGCACGAAGCACTGAGATTCAATCTCCAGTATCACATGACCTGTTTGGCATGGTGGGTGACACAGGCCTATCTTCCCAGCATTCAGGAGGTGGAGGCAGGAGGAACATAAACACACACACACACACATACCCCAAATTCAGATTCCTGGATGCCTGCATGTTGGGAGCCTTCTGGGATGTAAGCTCCACATGGATACCTAGCTCATTACAGTAAGGACCATTCTTCCTTCTCCTCGATTCCCATGAGCATCTGGAGCAATGCTTAGCACATAGTAGGTGTTCAATGAAGGCTTTGGGTATAAACTGAAAGGTCGGGAAGAAACCTTGCTTATAGCTACGCTATAAAAACCAGAACAAAACCATGATGCACAAGTACTAATGTGTATAGCTTGGTGTTTGTTAACTCGGCCCTTGAGTTGAGCACGCTTGGCAGGTACCCTGCCATTGAGCTGTAGTCCCTGTTTATAGTTGCTTCTCAATTCACACATTAGACATGGGTTTGTAAAGTGTTTTGAAAAAAATTACAAATTAGGATCTTTTGGGTATTTCATTAGCACATTAAATGACAAGATGGGGTGGCATTCTGGCATATCTAACAAGTACCTTTGTGGTATTAAAGGACACAGATTATGCGCGGAGGCATGTACATCAACTATAACATGACAGGAGAGTTTTAAATCCCAGCCTGTAGCTAATCCAGTGAGCATTGGTGTTGGCACAGGTGGATACATACATGATCTCAGGCTGTATTTGGTGGAAATAAATGAAAGGACCCTTTGTGGTTTTCCATGCAAACACAAAATTGATACCCCTGAGTTTTATAATAGAACACACACACACACACACACACACACACACACACACACACACACACACACTCATCTCATTTAGGACTGCAGGGGCAGAGGTAGTGTTTCTTTTCTCTGTTTTTCTGTGTGTCTCTGTCTCTCTGCAGCTAGGAAAATCAAAGCTCCTTAGACAAGATCTAAGGAAGTGGGTGTGTCAGGAGTGTGGACAGAGCTATCAACAGGCTTCCTTCTTGAACTTCCAGTTCACTCACAGTGAGTCTTTATTGAATACCTACTATGTGCTAGGCATGCTTCTAGGTGCTCATGGGGATCAAGCATGAAGGAAAGGTGATCCTTATTCTAATGAGCTGGGTATCTGTGGGAGCTCACAGTCCAGAAAGCTCTCAAAGCAAGGATCTTTCTGCTATTGACCTTAGGGGACTGGGCTCCATGTTTACTGCCATTTCAAACAGGATAAGCTGCAAGTATGCACTTTGGTTAAAATGAGTAAATAAAGATAACCCCTCAATATTAGAAGTTTCTCATGCCACAGGCACTACTGAGGACCTTGTTTTATTTTGGAAGATAGCAGCAGCTGAGAGTCTGGGAGAGTCAGGGGAGCAGAGTCAACACTTTGAGCCAGCTATTTAGTTTTTAAATTTTTATTTTCCATGTCCTGTGTACTCATCATAACTTGAAATATGAAGGGTGAAGCTGGAAGACAATGTAAGTCTAAAGACACCCTCTTTATAGGTGTTGGCTCCTGGCTCCTCTCCCATGAGGGATGAGCACTAGTTTGCATCTATGGGACTCATAATGGACAGAAGGGACTAAGGATGTTCACTTCATCCTTCCAGCTTGATCTCTCATTGCTATGGTTACCCTGGGGCATCTGGGCAACAGGTGGCACCAAAACAACACAGCCAGGTACTGATTCTGGTTCAGTACATCTCCATGACCCCACAATAGGAGTCCCAACAGCCTTCCAAATCAAATGCTCCCTGCAAGGGCTTTGCAAAGCATAGTAAGCACTAGTCATACAAGCAAGGAGCAGGAACAATCATCAATGGACTCTTCCGTAAGTGACCCCTCTCCTGTTCCCGCATCCTGAGTCCAATGGACTCTTCCGTAAGTGACCCCTCCCCCGTTCCTGCATCCTGAGTCCAATGGACTCTTCCGTAAGTGACCCCTCCCCCGTTCCTGCATCCTGAGTCCAATGGACTCTTCCGTAAGTGACCCCTCCCCCGTTCCTGCATCCTGAGTCCTTCCCATGCTTTATTGTTATTCGCCACATCTTTTTTCTCATATGGAAGGTCCTTATTTGTCATCTGTTTCTGCTCATGCGGTGTAAGTCTCAAGGCAGCAGAGATGTTTGTCTTCTGGTCCTCTGCTGTAACCTCCAGAATAACACATCCCATATCCTGCACACTCGCAGATGTTTACTCAAGGGATGAATGGACAACGAAAAAGGGCAGGCAAGCATTAGACAATCAGGAAGTCACAGAAATGACACAACCAGGTACCCACCCAATGGCTCTAACATCTGACATGCAGCAGATGTGTTAGAGGAATGGACTGTCAGAAAGGTTGAGTAATTTCAGTCAGGCTTGGAAATCTCAGCACTTGGGCAAGTGAGGCAGGAGGCTTGCCTTGAACTCAAGATCAGCTTGGGCTGTACAATGAATAGCAGGCCAGCTGGAGCTACACAGCAAGAGCTTGCCTCAAACAAAGCAAAACCAAGAAAGGTTAAGTAACTTCTCAAAGTAAAAGAGCTGGGGTCTTGAACTGGACTCCAAGGCAAGCTCTTAATGTCTTTGTCATTCTTTGCTGCTTCAGTGGACCTGGGCCCCTCTGAAAGGGTAGAAATGAAGGATCTGAGCAGTTCTGCTGCCTTAAAGAGACAGTGCCCAAGAAGAAGAGTCTCATTTGGCTTTCAAGGGAGGTTTGCTGGGGGCCCCATTCAGACTTGTACCTTCAGGGTGGGCTTCCTGAATTTCAAATAGAAGCTCTTACATTCAGTTTTACTTCCTGGGTTCTGAGAAATGTGTGGCTTGCCTTCCAAAGAGTTGGTCAGGAGTTAGCACTAGGTTCTGATCTGGGCAGACTCCAGCATCTTTGATGACCACTCTTCTCAGAGACTTGTCATGGCTGGAGGGCGTGGGAGAGTCATGATTTTATCAGCTCCAGAGAGCATCTTTGCTATTCCAGACCCTGGTCTCTGCTGAGACAAGGACTGAGAACACCATCTCTGACCTTTTATCCCATGTAGAGGCAGAGAACAAAGTACGTGCTGACAGCGACTGTTTGCTGAGTACACACCAGTCTAGGGTCTGTGAACCCAGTATGATGTATTCTCTCATGCAGTCTTTACTGGGAGGGGGGAGAGATGGGGGCAGGAGAGAGAGTGTGTGTGAGTTCTCATGCAGTATTCACTAGGAGATGGGGTAGGAGGAGGGGAAAACGACTATTTCACACCGTCTTGAAAAAACAGAAAGGTCCCGGGCAGACAAATGGGAGGCCATGTATGCACAGTCCTGTGCGGGGTGTGGGAGTGAGGGTGGGCATCACAGAATGTTCTAAGGTGACATGGCGCCTGAAACTCATGGGACCCCAGGAGTGTGATAAATAACTAAGTCAGGTGTAGAAACATAGGAATGTGATTCGCTTTCTCTACCAGAGATGCAATATTAATTATGTGCTCGCACTAGAGTGTTAGCCAGGGGAGGGAGCCCACCCTCTGCAGAAGCAAGATGGTACCAAAGGAACTCCAGACAGCAGATCTACCAGGAGGAGGCTCCCGGCCAGGCTCCCTGTGGACTTGCCAACTTTAGGTTAATCAGTTACCTGTTTACACATCCAGTGGGATTTGAGCTGGAGAATTAATTCAATGTCAGAGAAGGGAAATGCTGGTGCTGCTCTTGGTCATTCTGGTAGCCAGTGTGGGGATCCTGCCGCAGCAGGTGAGTCCAGACAGGAGAAGGAGGAACTGCCTGTGCTGCTTCTGATCTGCAGCTGGCTCCTCTCCCAGCCTTACACCTGCTTGTTCTTCAGATAGTGGGAAGACTCTAGGAGCTTTGCTGAGAGCGGGAGTCACATGTCTGGCACTCCTAAGACGCCTCTCCATCATCATCCCCATTTGCTTCCTATTCAAAGCAACTGTCCCAAGAAGCTATATATTTGTTCCTTCTTTGTTTCTGCAGCACAGGAAATGGAACTTTGGGCCTGGCATGTGTCCCCAAGCTCTCTGCCACTGAGCACCTCTCTCGTATGCACCTTTTTATTTAAATATTTTATGTGTATTTATTTATTTATTTCCCTTGTGTGTGTGTGTGTGTGTGTGTGTGTGTGTGTGTGTGTATGTATTCATGCATGCATGCATGCATGCTTGTAGGTCTGTATTACATGCTATGGTAAACATGTGGAGGTCCGAGAACAATTTGCAGAAGTTGGTTCTTTCCTTCAGCGATGTGGGTGGTGGGGATTGAACTCAGGTCATCACGCTTGACAAAAAGAACCTTTACCAAGTGAGTTGTCAGCCATTTTAAAAAGAAAATTATTTGTTTTTAATTTTTAATAAACAACTATTATCTACTCCCCCTCGCCATGTGTCTGTCTCTCTGTCTCTATCTGTCACTCTGTTGTGTCTGCACTCTGCCCCTCCCGTGTGTGTGTGTGTGTGTGTGTGTGTGTGTGTGTGTGTGTGTGTGTACAGGCACACGTGCCATGGTGTGCACGCAGAGACAAGAGTACAATTCTGTGGTACTGCTTCTCTCCTCCCCCTTTTCTATGGGCTTTGGGGACCAAACTCAGATACCAGGCTTCCGTGGCCATGTGCTGTCACTCAGCCATCTCACCAGTCTCATGTGGCTCCTTCTTAGAGACTTTTATTTTGAGTCAAGTCTCACTAAATCTCCCAGACTGGCCTTGAACTTGCTACCTTCCTTCCTTAGCCTTCCCAGCAGCTGGTGTCACAGGCCTGCACCATCATGCCTGGCTATAATTCAGCAAATTCTAGAAAATTATAGTATTGACCTTATTCTCATCACTGTAGTTTTACAGACAAGGGAGCAGATAAACAGATAATTAGTAGCTCACAGAGGGTCTCTGTGGTCCTCTGTGGGAGCACGGTAAGTGCTGAGAGAGGGCAGGTGACCCCTGGCCTGGATGGTTAACTTCTATGCTGCAGCTCAGTCAGTGACAAGCTGTTAAGACCTTGGGGGGTGGGATGAGACAGAGGAAGTCTCTAGTCCTCAGCTGTATGTTTCTTTCCAGTGGGAAAGCATCCACCAAGAGAGGTTGGAATGGGGTAACATATTCAAAGTGTTCAGCTTCCTGTGTTCAGTGAACCAGGTCACCCTGTTGTTGCTATTATTTGCCTGCTATACTCAGAGGCAAGGCCAGTCAGAGCTAAGTGATGGAGACCCACACTGGGATGTAGCAGAGATGACATTCTGATACCAACATTTCTGTCTTACCATTTGCATTATATCACATTCCAAACGCTGTGCTCTTCCTGATGACTGAGAGATTACACAGAGCAGAAAATATCCCACAAGAAGCTACTGGATCAGAGGGAGCTGAGTTTTCCTTTTTATTTCCCTATTCCCACACAGAGACTCAGGTAGACTGCATCTGAGCAGAGGCAAGGAGCTCCCAGAGACATTTCTGTGATTCAGGGTTCAGAATCAACTCCAGGGCACAGGCTCTGGTCTAACTGATATTCCCTAGGGGACGATGATGGCTCCACATGTCAGTCCCTCCATTGGGGACTTAGGTTTTTTTGGGATGGAAAACAGTGAGCACAGCACTCCTATTCATTTAATTACAGGAACAGTCAGGACCAATTTGGCAGCCAATAAAATACAAGTTTTCTTTTATGCCATCTCCTCGAAGTGGGAGCTGAAAGTCAAAACTAGTTGCTAGTGGCTAGAGATAGATGTAGAGGGTCGGGTGGCTGTTAGGCTCTGGAGAAAGGAAAACTGGGGTGCCTGCAACCTGTGCTGCACCCCACTGCTTGCTTTTCTTCCTCAGGTCTTTCTGCTGATCAAGCTCTCTGCTCTTGTCACCTGCTCTTACAGAGAGTCTTACTGGAGTCAGTCCAGAGGCAAGCCATACCAGAATGGAATAGGCTTTGGAAACTAGCTCATTCAACTATATTGTCTTCCAAGGGGAGAATCCTGAAGTCCAGTAGAGCTGAGAACTTGCCTCAGACTCACCTAGCACATTATCAGCTCAAGAACCTCACAGCTACACAAGTTATACAAAAGCCACTAGTATTAATCTGCTAAATGAACATAATATAAAACTGACTCCTAATGACTTATGTTTATACTCATAAGTAAATACATGCCTCATCCTTCCTCTGAGAAGTTTCTATTTGCAGTAGACTAACACAAAGACCCACAACTGGTCATTGTGAAGAAAATAAAAGATGCCAAAGTGCTTAGCTCTAAATGAAACCTCTACTTAATGCTGTCCCACCCACCCCAGCTCAGGGACCATTGCTGAAGAAGGGACATAAATACTGGAAAAGCCAGAGACAGTGGTTGACTCTAGGGAAACAGTGTCTTCTGGACACAGTAGGCAGCACACATGAACTCACAGCTGCTGTGACAGCATGCATAAGACCTGAGCAAGCACAAGTCAGACCAAATCCCAGCATGGAGATGCAAGGGGGGGCATGAAGTCTTACCCCTAGCTAAGAGGGTACTGACAACTGATAGCTACTGGGAGAGGGAGAGGGAGTGGGAGAGGAGAGGAAGAGGGAGAGGGAGAGGGAGAGGGAGAGGGAGAGGGAGAGGGAGAGGGAGAGGGAGAGGGAGAGGGAGAGGGAGAGGGAGAGCATACTCCTTGGTAAGTTGACCATGCTCCAGTAAAAGGACACAGGGCCAAGAATATATGGGTATTATAAATTGGTTTTGATGAGTTTAATTTCTTCTTTTTTTTACAACTAAAAATAAAGAAAGTACAAAGTAGGGTGTGTAGGAAAGAGAGTGGATCTGGGAGGGCGTGGGAAGAAAAGATGATATAATCAAACACATTGTGATGGCTGGTTTTTATGTCAACTTGACACAGACTAGAACCATTTGAAAGGAGGAACCTCAGTTGAGAAAAACACCTTGATAAGATCAGGCTGTAGGCAATCCTTTAGGGCATTTTTAAAATTAGAGATCCCCACCCATTGTTGGTGGTTCCATCTCTGGGCTGGTGGTCCTGGGTTCTAGAGGAAAGCAGGCTGAGCAAGCCATGAGGAGCAAGCAGTACCCATCAATAGCATCCACATAGGTTCCTGCCTTCGAGTTCCTGTCCTGTTTAGTTCCTGTCCCAACTGCCTTTGATGACGAAGAGTAATGTGGACGTATATGTCAAACAAACCCTTTCCTTCCCAAGTTGCTTTGGTCATGGTGTTTCATCACAGCGATAGTAACCCTAAGACATACCGTGAACAATAGCCTCAAAGAACTGATAATTATAAAGAAAGAAAGAAAGAAAGAAAGAAAGAAAAAAAGAAAGAAAGAAAGAAAGAAAGAAAGAAAGAAAGAAAGAAGGGAGGGAGGGAGGGAGGGAGGGAGGGAGGGAGGGGAGGGAGGGAAGGAAGGAAGGAAAAAAGGAAGAAAGAAAAGCACCTGGCACATTAGAACAATGCAGGGAAGGGCTGGCACGTAGGGAGGTATGACACCCTATGGGAATTTTAGGAATGGCCTCTTTGGACACAGTCCGTCCATCCGACTTGAGTCCCAGCCCTGCCCTGATACTGTGAGGCCAACATTTCTCTGTATCCAGCTTCTTTGCTTATAAGATAAAATCAGCTACTGAGCTGTTGACAGCCACAACCTAAAGCTAGATAACTAAGTCAGCACTCATGAAAATGGAGTCACCTTGCCTTTGTGAGGTCATTTCAGCTGCTCAATTCAGCCATACCAGAAGTCAGCAGAACTTGTTCCACTAACTCTCCTCGCCACAAGTTTGCCTGAAGCAGGCTTGTGTCACTCACCACCGAAAGAATTCTTTGTGCTACAGCAGCAGTACGGGAACCAGAGCTAAGCTGGTCTCATCCCTGCCTACTGGGGAGAGGCAATGGGAGATGGGCTGTGGGAAGCCTTGACATACAGCAAGGGAAGACTTGGCTAACAAAGAGAAGAAAGTTGTAGGTGATTCACCGATTCATTTATTAATCAAGTAACATCAATTCATTTTATTAACAAATGAACACTAAAATTATTGTACTTAATTCATGTAAACGAAAGAGTCTCAGCTGAAGATGTAAAGGGTGAATATAGGAATCTGTGAGCAATTTTGATCTGTGATACTTGTGCTTTGGAGTTTGAGAGGCGGGTGTCAGTAACATGTTATACTGTTCTGAGCTATCTGCCCACCACCAGTGCACCTAGATCACACTGGGTGTGCATGTACATGCAAGGTTGAGATCTGGGATACATTCATACCAGTAGCGGTTTGGTTTTATGCTTAGCATGGCAATAACATCATCACCATCATCATCGTCATCAGCATCACCACCATCACAGGCAACATCTCATTTAATCTGACCTATATAAGACTGATGCTTTTTCACTTGACTGGTAAAGGAATGGTCTCAGAGAGATTAAGTTACACAAGCAATGCCATGCAGCCTGAAACACAGTAGCTCAGCATTTCATCCTAGGATGTGGGACCTCAAAGCCCATGACTTTAATTGTGCTACCAAGTTACCAGAGAAGCACTTGGGAAATTGTGAGCCAAGACTAAAGAATGATCAGCCTGAAACAGTACTGCTGGGGTGGGCGTGGTTTTTGACTTGTGTTGATGAACGGAGCTGGCTCTTTGCCCATGATGTAAGCCGCTTGGACCAATCACATACTGTAGGCTATATGGAGGAGAAGATGGGTTTTATTCTTGACCAATGGGAGAGGACTATTAATATCAGGGTCACCTTTAATAATAAACACCTCATAGAATTGTCCCTAGATGTAACTGACACACACCTCTGCTATCAAAAAGTCCTGGGTTCAAATCCTGACATTTACCAACTGAGCAACCTTAGAAGAATCCATTTGAGCTCTAGAAGCCGCCCTTTCATTTCTGGAGAATAAAGATATGAATTCTTAACTCTGTATTGGATAAAGGAAAGTACTAGGGTCTTAGCAGTGAGATTGCCCACAGGGGCCTCTCTACCACTAGTGGCCCGAAACGTGCTAACTGATAGGGATTCATAAAGCACTGTCAAGTTTCAGAGTTCCTTTAAATGCAATGGAAGAATATGGTCAAGAAGGGGCCATTATACACAGAGGCAGCTAATGAAATAACAGGTAAAAAGAAAAAATAAAGCAACCCATGCATTCTGGGACAACTCCTTGAAAGGTCAAGGCAGGGAGCTTCTGGGAGATAACAAGGTAAACTGAGTCAAAAAACCTGCCATCTCCACAAGCAATGGCAGAGATAATCTTAAACAGAGACTGCAAATTCAAATCCCAACTGTAGCCAGATCAGGAGCAGAGACAAGAACTGCCATGACCTGGGGACATGGGATTGAATTGGATGTCAGCCCTGAGCAAAGCCTGATACAGAGCGAGGGTCTCCAAGGCTTGTTGCAGATAGTTAGAAATCTAGATTCTCATGGAAGATATCATGAACCACTTTACCAAACAAACAAACAAACAAACAAACCCGCATGAAATATCAAAAAGGCCAAACACAAAGTATCAACAGGTTGTGGATTCCTAGAACTACCAGGGTAGGTTGTGTTCAATGCCAGAATCTAGGGGGCGCTCTCCCGCCAGGAAAAGATGCTGTTTGTGTATGGGCATGTGTTCACATGCGTGTGTATGTGTTTAGGCACATGTAAGCATGTGCAGGTATGCATTCAAGGCATGCATGAGGAGATCACAGGACACCTTCAGGATGTGGTGATGTTACTAAGATGCAGTCCTAGGTCTGCCTACCAACCAAGTGAGAATTAACCGTGACCACTCAGATCCAGGGACAAAGACATAAAAGGTTCTAAGTGGGCTAGAGAGATGGTGCTGCTGATAAAGTGTTTTCTGTACAAGCCCAAGGATCTGCGTTCAATCCCCTAAATCCATGTGAGGGATCCTGCCTCAAGCACAATGGAGGATGGTACCTGAAGAATATACTTGAGGCTGACCACTGACTTCCACACACACAGGCACATGTACACCTGCACACACATGTGCAGCCCCCACAAACATACACAGATGCATGTGTCACTGTATACCCGTGTGCACCCCCATACATACACACACAGGTGTATGGGTACCTACATATACATGTACAACCCCATATGTACATATACACAGGGGCACACGCAACTGCACACACGTGTACCCTCATACACACACACACACACACACACACACATGCATGTGCCACTGCACACACATGTGCATCTAAACACTCATGCACACACACACACACATACAGGAATAAGTTCAAAATATTTCCTGGGAGAAAAGCTGCAAGCCTGAGAAGGATCTGCTTCTCACTGACCATGGCCAACAAGAGGGACCCTTGAGCTCTCACCAGGAAACTTTCCCCTGGTTGTCTAAGAACGACCTGGGAGACAGGCCTCAGTGAGAGCTTTCCATTTCTGTGGTGCATTACCTTGCGTTGTCCCGGCCATGAGACTTCAGGAAGTTCATATCTCGATATCTGGAAAGAAATGCTACCAGCTGGTCATTTGTCCTGTGGAAACAAACAGAAGAGAGAGTTAGGGTCCTCTGCAGAGGTATTGGGTTTTGTTCCTTTTTTAGTCCTAGGAAGCAGATTTCACTCTACTTTCCTGGATTTGCCTGTTCTGACCACAGCACGCAGCCTAATGATGTGTCCTCTTGACAGGTTCTATCCCTGGGCCTGTCACATTGCGTGAAAACAGGCTGTGTTCTGGTTTCATTCTGGCTGCAGTGTGGTAACATCCCAGAAAGGGGCAATTTCAGAGGGAAAGGTTATTGCCCTGGTTATTGTCCATCAAGAAAGCCAGAGCAGCAACAGCTGGGGACCGCTGGACACACACAACCACAGTCAAGAGAAGGGACAAGCGATTGTCATGCTCATCCTGGCTTCTCCATTGTTATACAGGTCAGGACCCCTGCCCAGTGAACAGTCACACACACATGGCACTGGGTCTTCCCACGACAATGAACTTAATTCTGACAATGCCTGTCCTCAGATATGACACAGACCAGCCCAATATAAGAAGTCCTTCATTAAACTGTTTTCCCAGGTGAGTCTAGGTTTTGTCAAGCTTACAGTTAAAGCCACAGGCTGTTTGTGCATCTGTTTCCCATATACTCTACTCTGCAGGGAACTCTGAGGACAAGCACAGTGTCTTAAATGCTTCATTGGTCATGGTCAGCAATAGTCTTCAGTACTCAACCCAATGTCATGGATCAGACTCAGGCACTTGCTGTGCCCTGGGCCATTTTGTCCTCTTCATTTCTGGCCTGTTCTTGTCATTTAGGACTTTCAAATGTCATTTCTTAAGACAGGACTTTTCTGGCTATTCCACCTAAAATAGCCCCTGACTCCTCCAGCCCACCTTCATCACATCACAATGTTGACTGACAGCTTCATCACCATTTGAAAGCACTCTCTTGGTTACCTTGCAATATAAGGTTCACAAGGAAAGAATCTGGTCAGATCTGCTCAGTCTTGGCACACAGTAGGGCCGACACTAATGTTTGTTGAATGAATGAATGAATGAATGCTGAAGGAATACGTAAGTTAAGATGAGCTGAGGTAGAACTGACTTCTTCAGTGCCCAGAGAGCAGTGAATGAATCTGAGTCCTCAATAACCACTGGGCTGTGGCTTGAGCTTTAAAAAATATGAAGCGCTGTGCAAACGGATGACATCGTTCTCAGCATTGTTATCCCAAATTTATCACTATCAATCTCGCCGTTCACAGTGCCGTCACAGCTAATCAGCTTGTGCATACAGCTGTGACATATTTTAAAAGGCAGTCACACAGGTCTCCATCTGCCAGAGATGCAGTCGCCTCTTCCACTGAATAAACCCAAACAGGTAAATGGTGCTGATGTGACAGCTCCTTAGTCACCATCCCCAGGATCCTCTGCTGGGGGAGGGGAGGTGCTCCTTAGAAAGCAGGGGTTAACTACCCTTCCAGATTGGGTGAGGTAGGAAGAAGGAGGCTCTATGGGAACATTAGGAGGCTAGACTCGTCCTTTTGAGTTGTGTGTGGGGGTGTGTTGTTTCTGTGTACGCGCAAGAGAAAGGAGGTCAGTGGACAACCTTGGTGTTAGTCCCTCACCTTCTGTCTTGTTCCAGACAAGGGCTCCTGCTCACCACTATGGACACCAGACTGGCTGGCTAGTGAGTTTCTAGGGAGTCTCCCACATCTCTGTGTGTTCTCATCTCACAGTAGAAGTGCTTAGATTATAGATGTTCACTACTCCTTATGACTTTATGCTGGAGTTTCAACTCAGGTCCTTATGCTTGAGTAACATGTACTCTGTTGTGTGTGCATCTCCTTAACACTAACGCTGTGCTTAAGAGAAGCAGTGTAGTGTCTCAGAAAGCAAAGTCTAAGCTCCAGAAGCAGAAGGATCTATAAGGGAATTCCAGCTGCATTGCCACAGCCCATGTGACTAAAGGATCAACAAGTCACCGGACCCTCTGTAAATTAATTTCCTCCTGGCTGCTCACCCTTAAACACACTGAGCACACAATAAGTTCATCATACATTTTCACCAAGAGGATGGGTAGATTTAAGGGCACACAGTAGGTACACATTCGATGCATGCTGCTTTGCTCTTTCCACCACTTAGGTGCCCGGTCTGTACTACCTTCAGCCCTTAGCCCCTCTCTATTTCTCTGCCATTCTTCAGCATTGTCAATATGAACCCTTATCTGCTCATTGGATGACTTATGTTGACCTCTAGATGGGTGGAAAGGGGGCAGAACAGAGCAATTAAGACATCTGAGATGAAAAGAAATTTGGTCAATGTCCCAGCCTCTTACCGAAATAAAAACCAATTAGAAGCCAACCATACTAGGGAGCCTCCTGAATCTGCAGCCTGGTAAAAATCTACTGTGCATCGGGTGCAGAGCTCTGCCCATGTATACAGAGATGAATCTTAGGGATAGACCAGAAAGGCCAACAACTTTTGTGAGTCTAGACAGTGATAATCAAGGTGGCTAAGGTCCCCAAGGTTCCTGTGGCCCCCTGCTAAAAAGGGCCTCCAAGGAGCTGTTGGGGTAAGCAGCTAGGCATTGACTTTATTAAAGAAATCAGGCAATGTCTTTCCCAGCCACCCAGAAGCCCACTCCATCTCCTCTGTCTCAGCTGCTCTTATTTACCAAACCCTTGCTACACAGTTCATTATTGTCGTCCTGATGAATAAAAGGGTAAGTTAACCTCTGAATGGGTCCCCAGCAGCAGGAATAATAAACAGGGCCTCTCGGGGAAGCTTAGGTGGGAGGATTGAAGGGGCCAAGGCCAGGCTCCAGGAGCCCCCTCTGGGAAGTCTCAGGCCTCCCAGGGTCAGCCTGCTGTGGCTCCATTTAGCAACCCCAGAAAGCATCTTTCAGGGCTGGAGCTGGGGCCATTTTCGCATTTCCCGCTTCACCGGGTCCCCATCTGATGGGGATGAATAGGCATTTAGCGAATTTACTTAGCGATGCTTCCACATGAAAACGTCTCAAAAGATGACATCTTGGGGGGAGGGAGGGTGGCTGGGGAGGGCCTGGAGCCATGGCATAAAGCCCCCTTTCAAAGCAAAGCCCTGTTTGTTGAGTGGGCTTGCTGTATTGGCTGGATGGGTGGGGTGAGGGGAACTACCTCTTACTCCATTTGGCTGGGCGACCCTGGAGCTCCTTGCTTGCCCCCTCTTTGTAAAATGGCTGCTCTGTCCAGCCAATCCCTGCTCCTGTTCAAAAAGAAGATGGAATTCAGCTGGGGACCAACTCTCCCAATTGCTTCTTTCAGGCTCCTGTCAATAACTGCCTACATATTTAGTTCCTTCCAGATAAAGAACAGCTTGTGATCTGCTGACATTTTACCCCATTCCGGTCTTGCTGGCTTGCACCCCCTCCCCCACACTTTTCTTTTATAGAGCAGGTTTTCTCCACGTGGCTCCCATCAGTCAGTCCTGGGACCTGTGTAGCCAGATCCACCTTTCTGTGACACTGATCACAGGCCAGTCTATCTCTTGTTGATTGCAGGTGCCCATTGCTGCAACCGTCAGAACCATGGAGATATCTGCTTCAATACGTAATATGGAAGCAAATGCTGAAACCAGGAGTGAATGCGTAAGTAAGATAGTTGTAAAATAAGGTGGCAAACCATGGTCATCTTTGGACATGCACCATGCTCTAGCTTCAGGACAGAGGCTTGCTGGGTTCTACCTCTTCTGATATTTACGAAGACACCACGCAGTGAGTTTCACTCTTGTCTGACAGACTGGTGGTTAGACTCAGAGACATTAGGTCATGAAAGAAAGTACAGAGCCCGGTTTGGGATCTGGTTCTGATGTTACAGCTGGTGCTCTTGATAAATAGCCCACTCTGCAAAGTGACAGAGAGTGACTGAGTTGGAGGATGGGTGAATTCCATCCCAGAAGCAGAAGAAAAACTACAGGCACAGGAAGGAGCCATGTTTGCAGCCTGGCCTGCAAACTGGAAGCCACTCTGAGAAACACTACACTTGGGGCTGGAGGGATGGCTCAGTGGTTATGAACACTGGCTGCTCTTGCAGAGGACCGGGTTCTGTTTTCAGCACCCAGTACCCACATGGTCGCTCACAACCACCCATTACTCCAGTTCCAAGGGATCTGAGTCCCCTTTCTGGCCTCCACAGGCACTGCATACATGTGGTACAAACATACAGGCAAAACACTCACTCATACACAAAATACAAAATAAATAGATCTTTAAGAGAAAGGAACACTGCATCTCAAGCCTCACCCAGGATCTATTGAAATAAACTGGACTTCTTTTCTGTTTTTGAATGTTCGTGTGTGGTGTGTATGTGTGTGTGTGTGTGTGTGTGTGTGTGTGTGTGTGTGTGTGTGTGTGTGTGTGTATACACTGTATGGAGATCAGAGGTCAGCCTCAGGTGTCATTCCTCTGGCTTTGGTTTGGTTTGTTTTTGTTTGTTTTGTTTTGGACAGAAAGTCGATTATCTTGGCCAGTGAGCCCCAGGGATCTGCCTGTCTCCATTTTCACAGTGCTTCGATTACAAGCACTCAGCACCACACCCACTGGGGCTTGAACTCAGGCCACAGCCAGTACTTGACCTGCTGACCCATATCCCTGGCTTAAAATCAATATGACTTCTATGGCTTCCAGGTGCTATGCATGTTCTTGTCAAGTTTGAGCCACTCTGCACTGTTGAGTGTGCAGATGGGTGACTATTCTCTTCTTCCACTATCTGCTCCCTGGGGGCCCTTCTGGAATGCCCACGCTTAGAGGGGAGTTCCTTTTATCTCCATAAGTCATAAACCTCAGGTGCTGGAGTATTAAATAGAACCATGCATGTAAGACCTCTATGATAGCACCTGGTACATGGGAAGTCTTTGACAAATGTTAGCTGCCATTTAATAGTGTCATTGCTATCTCAAACATCAGGTACGGAAGACATTTTGATCTACAGAATATTCTACAGAGGACAGAGTGGGAAATAACCCTTCCAAGGCACTTGTCCTCATCTGTCCACTGGTATAAGATAGAAGATGTCCCCTAAAGCACATGACCCAATTTTCATGGCCACACCTCTGAATATAGGCACATATAGGATGAGGGGAACAACCCTGACACTTCATGAGCAGCCAGAATCCCAGGTTCCTGAGAGAAATGTACTCTAGTATACAGGGTCATAGCCAAGCAAGGCTGCTGTGCTCACAGTGATTGACAAGTGAGAGGAAGATGGAGTCTGCTCAGTCTCTCCTGGGAAAGATTTGAGAACACACCTATCTTCATGTGCTTCCAACCACTGCTCTCCTCCCAAACCCATTTCACAAGACTGAAAGGGACCCAAAGAGGCAGCTACAGCATCAGGGTGAGGCTGGCAGGCTGAAGCCAGGGTAGTACACAAACAGGGCATTTGTGTATGTTGGAATTCAACCCCATGGCACTGCCAAGGGAATGTAAACCCCACAGGGTCTGAACTGCAGTAGGCTGGCTATTGTTGCACAGACATGTACATGCCAAGTGTAAGATGGGGTGTGTGTAAAGAGGGGTGGGTTGAGGATAGGAGATTTGGGGGCATCTTTATCCTGATCTCTGAATGGATGGTATTGCCTCAGTGTCTAGCTCTAGTATGGCATATCATCCATCACTTCTTTTTTTTTTTTTGGTGTTTTCGAGACAGGGTTTCTCTGTGTAGCCCTGGCTGTCCTGGAACTCACTTGGTAGACCAGGCTGGCCTCGAACTCAGAAATCCGCCTGTCTCTGCCTCCCAAGTGCTGGGATTAAAGGCGTGCGCCACCACCGCCCGGCCGCCATCACTTCTTTATATGCACTGTGTGTGTGTGTGTGTGTGTGTGTGTGTGTGTGTGTGTGTGTGTTGCGTACGAGGCAAGAGCTGTATCACTGAGCTTTCTCCTCAGGCCTCCTCAGACATCATTTTAGTTTCATCCTAAGCAACAATATTCACAGCACTTGATATTCTTATCTTTGTCCCACCTTTTTTATTGTGTGAACATAACATAACACAAATCTTGCCAGCTTCACTATTAGAGGCGTGCAGTTTGGTGGCAATGAATACAGTCACACTGCTGTAGAGCTACCAGCACTGCCCACTTTCAGCATGCTTTCTGTTCTGCGAAGTCAACAACAACCTTCCTTTCCCCCCTTTCCCAGCCCCTGGCAACTATACTTTTCTTTTGTTTTTGCAATTTTGATAACTCTCACTATTTCCTAGAAGTGCAACTACGCACACAGCTTGCTGGGCTTCATTTGTGCATATACATGTAAGAATTTCTGTCTTCTTTTAGGTTGACTACTATTCCAACCTGAAATACCACATTTGTAATTTGTTTTAAGTCAGACATGAGAACACAACAACGATCACTTGCTATACCCATCCTAAGCAAGCCCAGCAACCGAGGACATCAACGGAAGTCTCAACTACCCCGAGTAATCGAGTCCACAGGGTATAATATTTTAAGGGTATAATATAGTTTTAAGATCGGATGATTCTTGGTAAATAAAAATGAGTTCTTACTCCAAGCTTGAGGCTCCACCAAAGGGTTTGTATCTACAGGAGTGAACTGCCCATCCTGTTCTAAAAAGCCATGGATTCAGGAAACAATGAAGGAGTGCTAACAGTGACCTTTTGGTGCTCTCTGTTCATACACACATGTGCGTGCATCCATGCGTCTCTACATGCATAGCGGCCAAGGGGGAGGTCAGGGACATCCTCTTATCACTCCTTGCCTTATTCCTTGCATTTAGGGTCTCTCAGTGAATCCAGAGCTTGATATTTTCCACCTAGACTGGTAGCCAGTAAGTCTCACAGACCCTACTGTCTCTTCCTATCTAAGCACTGGGTATTCGTGTGTTCTTTTGGCAGCCATGCTCAGCTTTCTATGAGGGTGCTGTGATCTGAATATGGGTCCTCATGTTTGCACAGTAAGCACTCTCACCCACCGAGCCACCCCTTTGTCCCTATTCCTTTTAAGTTTATCATTGCAGAAGTTCAGATTGCTGCAAGATAAAGAACTGGCTATCTGCTGTGGATATGGGCACAGAGAAGGTAGCTACCAAAGTAGTGGGTAGGGCATCCCAGCAACTAACAGGCACTTGGCAGTGAGGGTGATCAGGCCAGGGTAGGCTGACCAGGTTGGGGTCAAGGCTTCTTCCTTTCTCATAGTATAAGTAATATTAGGGACTCTAGAGGACTAAGTCACCTCACAGGAAAGTGTAAATGACCTCTTGTTGGCTGGGGTGTGAGGTGTGAGCAAAGCTACCCTCCATGCCTGGGACAACTGGTGCCCATCTGTTAGGTAACAACACTGGGGTTCCCATCTGGATGCATGAGCAGGACCTTGGACAGTGCCCGCTCGGCACCTGGCTACATGTCAGGGAAGAAACTGGGCTAGAGCTCTTCAGTTCCTCGGGACACAGCACATTGCAGGTGCTCACAAATATTCACAGCCATGATTCACTCCAAGAAGAGTGCGATGACACCAGCTTGGCTCTAGCTGCTGCCCTTATCACATGTCTGTCCCAATGGCAGGGAGCTCATTCAATACTTGTTTGTCAGAAGGGCAGATGCCCTAAGATCCAGGAGCACCACCCCTTGCTTCCACACCCCAGCCTTTGTCCACTCCTGAAATTCACCTCCCTGTCTCTGCACAGAGAAGAACTTAGGGCAAGGAGTTCCCAGCTCCTTGAGCTGGGGAGAACGTGCATAATAATGACTTGGAGAACCATCTACCTTTGCTTCTTCACCAACCATGTGCTCATCTCCTTAAATATCATTACAACCCTATGCAGCAGGCACTTCTTCTATAGAATGAAGGCCTGGGAGTGAAGCAGTGGCTTGTCTGAAGTCTGAGGAATGGCTGAGTGAAGCTGAGGACCTCTGCTCCCTCCCTGCAGCAGTCAAATGTGAGTCAATTCCACTTTCCACTCGGTGGGCGAGGTTCAGCAATGTGGCTGTTTCTTTAGGAACAGGAAACAACCATCACCTTCCCAAGCCTCATGCTGCCTTTTGAGAGTGTTGAGTCACTGAATACAGTTGCACAGCAGATGTAAACACAGACCCCGTGCGAGGTTTGACTTCCTCCACAGCTCACCTAACACCCGAGCTTCCCATCTCTGTCACTCTCAGGACAGTCCATCTCCTGACTGGATTGAGGCCTCTCTGCATGGTTTATTTTGGTGGTGCACTGGAAGTGGAGAAACTTTAAAGCCTATTTCCTCAAGGCCCCGGATATTTTTAGCACAGACACTAACAACATCTTCTCCCTATGAGGAAGAACAGGAATCCCAGATCCCCACAATTGGAAAGTGAAGTTCAAGGCTGTTTGACGAAGAGAAGCAAAGCAGTCAGAAAATAAAGCCAGTCTCCGTTACAAATGTAGTCAAGGTTTACATAGAAGATACTGGGGGATTGTTTGGAAAGTTCTGGGTGCTGTATTTGCTCCTGGATGCTATAGTTTTAATTATAGCACCACGAGCACCCAGGACAAGTGAACAGGCTGAAACATCATCCTGCCTCCAATAGGCATTCACTGTAACTTTCTGAAACATGAGTTTGGTGTGATACCTCTTCCACTTTATGGGCTTCGGGACCTCTCCATCAGGGGCAGGGCACACACGTTTCTTACAGTCAGACTCTGTCCCCTACAACTTTGGGACTATTTGACTTGAAGCTTTCTAACTGTTCAGCCTCTTCCCTAACAGGTCCTGTCCTGTGCCACATGCCTGTGACAGCAGTGGGTGACAGTAACGGTCACGGTATAGCAAGGTCCTTGTGATATGGAGTGAGTCGCAAGCCCTGAAAGGAATCATGAGACACATACCCAAAGCGTACCACAGAGACTGTGGGGACAGTCCCTCCCTCCACACAAGCAGCAGGCTGGAGAGCCACCTGGATAATAAAACCCAATCGCTGCTAATTGGATTTACCTTTTTGTTACTCATGAAAATGATGTGGCACTAAAACATGCTCATTGCATTTGAAGGGACCTGCAAATCACTTCGCAAAGCCTTGACACATTCACAGAGCATTTGGGAGAAACACATTTCTCATTTTAAACACACATATGCCATCTGAAGAGGCCGTTTATCTGATGTTCCATCAGTGGGAACTCTGAACACGCCAGTCCTTCCTCAAGATGGCTGTAATGGAAAGGTGACTGACAGGGATCAGCACCAAGAGGCCAGGTTGGTTCTGAGGCTGCTAGAAGCACGAACAAATTAAATTGTAGCCTGCTGTGGTAGCACATGCCTGTAATACCAGTACTCTGGAAGCTGAGGAGGAAAGATGGCACGAGGCCAGCCTGGGCTATGTAGTGAGACCCTATCTCCAAACAAACAAAATATTTAACTATGCCGGTCAGTCTGGTTTGGATGCATACATACATGCACACATGCACATACATGTGTATGTGAAGTCAATTTGTTAATTACATCTTCTCTGTAATCTGATTGTCATTACATGTCATGAGACATATCAAGTAAGTATCCTCTTTGATTAGACAAATTCTAGCTTCCCATATGTCCTAGTCAGCTTTAACTGTCAACTTGACACAGCCTAGAATCATCTGAGGAAGGACTTGCAGTTGAGGGACTTCCCAGATAAGATCGACCTATAGGCATGTCAATATGGGGAATGTCTTGAGTGTTAATTGAGCTGTCCCAGGCATGGAGGGTAGTTTTGCCCACACCTCACACCGAGTCAACAAGAGGTCATTTACACTTTCCTGTGAGGTTATTTAGTCCACGAGAGTCCCCAACATTATTGTTAACTATGAGAAAGGAAGTAGCCTTGACCCCAGCCTGGTCAATTGACCCTGGGTTGTAAAAGAAAGCTAGCTAAGCATGAGTCTGCTACAAGCTAGCACCACATTCCTCCAAGTATTCTGCTTCAAGTTCTTGTTTGAGCTCCTGACCTGACTTCCCTCAAAGATGGACTATGATCTGTGAGCTGAAATAAATCCTTTCCTCCCAATGTTGCTTTTGGTAATAGGGGTTTATCCCTGCAACCTCAAATCTGTCAGGTCTCAAGGCTCTCTTTGAGTCCATTGCTCAGCACAAGTGCTCCATTCCAGAATGAGATTCATTCCATACTGTCTCCTATGTTTGCCTGATTAACCCTGGATCGTGATGGCAAGAACTAGATGAGTGCTCATATGTTACTTCAACTGAGAAAGGCTAGCCTGTGAATTATCACTCAGCTACATTGAATTGTATTGATGAGCTCAATTTCCTTTAGGTGCTGTGGCTGAAAACAGGTTATTTCTTACCATTCACACTGCTCTGGGATTTTTCACTAATAACCTACCATAGTCATTTGTTCATTTCAATGTCAAAAGTGCTTCTGTAGCGGTCATCCATCACATAGTAGAATATGGAAGTGGGTGATGCAACCCAGAGATGATATCAGAAAGAGTTACGGTGTATAGTCCTACCAGTTGTCTGTGAAACTGTGGGCATGTCATCGTAGCTGCTTAATACTTGAGGTCCTCATATTTACAGCTAGGAGTGATCATACATGCTACCTTGTAGATCAAATAGAAGACCCAATGAAACAAGAAGAAATTATTTGTTGTATGCAACTGAAAATTCTAAGTTCACATAACATTAGTACCAGAAGTGGGGTAATGAATGTTAGTCAGGGAAAAACCACAGGGATCTGATGTAAGCTGGGTAACCTGGCCCACAGAATGCTAGTAGGTGCATTGTTTTTACTCTTCTTCTGTTAGTATCATCACTATGTCAGTAGAACTAGAGTCTGCACTGAGCTAACTCCCAGAACACCAGATAAGGTCAGTTTGGATATTGGTTTAGGGTAGGGCTGAGTGAAATCAAAGGGCAAGTGACTCTTCACTGCTCACCTTGCCCTTCTTTGGCAGCCTGTTAAATCTACCAGCTTGTCTGAACTGGATCAAGGTCACAATGTCTCCCAAGGCAGACAGAAAGCCACACACACTTCCACAGAAAACAAACCCTGTGACCACCTCTGCAAGCTTTATGCAGACACAGATGTCTGCTTCAGAGAAACTCTGATGGATCAGAAATGTTACTTCCCGTATGGTCTCCACCCACAGGTTCTCAGAGCTGAAGAGAAAATTTAAGAGATCAGAATGTGTAAGTAGAGGGTGCAGGCCCTGAGTGGGTAATGTGCCAGATCTTGGGGACAGAAGATTTTAGAATGTATCAGATCCATCAGCGGTTATCAGACTGCACCTCCCAGACTTCAACCTCTTCCAGGCAGCTGTGACCTCAGGACATCTGTCTTGAGGCTGCTTTGTAGAATGCACACTTCTATCTGTTTTTATACTGGCATGGGTCATGGGATAAATTTGAGTAAAAAGGTTTAGAGGCTTGAAAATAAAAGTTCAACAACCATGAAAGCCTAACTCTTTTTATTTTTTTATGAAAGAGGGACAATGACAATTTTTCTCCCTTTGAGTAGTAGTACTTTCTCTAGAACATGGAGAATCCTAATTTAACATGGCAGACATGGCAGCTTCTAGGGTAAAAGGGAGATTCCTGACTACGCTGTCGGCATGGGCCCTTGGAAGAGAGGACCCACTCCAGTGTGTTAGCTCTGTTCGTTTTAGTGTTAGATTGCCTTTCTTTGCCGTTCCCTGCACCCTGGCCTGCCTGCTCAGTGTCTAGAGTTATTGTGTGCTCTGTTCTCTTGGGAAGTGTGGTTTCCCAGCCTCTTGACAGGCCAGGCTCTGACTTGAGCATATGCTAAGTATATGCTCTGTGCCTCCAACTGTGCTTTCTGGCTTCAGACACAAATTCTGCTCTCTGCCACTGAGTTCCTCTTGAGTCAGGTGGAGCTGTTTCCATGAGAAAACTGAGCCCTGGTTGCTGACTGTCTGAGCGTACACATCCTGGTCCTTTGGTCAAGGTTACTCATTTACAGGCATGTCTATCTCTTCCAAAAGAGTTATTTACTCAGGGTCAATAGCTTAGCCTGGCTTCCTGTGTGGTTCCATGGCAACCTACACAGTGTTTGTTAACAACAAAAAAATTAATAAATGCCATTAGGTGCCACATCAGAGAGCTTCCCTAAGAAAGCAGTACTTCAAGTGCATTGATCATTGATGAGCTATTTTCAGATCTCTGGATATTTACATGTCTGTATTGGGAAAAAGGCCATGCAGGAAACTGTAAAGCAGGGCATACCAGATGAAGGCAAAGCACACACCTGCTCTGTTCTTGCTGCTATAATCTCATTAATTCCTTTAGCAAACATGAATGCTAGACTTACTATAAATTGGGAACTGTTCAAGATGCCAAGAGAAGAGTCATGATGGAGACGGAGGCCCTGTGAGAATGAGCTCCAGTATTGCATGTCCTGGAGGACCTAAGGTCCTCCATATCAAGCATTGGACAAGTCAGATACATTCTCAAAAGAGCTCAGATCTGATTGTGTTCTCCATAACAGAGGAGGCACTGCGGTAGAGGAAAGGCTAGCAGACATTCTGCACCCTATCTGTACATAGCACATAATAGCTGCTTCATGCACACAGAATGTTGGATGATATTCCCAAGGATGTGCCAGGTTCCTGAGGTGGTATTTTTGAATTTGAATAGGATTCCTTTTATGCTAAAGAAAATACATGGGCAGGTCTGGTAGAGATGAGCCAAATGGGTGACAACCAGGTGAGCCACTGTTCTTGCAGGAACACTGAGCTGACCTGTGTTTGAACCCTGCCTGTACCACTGTCTTGCAGGCAACTTTTCTCTTCTAAGTTTCAATTTCCTTGTTGGAGTCAGGCCAAGACTGGATAGCCTGTGTGTATGAAACACCTAATTCAGGGGACATAATTATTCCTTGATTATGATAGATCTTGTGACTTATTTGACACTGAGAGAAGGAGGAAGATGGCTGGCTCCACTTCCCCAGCCCCAGCATACCATGGTATGACACACAGGCATTAGGAAACCAGATAGTCTTTGAAGCATCAAGAGGCTAAGAAGCAACCTGAGTCCAGCCTCTGTGGTTGGTCCTACAATAATGACCATAGATGGTTTAGCATACCCACACACTGGTTTATCTACTTAAAATGCATTGTGGATATTTACAAGAATCCTAGAATCTAGGCGTCCAAAGGGGATGCTGAATTCTCTTCTCTTTCTACACTACCCTCTTAGTGTTTCTCCCCCTTTCTCTTAGGTAGCCAAGCCACACACACTCAAATATCATCCTTCGCAAAAGAATTAAAAAGCAAAACACACTTGTCAAACTTATATGTGGATTTTCTTAGCAGCACCGCTCAAAAGGTAGGAACAACCCAAACATCCATCAATGTACGAAGATGGATGGACAGATTGTGGTATAGAAATTTGATGGAATATTAAATGGAATGAAATAGAAATAATTTCTACAACATGGATTAATCATGAATGTACTATGTTAAGGCAAAGAAGCTAGACACAGAGTGCACAAATCTGATTTTGATTAGTATGAAATATCCAGTCAACAAATCTAAAGAGAAAGCAGACAGGTGGATCCCAGGGTTTGGAAGCCGCCGAATGGGTACCAGTTTTTGAGGTGATTAAAATACCTAGAACCAGAGGTGGTGCTGGACGCATGACACCGAAGGCCACTAAATGCCATGAGGTGGGTTTTATGGCATGTGTACTTTGCCACAACAAATAAAGAGTAGTTGAGCCTAAACTATTCAAAATGTAGAAAAAGGCCATCAGTGACAATGACCATGGCGCAGCATGTGTAGTAGGCATATGGGACATAGATTTTGAGTTGAACAGTCACAGCATCCTGCATGGGCAGCCCCTCCTACAGCAGGGCAAATGCAGCTTCCCAGCACGAGGGCAACTGTGTCACAGTGAGAGTACTGACGGCAACATGAGTGACTGCAGAGCATGTATATTAATATGTTCTAGGCTGTAAACGTATGTCCCTTCCCTCCTGAGATCAGTGCTGCTGTGTAGGCCCATTTTACAGAGTAAAAAATAAAGATGGCATGAAGGACATGTCTCCTGATAGACAGACTACTTGTAAAGAGGATCAAAGAGTTGAACCAGACAGCCTGAACTCAAGCCCTCTGGAATACAGAGGGCTGAGGACCATTTGATTCAGTTAATGGAAATGGAGGGAAGGTGGGTAGCTGATGTCCTTTCTCTTAGAGGACAGGGACAATAAGCACCTGCCACATGACATCAAGGGATTGTGTGGGACTCAGACTCTGTTTCAGGATACATAAAGTTTGCTTGCAAACAGGCAGGCTTGGTACCAGGAGGCCCCCACGTCCCGCTGGGCTTCCTGAGGAGCTCCTAGGCTCTGTTCATGCTCCTCTGGCTAAGCAGAGACTCGGCTGAGCAGGATTTATTGGAACCCAGCATGGCTCATTGTTCTTTTGAAATGAACCCTCTGGGTCTTCGGATGTCCTCCACTTTTACAGTGGTGAATCCGAAAATGCCTCTAGCAAGGACAATTAAGTGAAGACAAACCTGTGGGTCCAAACTCAGGGATGTTTTCACTAATTCTGGTTTAAAAATGCACAGGAGCAACACACACATTGCATCCGGCATCTCTTCCTGTGCTGAGACAATAGTCACTGAAGTCACTATGGTGTTGTAAATGACACCAAGGGGGCTAGTGCTTTCATTTCTGTGGCATTCAGAAGGTACCAGGTGCTGCAGCAGGCACTAAAGGCATGATGGTGGCTAGAACGGATGTGCTCTTTGCCCTTGAGTACCTGCAGACTGAGTAGGGTT
Organism: Uromys caudimaculatus; assembly: GCA_028551405.1. Classification (NCBI taxonomy): domain Eukaryota; kingdom Metazoa; phylum Chordata; class Mammalia; order Rodentia; family Muridae; genus Uromys; species Uromys caudimaculatus. The sequence continues at coordinate 79,215,180 of CM052703.1, forward strand.
GTCACTCTGAGATGCCATCACTGTCCCTGGTTGACTATCCTCTCTGAGTTAAGCAGGCACCTCACACATGGCAGTTTAATACACACAGAAAATACAGAGGTAGGGAGCTAGCCTTGTCTCATTCTTAAATGACAAAACTGGGGCAAAGGGTGGCCTAAGGATACACAGTCAGTAAATGTGATGGACAGCTGAACCTGGAACTTTGACTCTCCACACTATTCAAACCCATCTCTGGTTACACTTCCCTGATGGCCTGAGTACATGGGAAGTTCTGCTAAAGAGGAAAGGAGTTTTAGGTTCAGCTTCATGTTTCCTCAGGGTGCCTAAAATACCAGCTACTACAGATAATCCCAACACAGGAAAGAACGGGATATACCGCATAGGCTGAGCTATTTGGTATATACCCACTTGTATAGCCTGAACTCTACTGTGCAATATACCTGCATAGCCTGAGATATACTGTACTTATAAACCTGTAAAGACTGGAATCTACTGTACTTATCCTCTTTCCTAGACTGGGATACACCATTACTATCCATCTGCACAGTCTGAGATGTACCATATCTATCATCTGTATAGCCTGGGCTAGCAGAAAAAAAAAAACTTTCCAATTTCCCCTCCTCTGGAGCCTGGCAAAGTTCTATACTTTTTCTGCCACCTTTCTCCTACCCGCTAAACAATGATCAGGAACTGGAGTACTATCATTATGGCACTGTGCAATAAGAAAAACTTTGAAAGGCCTCCTCTTGCTATCAGGACACACTCTGGTCCTTAACGTAGATCTCAAGGTCCCCTATGGTCTGACCACCTTCCTTTCTGGCTGTAATCTGTTGACCATCACCAGTGCCACACCCTGCTCACATCAACGTGTCTTCAATTGCTGGGGGAGTGGTACTCTCTCCTGCCTGAGGACTTTGGATGCGCAGCCCCCGCTACCTGGGGCACAGCCCTCCATCCATTTATCACTCAGTTATTTCCTCTTATTTCAACTCTCAGCTCAAAGGTAATTCATTCTCCAGGGAGGTTCCTCTGCCCCTAGAATAGAGGAGGTTCCATGCATGCCATTTTTCTTAATATTCATTCATGCATATTTCTTTTGCGACAATGACATCAAGGTATAATTATTTAATGACCTGATCAGTATGTTCTTTAAAGGCAGGAATTTTGGGGCCAGGCAAATGTCAGGCATACTGTAGGTCTTCACTAAGCAAGTGATAGTTGACTTGATGGTATGAATGAATGAATGAGTGAATGAGTAGACAGGTCTTAAAACTAATGTGTTATGGGAGGAGAAGAGAGGAGCAGGAGAGAGGGAGCACCCTTTTGGAATGGGGACGGCAGATAGGTAAGATGTAGCTAGTAGACTCTCCTGGTATCATGGTGGATCCGCAAGGATGCGCCAACAGAGGAATCAGACTTTGATAAGGTTTACAAGATTAGGTTTTAGTTGATACGCCCAGAGATTGAGTTATTATTGTTTCTGAACTAAGTTTGTGTTGCGTTTTCCTTCACGCGGCGGCTCGTCTGGGTTCCAGAAAGAAAGGTTTGTTTCACAACCATAAGAAAAGCTATTGAATAAAATATTGACTGCCATCACTTGGATTTACACAGGTAAACGTTATCACATACAGACAAGTGAAGACACAGAAGGAAGAAGAGGGGAAAGAGGAATGAGAAATGACATAACACTTTTGCAAATCAGTTTTTATAATTGCGCCTTTTTTTTTTTTTTTTTTTTTTTTTGCTTCTTTGTAATACTTTCTCCAAAAGGATACTTAGGATTCCAAAGAAGAAACCTGTGATAACTTGGATACTGGGAGAAAGAAGTGCTTCCTTAAGATTAAAACAGAGAAAATAAATGCCTGTCACGGAAGTAAGACATATATGACCAAAGTCCAAAATGTGTTTTACAAGTAATTGTCAGGCTGATATGGAACTATCTGGATCCCAGTGTTGGATTAAAGCACTAAACTTCAGAGTAATAGGAGTGTTATATTGTTTATACTTTTTAAAACCAGCATGTGTGTTCATGTATACAGATGTGTACACATCTCTAAAATTAGTGAGACATGATGAAAGTAACGACAGGGGACCTTCAGGTTTCACTCTGTATCCTTCCTTACGGTGTGAAGATTTGTAATAAGATGCACCTGCAGAATGATTTAACATCTACTTTAATATATGCAATAAAATGAAGTCATTTAAGAATACACACAAAAATCTACAGGTTACCAGGTCAAGATTCAAAATGCTGACAATCAAAACTGATAGATACAAGAAAATACCAGTGGAATCAGAAAGAGGAAAGTGCGGATGAACAGACAAACAGAAGGAACATGCCAGCTAGGGTGTTGAACATTAATGACTCCAGGAACACCTATGCAGTACAGTCAGCCACGTAAGAACAGCAGCATGGTCGAGAGGTGGTGGTGCACAGCTTTAGTCCCAGCACTTGAGAAGCAGAGACAAGTGGATCTCTGAGTTCTAGACCAGCCTAATCTATAAAGTGAGTTCCAGGACAGCTGTGGTTGTTACACAGAGAAACTGTCTCAAAAAGGCACAAACATACAGAGAGAGAAAGAGAAAGGGGGGAGGGAGGGGGAAGGAGGGAGGGGGAGAAAATGGCAGCAACAGCACAGCAGTAGGGAATTCGCTTAACCCCTTGTGCCTCAACTTTATCATTTGTGAGGAGGAATTATAGCAATGACTTTGTACTTATTGTGAGATTAAAAGAAATCATATATGTAAGAGCTTGTTGTCCAGGCATGGTCATGCTAAGTAGCTCTGATGAGAACTAAATAAAGAGAAAAATTGTATGTTTGCTTTGGATATTCTAGATTTGAAGTTATGACACGACTGAGGTTAATCTAGGAGTAGCAGGATCTTGTATCTCTAATTGTCCCAACTGACCCTTCATTCATGTCCTCCTTAATAAATGCCATCTTATTAAATCAAAAAGACTAACGAAATCTGCATTATGATTAGCAAGTGATCATGCATGGAAAAAAAGAGACAACATTAAGAAAAACAAGGGGGCGGAGACATAGTTCCTTGGGTCAGAGTGCTTGTTATACAAGCCGGAGGACGCGAGTTCAAGTCTCTAATACCTACATAAAAATCTGGATGTGACAGTGCTGCTCAGGGCAGGGACAGGACAATCCCCGGGGACAGTTGGCTGCCAGCCTACTTCCAGTGAGAGACCCTATCTCAAGGAATAAAACAGTTTGTGTACCCACACACACTAGTGCATACACCACACACACCCTTCACAAACCAACATACACGTCCAAAATAAAAGCCGGAGGAGGGGGGATGGGATAGAGGGTTTCCGAAGGGGAGACCTGGAAAGGGGAAAACATTTGAAATGTAAATAAAGAAAATATTCAATAAAAAGAATATCTTGTATAAATATATTAAATAACATCATATCTAAATACTATCAGTATCAATCAAACATTATGCCACTATGAAAAGAACAAGCAAGCAGACATATTACCTTCACTAAGAGTTCACTATTTCATATACTAGAGTCTGAACTGCAGCACCAACTGGTAAAAATTGGTATCTAGGTCATTCATAATTCTGAATAGATGTATATAATCTCCTACAATTTAAAAAGAAGCACCACGCTGTTGAGAACGGTTGATAAAAGTTCCCACAGTGGAACTGGGGTTAGGATATCATCATTGTCATCGTCATGGCCATCGTCATCCATTGCCACCACCCTCGCCATCATTATCTCTCATGACATATTATCATGAATAAAACCAACTACTGTCCCACACCAGCGTGGCTCAGTAGGCGCCAGTGGCACTGTTACAAAATGCCTACAGTTTGCAGGGCACACACCTCCACATCTAGTCACTTATCACAGCTAAACAAGCCTTCCACATAGAGTAAGCTGGACCTATTGCGGTTCCGTATCTCTGTATCATTCACCTGCATCCGTGTTTCAACAATGCTGCCAGGAAGGCCTCTGTCACATTCCTGTTCCAGCTAACCAGGCCCTGCCCCTTCCAAGAACTCTTCTGTGGGTCAGCGTCCCCTTGGCTCAGAGTCAGCTATTGCTGCCTCTCCTCCTTTTCACAGGGCACAATCACAACAAAGAGAAGGAGGTAATTCTCAAGGAGATTATGTTGTTCATTCTTTGCTTTTCTTTTTGCCCTTCACAACCTTTCTTTTGGTGTCCACACAAATCATGGCAATATGGCATCATCTCTTCTTTTTAATCTTAATCATGACTACCTCGTCATCATGTGCAGGAGCCAAGCACAGATGTCGTGAATCTCATATATAGCCTCTCTCTGCCCCTTCCTCCTGCAGACATCACTGGAGTTAGCCTCTGAAAGTACAACGGGCTACATCTCACCACAAGGACAAGGTGGTTGATTATCGGAGTTGTTCGGTGAGTTGGTTGTTTTGTTTTGATTTAACAGGCTATCTTGTACAGACTGATGATGAAATAAAGCCTACCGAAGTGGAATGTCAGGCTTTTGAGCATGTGTACATTAGCCACTCAGCCAACTTTGCCCCGCCTACATCTGCTGTAAGGAAATGTACACTTAAACTTACTTCCCCAACGCTCCTACAGTATTCAGAGAATGCACTTCAATATGACACAAAGCATGAGAAATGAGTGCACCAATTTTTAATTGTTTATGTTAGATAATTCACTTGTTGATGAAGACCTCTCTAGGCCAAGGATCACATATGATACCGTCACAGATCTCTGATGGCAAACATTGGTGATATGTCCTTTGGAGCTCTTAACAAAATATGTGATAAAACTATTAATGCATTGAACTTTGACACAGCATTTATAGTCATGTCGATTCTGAACACTGAACTTTAGATAATGTGTTTTCATGTAATCTTCAGTGCCTATTGAAGATCTTACAGTATAAAATGTCTGTGTGCTAGAAGCCAGTTGCGGTGCAGTTCAGACATTAATTAGCCTTAGAACATATATTCCTATCTGACCTCCTTTTTCTTCAAAAAAGAGAACCTTTGTTCAGGAGCATAAAGATAAAAAAAAATGAGGCTGACTTCTCCATCCTTTAAAACAAGAGCCCATTGACAGCCCACATGAAAAGAATGTTGATCCAAAGATGTCACTCAAGGTCAGTATTTGAGGTAGGACTTGTCACATAAGAAACTAGGAAGTTCATTCTTGGATCACTTGATAAAGCATTTCTTATTGCTCTCGCGCACCTGAAGAGTCGGCTCAAAGGGGGAACGTTGGAGGAACTAACCTGTGTTTCCTCATGGGAGGAGGTGCGTGCTCATTAGAGAATCTTGTCATAACCTGAGCCCACTTCCCTCAGAGGTTTTCAAGACCATGTGACTCATCACAGAATTCACCATAGGAGAAAGTACAAAAAATGCAACAGGGTTCAGACAGATAACCCATCTCGAAACATGATGTCATTTCAGAGCGTCCCTATTTGTGTAAAAGGATGGGAAGCCAATGTTGATTAGTCTGGGAAATAACATACAAATAAGTATACGTCATCAATTCCAAAATAAAATGTAAATTCTAAAAAAAAACCCAAAATTAATGTGTTATTAAAATGCATTTGGTTTTTAACACATTATTTGAATGTGTTTTTTCTCTTGTTGAAATGACATTGCCACCTGCTGCAGACTCTAGAGACCAATTACAGGAAAGGAGCTTGTGCACCTCAAGGCAGAGGGACAGTAAGGAATCAGAGTCACAAGACCTTCCAAGTTACAGAAAGAAGAACAGGACTCTGGGAAATCTTGGAGCATTTGAAGACATTAAGGCATTAGCCAGAAACACGAACGTTTAGCCAAGAAGTGTGTGTACATGCGTTCGTGCATTCCTGCATGCACGTGTTTGTGTGTGTGTGTGTGTGTCTGTATGCACATGCGTGCATGGATGAGCAGAGATCTAGGCAAGAGCTAAAACCAGTGAGTGTTGGCATCAGTGTCATTAACCTTTTGGATTCTGGCTGAGGCTGGTGGCACAGGGTGAACTGCAGGGCTAATGAACTCCAGGTATTAACGATGGGTTTCCACAGAGAAGATTGGCTCTGTCTGAGTTTTACAGCAGGGGGCTGGACTAAACTAATGACATGGACTTCTTCCTGCAAGCCAGCTGTCTTTGCTTCTTGGCTGGCTCTGGTAGGATAGTCTGATGGAAGAGCTGCACTTCACAAGCTGCATCTAGGCTAGACATGAAGGCTGAAGAAGAAGCATCTGATGTTGCTGTCCAAGGGCAGAGGAGACAGAACAGAGGGCATTGGGCGTGTGCTATCATCTGACCCCATGAGGGGACCAAAAACTGGTATACAGGCTGAAGAGGCCATCTAGGATGACATTTAGGGAAATGTGTGCATGGTCAGAACTAGACTTGCAAAGGTTGAGACATGTGTTCTGAATAAGGACACTATCTGAAATATGGCAGATATGTCAGGATGAGCTAGTGTAGAGCCTGCAGGCTATGACTCATTCCTGTAAATAAAGCTTTATTGGAACACAGTGAGAGTCATTTGCTTATATACTTGTCTGTGAATGCTTTATTGCTCTAACAGCGAATTTCATCAATGCAGAGACCATTGATCAATGCAGTTCACAGGATCAAATATTTCCCTTTATAAATCTAGCTAGGAGCTAGTGAGACAGCTCAGTGGGTAAAGTACTTGCTGTGCAGACATGTAGATCTCAGTTTGGATTACCATGGCGGTGTGTACTTGTTTCCCTTATACTGGGAAATAGACAGGACAATCCATGGAGTTTACTGACCAGCTAGCTAGTCTAGCTAATCAGTAAGTTTCTGGTCTTGTGAGAGACACTGTCTCAAAGAATACAGTGGAGAGAAAATGGGGAAAACATCTGGCATCAACCAAAGCTTTCTCTCTCTCTCTCTCTCTCTCTCTCTCTCTCTCTCTCTCTCTCTCTCTCTCATTGATCAGTCCCTTATTCAATACAATGTGTCTCGCTATTTGCCTATTCCTCTACCTTCTCTATGCCTGAGCTTTCTTTGCTTGGTGATATGGAGTTTCATGCATTCCAGACTGGCCTTGAATACTCTCTACAGTTGATGGCAAGGGTGGTCTTGAACTCCTGAACTTTCTAGCATTTTCACCAGTGTCTTCCTAGTTCACACTGTCCTTCATAGTAGCTTTGCTCATAAAGCTTTCAACCTACAAGCATGGAACATCAAAGAACTATACTTTCTCAGCACCCAGCAAAGTGACTTACACACAGTAGGCCTTCAATAGAGATTTTCTGAATGATCAAAGAGCCACTTACTCATTGTATTGTTGCTTGGTTAATTTTTTTTTCTTATTTAATCAGTGACTTTTTCAAGGGAGATTTCCAGTTCTGAATGTCAGGTTGGGTGCATTAGTTCTTCCTTATTTGTGTTCAAGTATCTAAGTGTTCACACCTCCAAAATCTCACCCTGTCTCAGGTCTTTGCAAACCAAAAGCAGCTTGTGAGCCACACTCAAGATTCTGAGACTTAGTGTTAATGACATGGGAAGACCTAAGTCTGATCTGTGGCTCTCAGCAGGCAGGAATGTTCTCACCATTCCTTGTCTCATAAACAGAAACAATGAGTGTCCTCTCTTGCTGTATGGATAAACAGTTAAGAGAGACCAGGAAAAATTAAGTCCCTTAGGGATAGATGCCAGTGTTCAGTACAGTCATGAGAGAAGACTGACTCCTGCTAGCTCAATTCAAGATGAAGCTACACCTCTTGGTCTTGCACGCATCCATGCCTCTCATTCAGGACATTGCCCTGACTGCCTAGTGCTTCTACTGTACCTTCGAAAGTGATCTGAGTTAATGGAACTCTTTAGCTATAGGTGTCCAGAAAATTCATTGTTTAAAAAAGAACTTGTTAGAAACTTCCCCAGGGTGACCAACTTTTAAACAAAGATTGACTCTGTAATCAAAAATCGTCTGGCCTTAGACCAGATTCTAGCAGCACAAGGAGCATAATTGAGAAAGGGGTGGCAGTGTTTGTGCCCCTGGCAGGATTTGCCAAGGAGCACTGAGTGATGGCACAATTAAAGAGGGCGAAGGAGAATCATCCTTGGGAGGAGGCAAGGCCCCAGAGACAGGCATCAGCTCTTGGGCGTGGTTTTTACTCCTAGGTAGAGAAACCGAATACTGGTGCTGACATTACATGTCACCTTCCTCAATGGAAATGCTGGCTGCTATAGTCTGCGGGGCAGTGGGCCATGAGAGGTAGCCTGGTCCTCTGTTGAGCTAAAGCTAGAAGCCCCAGAGACTCTGAAGGGACAGTAGGAGCTTCACCTGCTCCCAGGCACTAGGCCTCTGTCACTAACCACAGCCCCCCCGCCCCCATAGATTTGTGTCCATCAGTCACATAAGGGCAACACCCCAAGCCCCTCCACATGTAGATGAGGAAAAGAATGTGACCTGTGGTCACATAGACTCAAGACAGAGATTGCCATTCTAATGAGGTACATAGAGGCCTGGAGGGCATAGCCAATAAGCTTTCCTTCCCAGACATTTCTTCTTGCAAAAGGTATTTAATCTCAGGCCCACCCTGAGAAGTGGGGTATGGTTTTACACATCCACTTTGCAGCAAGGCAATAAATGATTTGTAGCCACAGACTGTCTCTTTTCATCAGGATCCACCATGGGGAGCCATGGAGAAGGCCTTTGCCTACAGAGCTGCTGTCTAATATCCTATAGAAGGCCTTTCTGCACTCCCAGCCATGACTGCCACCAAGTCCAAATCTTCCACCATCAAGTCAAGGACGATCACAGTGGGACCAGTCAGAACTCCCCCCCCCCCCCCCGGCCTCAGGCTAAGTCCAGCTCATGGGGCTCAGATTTCATTCTCAGCACTTCTTCGACTTCCAGTGGCGCCTGGGTGTCCAAGAGCCTGGGAACTCCACAGCCCCAGCCACTTCTCAGGCTGGAGGACCCCTGAGCTAGCTCCACCTGTCCTGAGTCTTAGACTGTGCTTCATCACCTCCAGAGTGGTGTCCTGGTGCTTTGCTACTGCCCACACCCACCTTGGAGGTGGTGTGGGGTAAGTGCAGTCAATCTTCCCTCATCTCACCTCCCCGGTTGGCCATGCAGACGCAGGACCCATAACCCTACAGTAGTCAAGAGCCTTCTTTCTGTTCTCCACCAAGCCACAAACCAGTGTTATGGGGTAGGGCCATGTCCAGATTCCAGCTGCCTAATTTGAACTGCTGGGGCTGTTTCAGCACTGGTGGGCAGGAGTCATTCTCATAGTGATGGGGCCTAAGATCTAAGCCATGATCATTCTTCTAAGCTAGTGACTATTCCAGATGTCCAATTCATTTTTGGACACTGCCAAGTGTACTTGGGCAGCATTTCTGGGCAGGCTACTATGTTCCGAGACAAGGTTCCATTGGTGAGGCTAATGAGGACATCATTGGGCTGGATCAGGGTGTGTGTGTGTGTGTGTGAGCTTCCACTTGAAGCTCCAGACAGACTGCACTAATTGGGGAGCATGTGAGGAAATGAGCTTCCCTGGACCATGGAGAGGAGAGGAGGCCACTGGGGTTCAATACAGATGAAGACAACTATTTTCTTCACACCCGTGTTTGAATGTCGTTTGTTCCATTATGTGGGGTTTCATGTATCTCAGGCTGGTGGAGTACTCTTTGTAGCTGAGGAGAAGGGTGGTCTTGAACTTCTGATCTTCCTGCCTTCACTTAGCCAGAGCTGGGATTATAGATGTGCATCACCACACTGGCTTCTGTGGCGCTGGTGACAGAAACCAGGGCACCACGCATGCTGTATAGACTGAAATTACACCACCAGCCCTGAACTTCCTTACAGGCATGCCCCATCAGTATTTCTGCATTAGTCTAAGGGTGGGGAAATGGAAAATAGGAGAGGGAGGGAGAGGGGAGAGGACAGAGAGGGGATCTACTAACAGGCCAGATCATGGCTTTGTCTAGAATTCATAATTATATGGGGCTTTTAGCTCGAATCTGCATTGTCCTCAGAGGAGAACAATTTCCTTGCCAAAAAAAATAACTTTCCAATTCTGTATTAATACACCCCCATTGCCATAACAAAGCTACTGGGGCAGCAAGAGGTCAACAAGCTGCCTCCTATGGTCTTCTTCCCATTCCCTCCTTGGGAGGGAGTGAGTCTTCAAGGACCCAGGCATCACTTAGTGAGCGGATAGATGCAGGCAGGACTTCCTTCTCAGTTCCATTGCTTTGCCCATACTTCTTGCCCCAGGCCTGGGTTGCATCTTCAAGGTCAAGATCAGCCATGTTCTTCCATTTTGACTCTTCCTCCCTTGCACTGGGCTCGTATCATGTTAACCCAAGACAAGATGGCAGCCTCAGCTTGCTTCTTGTGCAACATCAGCATGGTTGAGCATCACCACGTTTAGGTGGCAGGAAGCTGAAGGGGATTGTGAACATAGGTGTGGACCTGAGATATTCTGCTCATGGGCCATTCGTCAGAGAGCTGGATCCTCACTGGAAACTGCTCTGTACATCCCTCTGCCACAGACAACAGTGTCAGCCTCCTACTGATGGTTTGAGAATGCAGACTCAGAAGGTTGCCTTCAGTCATCGTGAGAACACAGTACTGATACGGGGTGTGCAATGGTGCATTAGCTCTGGTTGTACAGACTGGGAAATTTAAACAGCAGACACTTCCCCCACTGTTCTGGAAGCTGCAAGGCTAAGACCAAAGTACCAATGGATTTGATTCCCAGTTTAAGCCCTCTCCCCAGCTTGCACATGGCCACTTTCTTGCTGGTTTCTCTCAAGGAAGAGAGAAACAAAGATGGTGTTTTGGTGTCTATTTGCCTAATTCTGTAGAACCTGGAACCAATTCTCATTTACCTCAGCAAATCTTAATGACCTCCTTCCAAGCCCTGTCTCCAAATCCAGAAATAGTGTTTTTTTAGCACATGGAGAACATTTTTTTTTCTAACATGGAGGAGGCTGATATACATGGCTTCTTCTCTGCTCTGGTAGAGCAGTTGATAGTGTAAAAAATGTCAGTGTATTTATTATTGTTACTATTATTATTGTTATTGTTATTGCACAGGAATGATTATGCATATCAGAAATGATGGCAACCATTCCTTCTTAATTGTGCCTAAATTAGACTAATGTTTAAATGACTGAGAATCCCATAGATTACCACAGTTAGACACTTAAGTTGCAAGATCTATAGAGTTCAAGCCACAGCAGGCAGGATTACAGAGGGTCATGATGGCTGTGACTGGTTGATGCAGGACAGTTGGCCCCTAGGTTTATGCTTGGGGCAAATGCACTCACTGAAGTCCCCATGCAGGCTCTGGAGGCATGGATTAATGTTCTGAGTGATTGATTCTTCCCCCTTGGTGTCAGCTGCTTATGGGACACAGTGGCAGCCCAGGTCAGCTATGTAAAGCATCCTCACTTCAGCCTTCCACTAAGTCCCTGTGGCAATCCCTGCTGGACTGTGGTACTTGTACAAGTCAACTGGATCCAGTGACTCTCAGTGCCCTTTCTGTGTGACCGCACGGGGTGCAGGAAAGACATGGTAGAAAGGATCTGCTGGTTGGCTGTTGGGCTCTGCTGTGTGTAACTCTCTTCTCAGCTCTTATCCAACAGGGACCAGGAGGGGGAGGAATGACCACAGAGCTTCATTTCAGAACTATGAAGTAAGCGTGAAAGGATTTACCACCAACGAGATAGCTCAGCTGGTGAAGGTGCTTGCCAGCAAAACCCGGTAACTTGAGTTTGACCTCTACAAACCAAGGTAGAAAGAGAACAGACTTCTGAAGTTGTCCTCTAACCTCCATAATAGCATCTTTCTCTCTTTTTTTCTCTCTCGCCCTCTCACACACAGAGTGATGATGATGATGCTGATAATGATGATGATGATGATGATGATGCTGATGATGATAACGACTTTTTTCTTTTTTACATGGTGACAGGAACTGCTTTGAAAGAACTCAGGTCCTTCTTTTTCCCAGCAACGGAAGCAGCTCGGATCTGAATCCTAGTCCTGATGCCCGAGTTTTGAGACCCTGAAAAATTCTCTTACCTCACAACTTCAGCTTATTCTGTACAATGAGATCCTGGGGTGGCATCTCCCACCTGAGGCTGTTTCAAGAATGACCATGGATCATACATGACATATCATGCCCAGGAAGCTCCTAGAAATGTCATCAGCTGTGATTGTCTACAGGAGAAGGGCAGATCTCCAGGGGTTCTGCTGGGCATCTACTTTTAGGACCCTGACAGGTTACTCAGTATGCAGAGCCATGATGCAGGATGTCACCAAGGGAGGAGACACACATAATAAAGATGTAAAAACTTACATTTTACATTCATCCATCTAACGGTTGTAATATAACTCTGCCCAGTAGGCCCTGCACTCCTCCAAATCTCTTCCATCATCCATATAAAAAGCAGAAAACATAAATCCCTGTTCCACTTGACATTTTAAGAGATGCTATCTACCCAGGCTGCCCTTGAAATGAATTTCTACTACCTGTTCACAGGTGTCAGGAACAGGCAAGAGGAATAACAGACCCCACAGTGCCGTTTGCCCGCGTCATGGACCACTCTAGGCTCATATTCAAACCCCCAGCATGCACTTAGAGCATCCTTACACGCACACCATTCCTGCCTGTGGCCACAGAGAAACAGCCAGGACATTCTCTAAGAATGTCCCGTCTACAAGCACATAGAGAGATGCCCTCAAAATGATCCTTGAGGTCCACAGAGGGGGAAACCAGCACGAAATACCTTTAAAAAATTCACCGTACCATAGACCTGAGATCTGGTGAGACCATCAGCAGAGGGTTGTAGCACATCTGGTTTTTTAAACTATGTGACATTGGCCAACCCCTCTTTCAGGATTATAAAAGCAAATAATTAATATATTGTCTAGTGGAGTTTCCCTCCATGAAACAAACATAAGGGTTCTGAGGTCACTATTAATCTTTATGTTAAAATAAAATTTAGAAGTTAGTTGCTTTGCCCCATGAGGCAGATTTCAATTTTTGTGTGGCATCATGTGGTCCACAGCTTTGGATGATATGTTAGGGTGCATTTCCATCACCCCCAAATGTGTCATCAGACAGTTCTGGGTTAGCATATTGCCTGGATTCCAATAGACTCCCAAAGAGCAGCCATTGTATGAAGGAACCAACTGTACTATGTTGTAGGCCAGAGAGTAGACATAATCCCACTCAAGAATGAGCCATCCAAACCTTCTTCTCCAGCATCTGATTTTTTTTAAAAGAAGAAATGTAATAGAAAGTAGCACCCGTTCTCTCTCAGGCGCCTGCACAGTCCTGGCCCTACCGTCAGGAGGAAACTGCAGCGTGCTGGCAACACTCCTCAGGCAGACTCCCACTCATTTCCTGCCTTTTGCTCCCACTGCTGCTGTGCACCCTCTCCAGCCCTTCAGAAATCTCCGTCCTTACACGGACTAGGACTAAGATGATGTCCTAAGCCAAAGTGACCACTTGTGGCTTCCTGAGGAACCTGCATGTTTTTCCTCTGCTCTCAAGAGAGGTCTGAGAACTCCAGCTGCTCCTCCTTTTGTCTAGTAGATAATGGGGGTCGGTGTTAGTTTCAAGAAGGCCCAAGAGCTGTCTGATCTAAAATACAGCTTGAGCATCAGGCAGGAGGAAAACAAACGACATTTTTGCAAAGGCGGAGGGTGTGGGCTGTCGGCTGGAAAAATAACAGGCCTAGAGATATGTTTATTTTGCTACTAGATGCAAACAAGGCCGTTAACAGCATAATTACCAGCAAGGCTCGCTATCCCAGTCCCCGCATCAGCAGCAGCCTGAGCAGGTGCACCCTTTCAGATCACACATTATCTGGGAGGAGATTTTGTTGGATGTTTTGTCCCTGAGGCTTCAGGGTCTCAGGAAAGAGGGTGTGCATTTCTGAGCATTCACAGACAAAAGTGGTTCAGATGCAGAAAGGGCACAGGTCACACTCAAAGACCCAAGCTGGCACCCCAAAATAAGACTTCCTGGCAAGTATTGCAGCTCATACATTTTATTAGTGTGTGTGTGTGTGTGTGTGTGTGTGTGTGTGTGTGTGTGTGTGTGTGTGTGTACGTGTGCAGTTTCAGGTGTTGTAGGCCAGGAGTTATCCACCTTGTGTTTTGGAGACAGGATCTCTTATTAGTCTGCAACTCAACGACTGGACTAAGCTGGCTATCCCATGAGCCCAGATCTACCAGTCTCCACCTCCTCAGCACTGACATCACAAAGCACTCACCATCATTTACATGAGTCTGAGGATTAAGCTGAGGTCCTCAGCTTGCTGGCAAGTGTTTTACCAACTGAGCCGTCTCTTCAGCACCCAATACCTCCCATCACAGCAGTTATTTTGTTATCTGTTTCTGAAATTCTGTGATGAATGTCTCTGCCCCCATCTCCCCGACAGTGGCTTTCAGCCCTCTGCCTTGTATTACAGCCATATGCAGAGATTGAAATGTACAGAGATCCTTATGAATAGAGAATCTGTAATCAGTTGGTTCAAAGCCAACCCCTAGGTTTCTGAGAATCACTCATAACCCAGATTTCCCTTCCTAGGTACCTCGTCCTGATGGTCAAGCCCCACTGAGAGAGAAATGTCTCCCTGCTATACCTCCCAACCCCCAGGGCCTCAAGCTGTCCTAGGGTTCTTGGGCTTTTGTTTCAAGGGTTTATGTGCTTGAAAAGGCCAAGAGAGACTCTAAACTCCTTAGAATAGTTACTTTACACAAAATATCAGTGTTGAAGAGGATGGGAAGAATCCAGAACTCTCACACAGTGCTGTGGGAATGCAAAATGGTGCAGCCATTATGGATAGCATTAGTTGTTACTCAAAAAGACCAATATTGAATTACTATACGATTTAGCAATATACAAACTCAGTTAAGAAATATAGACAGGGTCCTGAGGGGATATCTCTACATCAGTGCTGATGACAGCATTATGCCAAATAGTCAAAAGTTAGAATCATTCCACGTGATCATACAGAAAACATGGTCAGCTTTTAAAGGATGGCCATTCTGATACAAGCGCACATGGCTGAACCTTGAGGACATTCTGCTAAGTGAAATAAGACAGTTACAAATCAAGCGTTACATGTCTCTATTCACATGGAGTCCACAGATTTAGCAAACTCATAAAGATGGATCAGTTGTGGTTGCCCAGGACTAGAGATGGTGGTGGCAGGGGCCAGGTTAGAAGGTCAAGACAGTCCTTGGGGACTGATGGGTATGATGATTGCCCAACATGCACACACTCAGTACCACTCATCTGCATCCTCATGGTAGATTTAGTAAGTTTCAAATTACACATGCCTCACCACAATCATAAAACAGTCGAGGAAACTAAGAGAAGACACCTCCATCCCACCTCTATTCTGCTTGAATCTGTAGGCTTTGACTTCTCTGGCTCACAAGCAACTCTTGTGAACCTGCTCTGCCAAATTCTTGTCTCAGGCCACTGGGCTGTTCTGTTCCTTGCTCCATCTCCCACTGAAATGCTCTGCGAGTCTCCTGAAGTCTGCGCAGGTGCAGGACTCTAGCTCCCCAAACAGAAGGTGGCTGCCTGGCTGTATTAGCTGTGAGGCTAAATGACTGCATGGGTTCTGGAAGCTCATATGGCTTCTATATGCTTGCCTCTGCCTGGAGGTTGAGAGCAGTTCTGTTGACATGGTTCTGGGAGCATCAGAAGCATTGGCCTTCTCTGTGGTCTTCCCACCTCCACGTGGGCCCTTCCATCTCTTCTCCCCTAGCTACCAACAGTATATCTCAAGATGGACATAAGATCTCTTGCCTTAAAGCTTCCCAGTGTAGACACCAAGGCACCAACAAGTTAACAAGTGAACTCAAAGTCCTGTTCTGCCAGTTCCTCTGTTTGATACACTCAAAACAGATCACAAGACCTTGATTGGGTCTTGTCAAGACTTCCACTGACAGTAGACCCATGAAACCACTGGATTTGTTAGAAGTAGCCCCATCTCCTGAATTTATCTATGGGTATAAAGGGTTCTCTCCACTAGCCTTACCAGGCTGGCTTAAACTTTTCCTTCCCCAAGGCACCCCTGAATTGCTGTCTCAAGGGGTTGGGCAATAATACGATGAGGAAGAAGATAAAGAAAGCTTAGATTTCAAACCCGAGTCTCTGATTTCTATTTGTAACTCTGATTCTGCCCCAGGCAACCAGAACTTCTGGAGAGAGCTCTCCTATTCAGCAGAGCATCAGGAGCAGGCAAGAATTTCACAGGAAACACACCTTGCCCACAGCATCATTGGAAGGTTGGCATCCACAAAGCACTGTGTACCCATGAGCTGTGCACTCATGTCTGAGGCTATCTCTTGGTGTCAGTCACAGGGATTCCTCCACCTCCAAGAGCCAATGAGTGATGGAAGGGATGATGACATAGGAATGACTGAGCACAGAATCTGGGTGCCCACACTGATTTTAGGCACCTCAGCTCTGCTCCATGTCTTGTCAAATTTTTGACTCACAGTAGGCCTGTTAAACCACTGGTCTTGACAAGGCTTTGATTCACAGTAAGCCTGTGAAGCTACTGGCTTCTTATACACCTTTCTTTTATAGGATGAGAATCAAAATATGTGTTACAGTCCCCAACAGAGGTTCTGGAACATAATAGGTATGCAAGGAATGCTTCCATGTTAGGTCTCATACAAATCTGGTTTAGGGAGATTGTAGAGAGGCCTGACCACCTACTTCCTGACTCATCGACTTGCATTTTCTAATTTATTCAAATGTATGGTCCCCAACACTGGTACTCTTGTAGGACTGTGAAAGGCAGCCTGGTTTCTGGTTGAGCTAAGGTTTAAAACCCTGGAGACCCACTAGAGGAAACCCAGCAGGGGATAAACATACAAGGGACTGTAGGTGTTTTGCCATGTTCCTGGGCCCCAGGCTCCTGACATGAGGCCGCAACTCTCCATAGGTCTGTGACCAGTCACATAAGGGCAATGCCCCAAGTTTCTCCACAGATAGAGGTGTGGTCACATAGGCTTAAGACATTCCCATTTTAATGAGGTACCTAGAGGCTTAGCCAATAAACTCCCCTTCCCAACCACTCCTCCCTGCAAAAGGTATTTTAACCTCAGGCCCTCCCTGAGAAAGTGGGGTACAGTTTCACTCATCACCACTCTCTGCCATGACAATAAATGCCCTAAAACCATGGACTGTCTCTCTTCATTGGGATCCAATGTGGGGAACAATGGAACAGGCCTTCGTCTAAAAAGCTGCATCTAGTCTCTTGCTGAAGGCCTCTCAGCACTCCCAACCACGGTCTCTACCAAACCAAGCCTGCTAGCAGCCAACAAGCCAAAGACTCGGTCCCTGGCGGGACTCAGCTGGGCTCCTCCCCACCTTTCCCCCTTGGCCCCAGGTTAGATTTGGCCCACAGGTCCCTACTCCATTCTCAGCTCTTCTGAGGCATCCAGGAGCCTGAGAACCAGACGGAGCTGGCTCTATGAAGTCCTCGGGACTGCAGGCTGTGCTCCCACACCCCCGGGTCGTGTGCCTCAGCTTCTCACAGCCTGACACCCACCCAGAGGTGCTGTGGGGCGTGAGCATGGTCACACTTCCTGTGTTTTGCCTCTCCCAGTGGCCCAAGCCCTGGAGCGGATGCGGGACACCACCACTTTAACCAAACAGTACTCGCTCAAGACACAGGTTTGAGTCTGTGGTTAACATAACTTATATGTCTTCATAGTGGGTCCCATGTGTTACATGTTATGGCCCTGTGTCCTCAAGAGGCAGAAAAAGCAAATACTGAGTTTAGCTTGAAATATGCCAACACTGTTTCCTTTACACACACACACACACACACACACACACACCACAGACAGAATATGAACCCTGAGAGGGGCTGTGGACATATTCAACCTTCTACTTTTTGCTAAAGCAAAAGTCCTAATGATGGATGTCTCTGTGCAGGTCCAAACCAAACAATAGGGATAAATGTTCATGGCCTCATCCCTGCATACATGTGGCTAGTCAAAGGATACCAGGTATGGTTACTTCCTTGGTAGGTAAGACATGAGAAATATGGTTAGCATGCATTTTGATGAGAACTAGAACTTGGGAACATTCACGTCTAGCTACATATTGGGCATTTACTAGTTTCAACCAGAGCCTACACAGGGCAGTACCTCATCAACAGCAGGGTGATAAAGCAGGGGTCTGAGCACATTTAGACTGTCCATTACCCACACACGAATCTCCTTTACACACAGATTTTGTCTTGTTTTCTCTTGAAACACTGTTCACAGACTCACTCTGCTTTTCACACCTTGGGAAGGGATGAGAGTCAAGAAATAATCACTTGACTTTTCACTCCATCAGAGGGAAAGGGGAAATATTTTGAAGGGAGAGGGAGTGTGAAGTCCTGCCTGTGATGCACACATCACCCCACTGCTGTGACCAGCCTGCATTTACCCAGCACCTGCTATGCATCAGGCTCTGTGTGATGCCTCTGTGGGACCAGTTTTCAATTTCCTCCCCCAACAGCCTCTTCCAAGAAGCACTGCTATGGTGCTCAATTTTAAGGTAGAAAATTGAGGCAAACACAATTGAAGTAGTGTGTACCAACTCACATAGCTACCTGTGTCCTGGAGCTAACATGCCTATGACTGTGTAAGCCAGTGAGTCTTAATTACCTAGGAAGAGAGTCTGTATGCCCAGTAATGGGGGCCAGGGGCTCAGAGTGGATACCTCAGGCTGCTTCTGTCCCTGAAGACTTCCCAAGTCCTCAAAACCTTTTGGAAATGTCTAAAGTGGGTACTTCCACCCCACTTTGGGAAAGCTCTTAACTTTCTTATTCCTCCTGGGATGGAACAAGTCATTTTAGAAGCTACAGATGGAACAGCAGATGGAACGTGAAACCTATCAGAGCTGCCCAGGATGAAACCATTCATCTGCAAAATCCATATGCTTTTGTGTGGGGCGACTTCATAGGAACAGCAAGAGGAAACAGCAGAGCCTGGAGCATGAGCTGCCGCTGGCAGTGAGGTTGATAGGACAGGTGCTCAGAAGAGCTGAGGGGGTGGGTGGACACTCTCGCAATTACCTGGGAGACAGAGGAAGAGCAAGCCAGGCACAGAGACTGAGTTGTAAAGCTAAAGGAGTGACAAAGAGCATACCTTCAGCACACGGTCTGAGAAAGATAGTAGTTGGGGCCCTTGCAAAGCTAAAAAATGCAAACTGGGCTGCAACTTAGAATGCAACAGTTGATGTGCACGGAGTACCTTGCAAATGCCTGGTGCTCTGCTACAGTCTGTTATTGTCTCTTGGTGTCACATGGTTGGATTTATGTCCCTGTAAGTTTGCTGCTGCTTTGATAACTGACCTCAGATTTCCATGCTTAACAGTCTAGTGAGTCTGAGCCTGCATCCTCTAGGACCCTGACCCTTCTGGATAAGTGGCCACAGTTGGGACTGCAATCAGTGCAAAGCAGCATAACTAGGGGGCAGTAGCTGTGGGTATGCCTACCTGGCCTGCTTTCTCCTGCATTTTCTAGGCAGCTTGCAACTATACAGACAGCCCAGTCTCCTGACTTTCTCAAGAGGTAAATTTCAACAGAAAGAACATCTGCTTTGGAAATGGACAGAACTGGTTCTAACTCTTGCTCTGTCATATCTTCATTGTATGAGTGTGGACCTCAGTTTGACCACCTAACTACTGGGTTCCCTACAAAGGCCCAAGGAATGCCCTCCCACAGCAGTTACTATACACAGCATTTTGGAGAAATTTCTGAATTCAGTCCTTTATTGGAAGACAACCCCTTGCCCTATTCTTGTCTAGCTAGAGCCACCTTTCCTCAGGCTGTTGCTCACTAAACTCCATCCGGTTTTAGATTTCTCAGATGCAAAATGCTTATTTTTTTATTAATAATTTTGCCCATTATATTTTCTCATATAAAGACATGGTGGCCCTCAATTGCAGGTGATCTGGGCCCCTATGGGACATTTGACAATATCTTCAGACATTGTGTGAGAAGGATATAAGTGGGCAGAACATGCTATTAGGAACTTGTAGGTAAAGACCAAAGACACAGATAAATACCTGACAGGGCAAGGGGAAGCCCCATAGTAAAGAGTCAGCCAGCCCAAATGTCAATAGCTCATGACTTACAAAGCCTGGTCTAGAATGTTCTTCCTGCTCTCCTGTGCTCCATCCTTGATTGACAACACATCTTGCTCTAGAATATATTCTTGGGTCTTTCTTACTTCCTATGTGTGACCTTGCCTGGGCTGTTATAAGCAACTGCCATTCTAGTAGGCTGCTTTGAGTTCAACATCAAGGTCAGTTCTGCCCTTCCTCTGCTCAAAACACACTTACATCTGGCTTGGAGTAACAGTTCCATGACATACCCTAGGACTACTCTCTGACCTTGTGTCGTTACTCTATCCCTCACTGTTACAGCACTTCCAAGCCCAACTACATTTTGCCCACACCACATACATTCCCACCTCAGGGCTGGCCCAGGTCTTTCTCTGTCTAGGAACACTTTCCCAGACAGCATCCTCTAGTTCATCTTCTTCTATTGTTATTCATAGTCTTCTCCTCACCTTTTTCATTAGGAACACAATGTGCCCTCTGCTTTCTGAATGCAGTGCTGGCTGATCTCATAGAGAAAACATAGCACATCTTAGGAGGCAGGATGCTTCACTGGACAGGAAGCTGACTGCCTGTGCTTTTCTGTTTCCTCACTGTTACAGGAAGAGGGGAGGGAAGCAGGACCCTGGAACTGATTGCCTTGGAGCTGGTGACTGCCTCACCTGATGGGGTAGTCAGCAGCACTGAGGTTGATAAAGAAGTCCCAGGGCCAGTCAGTCATCTCCAGTAGATCCCGCATGCTCTGCAGGTAGGTGGACAGGAGGCTGGCTCCGCCCCAAATGGTGGCCATCCTCCAGGAAGTGACTCGGACATTGTCGTACTGCCTGGAGAACTGGAGCACTTGCCGATGCAGGTAATTGGAACGCTTTTCCCAGGAGAGAAAAGGAGAAAAGGAGTCAGTCGACAGCTCAGAGAACATCAGCCCCTAGACATCCCGACCACCTTCTCTTCCTTATGGTTGGTGTGTCTGATCACAGTGGAACTGGCTGTTGCTGATGCTGGCCTGCAGTGTCTTTCTATACCAATATTCAACCACTGCCTACTGATGTTCATATTCCCTAAGCCCACTGCAGTTAGTCAACCAATGGGCTTGAGTTGATGGACCTAGAACACTGCATGATAATGATGACTGCTGCATGTTATCTCAAGGTACCAAGCTCAAGAATATGGGCCTATCTAAATTTGATGAGTCATTGTGGGTAGGAGGTAGGGTTCTATGCTCTGTCCTTCAGGACCACTTCTCTTCTCTTAGTGTTTCACAGGGTGACTAGAAACACATCTTGGGAGTGAAAATACCCCCTTTGCCTCTTTGGATTCATTTAGTGTTAAAGCTCTAGCTGGGCCTTGTACTTGCTAGGTGAGCATCCTAGCACTGCCCTAGACCCTCAACCTGTGCTTTTCTGAGAAGAAAGAGGCTGAACTTTACCTCAGGGCAACCTTCCCGCCTCCTCCTTAGGTGTTCTAGGGTTCTAGATATGCACATATCTTGTGACATCAACAGATTAACAGAAACTTCTAGGAAAAGCTGGCTCCTGGGTCAGCAAGCCAAGTGTGGGTTTTGGTAATAAAGTCTTATCAGCATACAAGCACGCCTGCTGATTGACAGTTTTCTGTGGCTGCAGTCAGGCAAGGGAAGAACTGATTAGCATATGGTCTAAAAGGGTATTTCAGCTACCTGGACTTCTCTAGAAAAAGTGAGTTCACTCCTAGGATAGCTAGCTTCACAGGTCTGTGAGGGTAGGAAGTGGGCACTAGACAGGGAGAAGAAGAGGTAAAAAACACAGCACAGTTAGGTTTTAAGAAGAATTCTTGTGTGTGTGTGTGTGTGTGTGTGTGTGTGTGTGTGTGTGTGTGTGTGTGTGTGTGTGTGTTATGTAGGAGGAAGACAAACAATACCAGTAATGTAGAACATGGTGAAAAAAGCCCATGGGAGGATCTGGAATGATCTGAGCACAAGGAAATGAAAAGAATTTAAGGCTATGGATATGCTAATTTTCTGAATTGACTGGCTCACAGTGCATACATATAGCAACATATCAAATTTTAGACAATAAATACATGTAATTATTATGTGTCAAGGAAGATTAAAAAGACAAACAACCAAGCTTTTCTATAGGAAAACCTGAGCATCACAACTAACTATTCTGAAACACACACACACACACAGAGAGAGAGAGAGAGAGAGAGAGAGAGAGAGAGAGAGAGAGAGAGAGAGAGAGAGAGAGAGAACACAGAGACCATTTAGGAATCGCATGCTGCTGTTCTATCTCTAGACTTCAACCTGAACTTGTGAGATAGGAGGAAGGATCAGAGATGGATAGACAGACTACAGAGGAAGCCCAGCACAGGGATATGAATAGTGGTTCCTTACCTTATCCACGTGGATATAGTAGAAATGGTCTTTGTGGTAGATGGCCTTAAACATGCGCTGTAGCTGTCGGGAGGCACGGCCATGGACCACCAGGACAAAGGCGATTCTGACTGGGTTGGCGGGCATGTACTCCACAGCATCCTCATCCCACTGGACATTCTTGTTGGCTTTTCCTGGGAAAGTCAGAAGACCATAGAGATGAGCTTGAGGATGGCCTGCCTTTAGGAAGTAGGAAATGCCTCCTACCCTTCCCCTGAGACAGGAACATAGCATCTGTATAGAATCCAGAGCTTGAATCAGCTGACTCAAGCAAGTCCCAGACCCTTATGTTGTCCATATACAAGGTGGTAGGAGACTCTGTGGTGCTTATGGCGTTCTCTCTATACCACAGGAGTTTGAAAGGCTGATACATACATTAGACTATGTACTGGCTAGTTTTATGCCAACTTGACATAAGCTAAAGTCATCTGGGACGAGGGAATCTCAGGTAAGAAAACGTTCCAGATGATCAGGCTGTAGGTAAGCCTGAAGAGCTTTTCCTTAATTAGTGATTGATGTGGGAAGGCCCAGCCCATTGTGGGTAGTGCCATTCCTTGGCTGGTAGTCTTGGGGTTCTATAAGAAAGAAGGGTGAGAAGCCATGAGGAGCAAGCCAGTAAGCAGCATCCCTTTATCAGTGCTCGATTCCAGGTTCTTGACCCGTTTGAGTTCCTGTCCTGACTTCCTTCAATGAAGGGATATGGAAGTGTAAGTCAGATAAACCCTTTCCTCCACAAGTTGCTTTGGTCATGATGGTTCATCCTAGCAATAGTGATCCTCTTGTCTCTGACTCCTTGGCACAAGGATTGCAGGACTGGCTTTGTTACACAGGTGCTGAGACCTGCCCTTGGCTCGCTATGCTCGTACTGCAAGCACCTTACCATCTGAACTATTTCCTCAGTCCTTTATCTTACACTTTCTGTGGCTCCTTCTCTTGTCCATGCTCAGTCCACAGATGTGGGAAGCATCATCTTGATTATCAATCCAGAGGTGGCCTGTAGTTCAGGAGTGGCTGCCCAGAACCTGGCATTCCCTTGGTGCAACACTATTTGGATGGATGTTTGAGCCAAATAGGCAGTTTGCCAAGGAGACAATGCCTTAGTTTTGTTGGAGCTAACAGATAAAGAAGTTCTAGCTGCACATCAAACTGGAAGATGGTAAGAACTTTTCCATTCCCACGTGGAGAGAAGCTGCCAGAAGAAAACCAACACAGAGGGAAGCTCTTCTGAGAGGCGGCTGCTATCTAAGTCCTAATGACCCAGCTGAGTTCTAGAATCATCAAGGCTGGAGATCTGCCACTGTCATGGACTATCATCTGTTACATTTGGAGAGCCAGATCCTATACCCAATCCACCTGGATAAATGGTTCCAGACACCGTTTATCCCAAAATCAGCCTTAGAAAATCCCCATTTCCAGGGCCAAGGCCAGTGAGTAACACCCTCCAGGTTTACTGTGTTACAAGTTACATTGACTCAGTGCGTCTGGATTTCCCAGACTGATCTAATCTCTTATCGTTTAACTTTATTCTTGGCAGGGCCTGGGTTTGTGGGGCCCAGAACATTGCTATGGTTTTAGGTGTCCAGAGTGTTGGCTGGGGTTCCTGAGATTGCAGACTGCTCAGCTTGGTGGTCAGCAGCTTGGGAGTGGGAGTGTGTGGTGAATACCAGAGAGCTTAGTGGCTGCCAGGGGACAAGATGAGTATGAAGGATGTCCAAACCCAGGATAGTGACACATACCTGTAATCTCAGTATTTAAGAGGCTGAGGCAGGAGGATCACAAATTCTAGGCCAATTTAGGCTACATAGTGAAACTTATATGCTTTAAATCATTCATCTATTTTTATGAATGACAAAACCTTCAAACTAAACCAAACACCCCCTCCCCCCACAAGCCAACAGGAAGAAAGTCTAAGCCACAGGGTTGGGCTTTCAGCTTGACACAGCCCATCCTCTGACCTCTGACCTCTGCTCTGAGCAGTCATGTGACCAGCTCACCCCTGGATTTCTTGCTTTTTACCTGCACAAACTCTTTTATCTTAGGGCTTTTTGACAGTGATTCCTGGTTCCTGGACACCGTCTCTCTGGAGCTTAGAATGGCTACAACTTCTTGTCACCAGACCAAGTCCAATAAAAGGTTATCTTCACTCTCTATCTTCCACTTCACCTGTTCTAATCTTCTGCACATCATTTAACACCATCTGAAGTTGTTTATGTGTTTGCTTGTTTATTATCTGAGCATTCTGCTAGAGCATAGGTCCAAGAGATGAGGGACTTTATCCTGTTTATTTACCATCAGATACATAATGCTCAGGTAAAATCCAATGCACAGCAGGTGCTCTGTGAAGAACAAAAGCTTCAAGAGTGGACATGCCAGCTCTGTCCAATAACAATACCTGTTGGCAGCACTGCTCTGGCCTTGATCTCATTATTTCATTAATCGTCCTGACAACCCAGCAAGGTTGCTATTACCTCCGTTCTTCAGATGAAAACCCATGGCTTAGAGAGGCCAAGGGATTTGTTCAAGGTCATGCAGCTTTAATTAGTTAAGCTGAGCTGCAAACCCAGGTCTTAAACACCATGCCCTTAACCACAAACCTAGACTACACAATCACACTAAGACCTTGGAAAGAAAAGTTGACAATGGTGCTTGTTAATGAAATACTTTGTAAGTTATTGGAGGTAAGAAGGTAGGGGTCCAGAGGCTTTAAAAAGGGTTATTAAAATTATTGATTATTATTTAATATTTAATAAATATTAAATACTATTAAATATTAAAATTTCTGTATTTGATGAGAAATTGACTCTAGATGACCAATGAAGCTTCATATATCCATCTATCCATAAACCTATTGATTCCATCCATCCATCCATCCATCCATCCATCCATCCATCCATCCTCCCACTTCATTCATCTACCTATCCACTCATCCATCTAACTATTCATCTACCTATCTACCCATTTCCTATGTACAATACATATACTCTCTCTGTCTCTCTCTCTCAAACACACACACACACACACACACACACACACACACACACACACACACACACACACACTCCATTTACCCATCCAACCACTCCATCTACCTACTCACCCCCACCTACTTCATCCATCCATCCAAAACTCAGGAGGTCATTCAGCTCCCCATCTGACACCCTCTCATACCAAATGCCATTCATTCATTCAACATGCATCTTGGTCTCCAGTCCCAGGGTCTCTTGCCAGAGTTGCTGATTGAGTGAATGAATAAACAAATGAATTCTGATGAAGACTGGATGTGGTGGCTCAGAGGAGCTTACGTTCCTTGAGGGCCTGCCACACCCTAGCCCTGTGGTGGGGGCTCTGAGTCCTTTGTTGTTTGGTCTTGGTTAAGAGTGCATTAGCACTGTTTGAGGCTTAGAATGTTTGGCAGGCTTCCCAGGCCACACTGTGAAGGCAAAGGTGGGAGGAGAAGCTGAACAGCCCAGTCCAAAGCCATCCTACTCTGTCCACATGTCCAGTGCCAAAGAGTGGTGTCAGGCAGTGACCGAGCCTGGGGCAGAGACCCTGTACTATCCTTTGAAGGAACTCAGGCATTGATGCTGATAAAAACAAAACAAAAAACCCCACCTTTTGTAAATTCTCTTTGGGGTATAAGAGAGTAGAACATATTCATAACAGACACACAGCGTTGTGGATGCTTTAGTTCTGGAGTAGGGAAGGCAGTGTCTGGAAATCAGACCATACAAGTGAAACAGCTATCCTGTCATTAAAAAAACAATTCTTGGAGCAGACGGTTGGCCTTAGTGCACAAGGAAGCTGTGACTCAGGGAGGTCCTTGTTAAGAAATAGTTAAGCTGCTGGTGGTGTGTGGTGTGGTGGACCACACCTGTAGCCCTGACACTCCGGAGATTGAATCAGAAGAGAAACACCAGTTCGAGACCAGTCTGGAATACATAGTAAGTGTATGTCTTAAAAATCAAGAGCTAGATATATAGTACAACGTTAGAGTGCCAGTCTAGCATGCTCAAGATGCTAGGTTCCACCCAGGGGGCAGAAAGAAATAGAGAGGGGGAGGAGGGAGGAAGGGAGGAAATAAAGAAGGGAGGGAGGGAGAGAGGGAGGGAGAGAGGGAAGGAGGGAGAGAGGGAGGGAGGGAGGAAGAAAGTTGAGGTGAGGATCGAGTCTGTGCCCCAGGATCCCTAACACTGTCACCCTGTACCATCAAACTGTCCCCACTGTATAGAGGAGGGGGATCTGTTCTCAGAAGCATGTCAGCTGATTTCCATCTGTTGGATAGATAACGTTGTGTGGCTAGAGTGATGTGGGTCTCTTCAGACAGGGGACTCTGAAAGGCTAAAACTCAGTCTGTCCAGCTCCCAAGAAAGAGGCAGGAACTTAACAATGTAATCAGATTCCTGTGGCATAAAATAGAAACTAAGTGGAAAAATCAGAGTGATTAGAGGCAGCCAGAGAAGCCGACTCTGGATGAATGCTAAAAGCCACACTGATGGGGGAGAATATCAAATATGTGATGGGGGTGCAGGAGTAAAGACTGAGGAGAGGAGCCCAGCAGTTCCCCTGGTAACAGGCTGGACCATGCTAAGCCTATTATACCACCTCAGCATGACTCAGTATCAAATGGGCTATACGAGGACCATGTGACCCTTGGGTGTCAAGGATGGAGACAGGAAGAGATCCACAAAGGCCAGCTTGTCCTCCATGACACACACCTTCCTTGGCTTCACTTATGTTAACCTCTGTTCAAAAGAATCAAGTGCAAAAATTCCAGAAGGAAACAACTGAGTTTTAAAATAACTTCTCTTACAGTGTATTCCTGTGATCACCCTATCCAGTTATGAGCTGTTGATATGAACTTATCATTATGCCTACACTGTAAGCCAAATGCTTTCATAGGTGTGTGTATAAGAAAAGAATCAGGAAGCAAGCATTCTTCTGTATCTGTAGGATCTGCATTTGTGGAGCCAACTAACTACCAACTGAAAAGGTTTATTTTAAACACAAATGAGCAGGCTGGGGAGATAGCTCAGATGGTAAAGCGCTTGCCTTGTGCACATAAGGTCCTGAGTTCAATCCCCCAGGTGGTGCACACTTGTAATCCCAGTGCTGGGGAGGTGGAAAAAGAAGAATGCCCGAAGCTGTACTGTTGAGTAGTCTAGTCTACTTGGTAAGCTCCAGGCTAATGAGAGATGCTGTCTCAAGAATAAAAAGAAATAAGAAAAGACCAACAAGTAAACAACAAAAATCTCAAGACAGACAATGTCTGGGGAACGACACTTGAGGTGGTCCCATTGCTTGTACATATATGACACATGCACCTGCACACACAGAGACATGTACATGCATGTATGCACAATATGCAACTGTTGAACAGGTACAGACATTTCCTTGCTGTTCTACTCTAAGCACAATTAGTTATACTGCATTGGGTGTTATGAATAATCTAGCTACGGTCTACAGGAGAAGGTTGGAGACTATGAACAAATTCTCTGCGATCTTATATAAGAATCATGGACACTCAGTGAGCAAATGGGCAGGGAGGAGAGAGTATGCTGCAGTGTGTAGTGCTATCTGGCTTCGGGCAACTTCTATAATGGAATGGGTTCCTGAAGGACAGGGGTTTGGTACTGTATATATGTTCTGTAGATGTGCTGGGTATGTTCGTGACTGGAATGCCTTGTAGAATTTTAATCTGGAGAGGAAAGAAAGACACTAGGGTTATAAAGAGATTTAAAATTCAATTATGTGTCTGTGTGTGGGTTTACAGATGTGAATGTAGTGCCTGTGAAAACCAGAAGAGGGCGTTGGATTCCTTGGTGCTGAAGTTATAAGGCTGTGAGCTACTAACATGGGCGCTGGGAACCAAACTTAGGTTCCCTGCAAGAATAGTACGTGCTTTTAACCAGAGTTCTATAAACTCCTAGGCAAGGATTTTAGATTTGGCCTGTGGTCAAGATGAGTTTGAGATCTTAGGTGGTGTCATGTGATCTCTGCAAGCCTTTGTGTTCTCCACTGTGAAATGGATATGCTATCTATACAGATGTATACATAGATATGGATGTAGGTATAGATGTCTCGGCTCCCTCCTATGTGTGTTTATGTCCAGTGCTGAGCACAGGGCCAAGCCTGTAGCAACTGCTCAGCAAACCAAAGTGTAATTGGATCATTTCTATTTTGCCATTGGCTCACAATGGTCAGAATCAAACAATAATCAGCCCAGCCCTGAAGGGTTCCAGCCCAGAGCTGTCCTGGCTCCTAGCAATATGATCAGGTTAGGGCAGACCTCACCCTGACTCCCCTGCTCACAAGTAAACGCTCACAGCTAGAATGTCTCTCCCCAGTCTCTGCCCCTGATCAAAAGCAACTGGAATAGACTCTACCAACAAGGCTCTCTGTTGATTCTGTTTATATTCTCAAAGTGCCTCCTGGCATGGAAGAGGGTCATTTTCTGGCTTACTTGGTTCTCTGGACTGAAGAGAAGAGGAAATGAGGTTGCATGCAGATGGGCTTGGGTCAGAGGCTGTGAGCTGAGGCACAGCTAGCTTAACCTGGCATGGGAGGCTCATGGAACTGGGTGTAGGGTCCAGCTTCTCACAGCAGAGCTGCTGGGAGACAGCCAACTCCTCTGCTCACTAATGCTTCATTGATAATGTAGGGTGTGCAGGCTGTCCCAGACCCTCAAAGATGGGTGACAGTTACATGTCAGCAACAGCACCAGGAAGGAAGGATGGGTGTGGCAGAAGCCCTGGGCTTGCAGGCTCATTTTTAGGATCAGACGGGAGGGTTTTTCCTACTAGGAAATTTTTTTTTTCAGTGCTCAGAATAAAGCCCAGGGCATTATACACAGCATGCAAGTGCTGTACCGTTGAGTTACATCACTGGTCTCTATGCGGTTGTGTGCCTGCGTGGGCTGTGGGTTGTGCACCTGTGTGTGTGTGTGTGTGTGTGTGTGTGTGTGTATGTGTGTGTGTGTGGTTGCCTGCATGTGTGGGCTTATTTTATTATTTAAGGTAGTCACGGAACTGACATGGCCTGAATGATACTCTCTGGGTATAAGGTTGCCTTTCCTGAGAGTTGGTCCCTGTGCTTCATTTTCTGTAGGACATCCTGCCTCTGGGCCTGGTACACAGCTAAGTTTGGTGGAGAATGCTCACTGAATGGTTTGTGACTGACGAATGAAAGTGGACAGCTTCAGCCATGCACGTATCCCTAGAGGCACACGTGCAAGGCTCAGCCTGAACTCCTGCACGGGGCTGGCTTTGCTCACCCAGCAAACTGGCTGGAGGCTGCACTCTCCCTTCCTAGAGGCTTTGGATTAGGCCAAAGACCTTTCTTTGCTCTAGAGCACCAAAGCCTCTGGGAGGAGTCAGCTAAGTGCCCAAGGAGTTCCCAACATGGCAGCTGCAACTGGGTCTTCTCCAGGTCAATGAGTGTCAGAGAGGCATCCTCCAGAGAAATGGTTCTGTTCTGGGAAAATCATCTCGTCCTTTCTTTTTTATTCTTTCTTTTCCTGTCACAGTCCCAGTGAGCATATCCCATTTATTTATTTATTTATTTATTTATTTATTTATTTATTTATTTATTTATTTATTTATTTAATTTAAATTATGTTAAAGGACATAAAAGAATGAGCACTCCATGGGGCTGGAGAAATGGCTCTGAGGTTAAGACTACATACTGTTTTGCAGATGACCCGAGTTCAGTTCCCAGCACCCACACTGGGTGACTTACACTGCCTACACTTCAGCTCCAGGAGAACAGAAGCTTTCATCTGTCTGTTTCATCTCCCACTTAAGTAAAAAACAAAGGTGAACTACTGTAGTGAAAACACAGCAGGGCAGGAAGGGGTGACGAAGGCATGTGGTGAGGAAGGCATAGGGACGGTATCAACTTAACTCTCCGTGCTTCCTTCCCAGCTAGGATGTGTTGTGTGTGTTAAACAACACACACAAGGTCGTAGCCAGATGATGCCAGGCAGTCCTTGATGTCCCAGAGGAACTTAAAAGGTCCAGGCAATATTCACCTTTCCTGGCTCAGGGCCCTTGTTCACTCCAGGTTTCCTGGAAGGGCTTGTTGGGAAGGAATCATTTGAGGTGGGATTTTGGGGAAGTTGTCTCTCTAGTAGACATCTGTGTGGAAAACTCTTGATTTTTTTTTTGACTTTACACACTAAGCATCTACCAGGCTCTTTTTCCAGCACTGTGCCACAGTGCTGCACATAGAAATGATCCTGTTTCTAGATCACTGACTCAGGCTCAGAGAGGGTGAGGCTCTTGCTCATGATCACAGAGCCAACAGATGGACGAGAGGTCAGGATAGAGTCTGCCTTGAATGGAAATATGTATCACAGTCAGGTTTTGATGAACAGGAGTCCAAGCTGCTCAGCTCTCACGCAGCTCTGTGTTAAGCTCACCTGAAGCCCAGATGTCCAGTCTCAGGCACCTTCTAACTGCCACCTCCTCTGGATGACATTTTCAAGGTTGGCTCTATTGCTATTTCTGCGCAGATGGCTCTTTAATGTGGGGACTGTCCTATGCAGTTCCCACCTTACCAACTCGATGCCATGAGTACCTGCCCAGTATGAGCAAACCAAAAATGTCTCAGCTCATTAACCAATGCCTGATGGAGTTGCAGAGGCAAAATCTTCCCTAGTTGAGAAGTAATGACCCACAACTATTTCTAACCGGTGGGTCTTCAGATAGTACCAACACCAAAGTGAGGGGATTTGTGCAAAATGCAAATGCCCGCCCTGGTCCATGCCTCCCAAGTCAGACACTCTGAGTGTGTGGAACAACTGAGCTGTGATAAGCCCTCCCCCAGAGTGGTTATGACAAGGGTAACTGAGAACCACTGGGTAGGTCCAGGATTCTCAGCTCCACCAGCATATGAGAACCACACGAACACCTTGATCAAACCACAAGCAAACAAGGTCTAGAAAACAATGCTGGGCTTGAATATGGCTAAGGGGCAGGCAGGGCTTTCCTAGCATACACAAGGCTCTGGGTTCATTTCTCAGCACCACAGAAAAACAAACCAAAGCAAAAAAAAAAAAAAATCCTTCCTTGGCCTTACTCTGATAAATCCTAAATTAAGTACAGTCCCGTGTTGAGTGATGATATTTAGGTGTAGGATGGAGCGTACCCACATAAGACTGTAGTCTGGTAAAATGACGCTCCCTGGGGAGGCTGTAGCATCCCAGTTCGTGTAAACACACTTGGTGGTGGTTGTACAGCAATGAAGGCACCTACTGGTCATTCAAGGGGCTCCTTGTGAAGCTTGAGATGACGTTGGGCACTTGGATTGAGCCTTCCTTTGAAGTTCTCAGGTGGTGATAATGTGCTCAGACTTTCTAGTACCTACCTTTGGTCCCCTTATATTTAAACAGTCACATCTCTTCTCCCCAGCCCCCTCCTCTACCTAGAGTCTAAGGCTGGTTCACCCTTAATCTTTCCCCACACTACCAAAAAGAATCTCCCTCTACTTTCTGACCAAGCACTCAGGACATTTTCCTGCTCACTGATTTTCTTCCCCCCTATTCAAGTTTGGAGTTATTAAACCACAGCCCGTGGCTGCGCCGTCTTATTGGTTTTATTGTGGAGAGCCCAGGGGTATTCTAATGATGTACGGCTCAATAAATGGAAACTGGTGGGATGGATATTGATGGCATATGGTACATTTCCCCGCAATTCACCGGGTCCCAGTCACTTGGCCAGCTACACATCATCTGTGAGAACGCCGGGCTGCTGCCCATGAGATCTGGTCCACCTTGCTGGTGTGGCCTTTTCCAGGCACCAAGGATGAAAGGGCCATTAGATAAAGTGATTCTCTGTGCCCTGCTAGGTGTGCAATTTTACATCTTCTTCCCACATTGCAATGGTAGAGGGATAGAACTGATTATCCACATTTCCTAGATAAGGAAACAGAAACTCAGAGCAAGTAGCTGATGTGGCCTGCAGAACTGGGATTCAAATCTCATTGTTAGGCCTAAACAGCCATGCTAAGCCATTTAAGAAAACAGCCAGATTTGGCTATCTAGTCAATTTGAAGCTGTGTGAGACATCTTTTCAAACAATAACAACACAAAACAACAACAAATTTGAGGTTGGAAAATGGTGCAATTGGTAAACTACTCATAATGAAAATCTGAGTATCTGAGTTCAGATCTCCAGCACCCATTAAAAAAAGGGTGTGGCAGCTTGTGCTTGAAGGGTGGAGAAAGCAGGGTCCAGAAGGTCATTGGCCAGCATAGTCAAATCAGTGAGTGTACTGGCTGGTTTTGTGTGTCAACTTGATACAAGCTGGAGTTATCACAGAGAAAGGAGTTTCAGTTGAGAAAATGCCTCCATGAGATCCAGTGGTAAGGCATTTTCTCAATTAGTGATCAAGGGTGGAGGGCCCCTTGTGGATGGTACCATCTGTGGGCTGGTAGTCTTGGGCTCTATAAGAAAGCAGGCTGAGCAAGCCAGGAGAAGCAAGAAAGCCAGTAAGCAGCATTCCTCCATGGCCTCTGCATCACCTCCTGCTTCCTGACCTGCTTGAGTTTCAGTCCTGACTTCCTTTGGTAATGAACAGCAGCATGGAAGTGTAAGCTCAATAAACCCTTTCCTCCTCAACTTGCATCTTGGTCATGATGTTTGTGCAGGAATAGAAACGCTGGCTAAGACAGTGAGAGACCTTTTCTCAAAACATAAAGGTGGAAAGTGACTGAAAAAACATCTGAAGTGGACTACCAGTCCATACATAGACATAGACAGACAGACAGACACACACACGCACACACACACACTCACTCTCACATGGACATATGCATGCACTCACAGAAATAAGTATGCATGTCACAGACCACACACTTACATACTGGGGAGCAAAGAAAGAACCTGGTGGCCATTGTGGTTCTTACTATAAATAATACTTTCCAAAGGAGGGCATCTCCTCTATGTCCTGCTCCTACCTCGCCTCCACCACACTATTTCAGTCCGTCTTTCCATGAGGCTACCAAAGAATTTAGCACTGTGAAACCCCTCTTCTGTTCCCCAATGCCAAGGAAATAGGGTCTTTATCAAAGACAGCCTTAACAGGAATTATTGTGACAATTCTGATGCTGAAGCCCACCATGTCATAAAGCCTACCATGTCATGGTGCTAGAGTGCACCATGTGCACTCAGTTAAGGGGGACAATTGGGTAAAAGGAAGTCAAAAGGGTGGAGTCCTGGTTGATGGGATTGGTACCCCTATGAAGAGGACATACCGGAAGCCTACTCTCTCTAAGACAGGGAAGGCAGCTATCTGCAATTCAGGAAGAGAGCTCTTTCCACAACCCAGACCATACTGGCACTATGATCTTGGACTTGTAGTTTCCAAATGCTGGGATAATGCATCTCTCTCCTTGAAGGCACCCATCATTTCAGGTTCTGTTGTTATGGCAGCCCCACCAATCTGATTACTACTCAAGGGGGTATAGGCATGGCCTATGCGCTGCAGTCTACATAATGATTGATGAGGTCACTGGACAAGAGTAAAGGAAGAGAATCTCTATCCAGAGGGGACAGCATGGGCAAGCATCCTGTAGTGCATATCAGCATGGTAGATGAGAGGAAGGCTCCTGTGACTGGTACACAGAGGCCAAGTAGAAGCATCGCATTGGATGGGATGGACAGACAGGGGGGATGTTATTTGGGGACTTAGGAATCATTCTAAGGACTTTGCTGAGAGAGTTGCCTCCACAGGCTCATTTTCCACAGTGGTGAAATGGAGTATGGGCAGGACCTCTTTTGCCATTCCCAGGTGAGTCATGCAGTGTACAACTTTGCAGCAAGAAGTGGAGAGTAGGCATGAGGCAGGGGTCCTCTGCAGCCTCCTGCATCCTGTGGCTCAAGGTCTTGCTAATGTGGGTCCAGCTCCCAGATGCACTTCTAGCCTTTTGACCTAGAGGTGGAAACTTCCAAGTTCTTTCTGGAATCTTTGGAAGCTTCACATTTTCATCTCTGTCCCCTCTTTCTCTCTTGAAGGGACTCACAGGCTCAATAAATACTGACTGAACCCAGCAGTGTCTCATCTGTTTTTATTACCCCAGGGCCTCTAGAGGAGCAAACAACTCTTATTTACTTCTCAGGGTAAGGGTTTTGACAACAGGTTTATTTTCTCCAACTCTCCAAGGACTAAGCGAGTAACACTCGAAAGTTAACAGTACATTAATTAATGCCAAATTGGTTGGAATTTTCCTAATAAAAATCCTTATAGTAATCACATTATGGGCCATTAACGCTGCCTCCTGATCATAAACTATGAATATGCACTGCAGGTGCTCGCTTTTTAGCTTTTTAAGAAGGGACATTTCTCCACACTGGCAACCATTTGTCATGTTAATGCTGTCACAGTGCCCAACACAGACTGGAGTCTGTAAGTTTTGCTTTCTTTGGGCTAGTCCTTGGGTCAGCCTCGTCCTATCACATTGAACCCTTGCAAAAGTGAACTCAGCATGTCTGCTGTATAAAGGGAGAAACTGAGGCACACAGGGGATGAGTATGGAGCATCAGTCCAGACAGCCTGATTCTAGAACCATCTCTATCCTGAGCTCCCCTCCCTGCCCCCGTGAGACCAGAGTGTCAAGTGAATCTCAGCATCAGAGTCCTCTGCGAGCATCCCACCACATGGCATCTGACTTATGTGCTAGGTTTATTTCAACAGTGATCAGCGACAGAGGTCAACCCAATCCACTGGGTCTTTTTTTTCCCTTCTGTTTGTTTTTCCCATCTCCGGACCTCCAGGATATCAGGTTGACAATGTTGGGGACACTTGGGACATACTGGGTAAGTTAATGATGCAGGAAGAAATGGATATTGAAATGTACACTTGAGAAAGTTTGTGGTAGCAGGATATCCTAGGATCCACTTCTGTCATGGCGATCCTGGGTGGGGCGGGAATGCACAGACCAAAGACTGCATGAGGGGAGCTGAGGTCCTGGGATAAAGACAAGGGGAAATGATTATTATTTAACCCCGAGAGCTTCATCTCCTTGGGTGCTCTGGTGGTTTCTTTGATTTCTCTGTCTATATTGTCACACTCCTTCTGTGTCTGTGAAGGTCACATGCCTTCCTGGGAGTGCCTATGGAATAAGGAAATATGGAATATGGACTGCAGAAAATTCAAGCACATAAGACAATATTAAGAAAGTAAGAAAGAGGGTCCGGTGAGATGGCTCAGCAAGAGAAAGTATTTGCTGTCAAGTTTGACGATCTGATTTTAATTCCTGGAATCTACAAGGTGGAAGGAGAGAAGTGACTCTTTCAAGCTGGTGCATGCACCATGCAAATGCACACATGCACCATGCAAATGTACATATGCGCCATGCAAATGCACACATGCACCATGCAAATGTACATATGCGCCATGCAAATGTACACATGCACTATAGCACTAGCGAATACTTGTACACATAAATGAAAAAAATTAAAAGTAAGAAAGAGAAAGAAATCAATATCCTCATGTATCTAGCTATTGAACATATTTGAAATAGTTCTACACACAGATTGTACATGTATGAATATATGTAATATGTCTGCATACATTTCAACTTGCAGTATGTCTCCAGCCCTCAGCAATATGTTCAATGTCTTTTCCACATAGATGAATACAGCTCCCTTTTTCTGCCCACTTTTTAAATATTCACAGAGCAGGTACTGTGAGCAGCTGCCCTGTCAGGTGCCAGGACACACAGATGAATAAACTGATTTGTCTGCAGGAAGCCTAGAATCTCGTGAGGCGGGAGCGTGGAGGACAGGTGCCAGCTGCAATGAAGAAGATAGACTGCTAGGGGAGAAGATAATGCTTCTAGGGATGTTTCTAGAACTTTCGGAGGAAGCCAGAGTGAAGTTAAGAGCTGAGACAGGAGGAAGAGGGAATGAGGTAAAGAAGGTATCACTGGGCCAGGGGAATGTGTCAGTGGGTCGAGTACCTGCCTTGCAGGCATGAAGACTTGGGTTCAGATTCCCAGAACCCAAGGAAGAAGTTGGATGTTACTTGTTGATCATGGTGATGAACCTGTGTGGTAGGAAGCAGGGAAAGATGGGTTCCTGGAAGTTTGATTGCAGTTAGTCTAGCCTACTTGCTGAAATTCTAGGCTAATGAGCATCAGGGTTTCAAATAAAGGGTGCCTGAAAAATGACATGACATCCAAGGTTGCCCTTTGACCTCCACATGCATATGTGCACGCACACACATGTACACACGGGTGCACAGACGTCTGCATGAACATGCACAAACACACAGATGCCTCCATTTCACAACAAAGAAGGCATCAGTGATGAAAGCTGAAGACGGTTTTAGTTTGAAGAAAAATGAGGAAGAGGAGAGGTACATGGTGCGTGTGTGTGTGTGTGTGTGTGTGTGTGTGTGTGTGTGTGTGTGTGTGGCGCATGCCCATGATACTTCTGCTTAGATTTTGGCAACTTCCTGTAATTTGGTAATTTCCTGTACTGTGGAAAATTTGTAGTATAATAATCAAAGCATCTTGAGCAAATAGTTAATGGCCTCTGGTTCTTCCTTGATTGGCTTCAAAGCCAGTAGCCCCTATGCCTGGGCTGTACTTGGAAAGACTGTGAATTGCCAACTACTGCTTTCAGACACATTCATCAGCAGGTCTCACCTGCTGAAAGGTCCCCATTTGCCTTCTGAGATCACACCCAAGCTTCTGCTGGGAACAAACCTCTCAGAGATGTGGGACATATTATGCAAACACACTGAACCTGCCTTGCTCCAAGTCTAGGCCAAGTCTGCCTCCTCAGCTCATCATAGTTCCTCTGTCTGTGAAGGTCACACTCCTTCCTGGGACTGACTAGAATGCACCTCCTTGGGCATCCCGAAGGGTGAAAGCAGGCGAAGGTTACTGTAAAGGTCATCTTAGGAACCTTCAAGAATAAAGCAGCAGAAACTCATTCATTTGTTTGGAAAATAGCTGCAAATGCTGTCAGTTAACTAGGCCTTGTTCTGGTTTGACTGTGACAGGTCCCCATAGGCTCATGTGTTTGAAAACTTGATCTTCAGCTGGTGGCACAATTTGAGCATAATATAGAGGTTGGATCCTTTGGATTATTCAGCCTAACTAGAAAAGGTCGCTGGTCAGGGGCAGAGCTTATATCTACTTCTCTTTTCTGCCCAAGGCTTCCTGCTGGGCCATAGCGATCACTACCTCAAGGCCTCATCGCTATGTATGGAGCTGCCCAAGACATTGTTCCTTGCCACCATAATGGATGGCACCTGTAACTGTGAACCAAAGTCAATCCTTTCTACCTTAAGTTGCTTCTGTCAGTATTTGGCACTAGCAACAAGAAAAGCACTAATACAAATGTGAGATGTGGTAGGGTCAAGTGGAGGGACAGTGCCATTCATTTACGGGACAATTATCAAGAGCCATTACCAGGTAACAGACTGGAAAGTCAGGCAGTGGACCAGCCTGCATGGCCTCTCTCAGAGAGGCTCCTAATGAGTGAGGAAAGGTTCAGTGTGTCTGTGCCTCATCTGGCACATTCAGAGCCTCTTCCGGCATCCAGCACTTGCCTGAGGTGTTTGCAGCCACCGGTTTGAGAATTCTTGTCCCATTGTACCAGCTATCCCAGCAGAGGGAAGAATGACTTTTCGCCTATTGCTTGGGACCCAAACTGAAGCCTTCTACCCTTTTCTAAACAAAGAAAAACCTACTAAGGAGCTAGAGAGGAAGTAGGTCTTAAACAGAGACACAGCACATCTGGAGAGAACAGAGCCTTGATCTTCAGACAGGACAGGGTTAAGATAAGACAACCAGCACCCTGCAGTTCTGAAGGCTATCAGCAGTGACAACAGCTTCAATTAAATTAAATCTAGTCAGCTCTGAGAGGAAACACGTGTAATGTTAATTTCATGGGTGTATCAATGTGTAAACCTAACAGATGATGCTTAAATGAGGAAGGCAGAGAGATGACATTTGGTTAAACAATGCATCAGTGGGCAGGATTGTTGAAACTGCCGTTTTAAAAAAATAGGAACACGAGTGCAAGTTGAGCAAGCTGTTACCAGGGCCAGCCACCTAGGCAGGTATGTGTGTGTGTGTGTGTGTGTGTGTGTGTGTGTGTGTGTGTGCGCGCGCGCGCGCGTGTGCCTGTCTGTCTGTGTCTTTATGTTTGTGAGTTATGTGTATTGTATATATATACTTAGGTATTTGCACGTCGGGTGTGTGCATATATGTGTAGGGGCCCATACTGATTGTCTTTCTCAACCACTCTCTACCTTCATTTTAAAGTCAAGGGCTCTCACTAAACATGGAACTCACAGATTCGGTGAGGCTGGCTGGCCAATGAGCTTCAGGGATCCTCCTGTCTCCTCCTTCCTGGTGTTGCGGTGTGTGCTACTATGTCAGGCTTTTTGTTTGGGTGCTGAGGAACCAAACTTAGGTTCTCATGCTTGAGTGGCAAGAATTTCACAGCTAAACCATCTCCCCACACCCTGGGGACTTTTGATAACTTGTTGTTACATGTGTGTTATAGTCATAAGAGTTATCAACAGTGGTTTTAGTTAGCTGGTTAGCTCCATTTTCCTTCTTTAGTTCCGATTAAAACACAAGACACAAGGCCATCACTATACCCAGGTTGCTTCTCTGGCTATTCCATCTTACTCTTGGTTCCCTCTGATAGCGACAGAGGGGACAAGGATGAATTTGATGAACACAGATCCAGTCAACTGGCAGGTTAAGAGGTAGTCATCATGTCTACACGTTTGAGAGACTGAGCCACAGGACCACATTCAGATGCATGGATTCCATAAGGAGAGAACAGAGTTTCTCGAAGCTACCATAGTGTGGGTGCTCTAAACCAGCATGCCTTACCCAGGAGAAGTTTAGCCCTTCCCACCCCAGGGATATTTGTGAAGTCTGGAGAAATGTGTAGGTATGAGAACGGAGGGAGTCAGACTTGAATGCAGAGCTAAGGAGCTATTGGACTGTTGATTACCTAGGTGTCATGCCTGCAACAGCAAGGGCTCAGCCAGTCAGCAAGTCAGGTGCTGAGGCTGAGATCCCATCCCAAAATCGTACATCTCTTAATAAGTAGCCGGTGGGAAACGAGTCAAACTACAGGCTCCCTTGTTCCAGTCCCAACTGTACTCGATCGAGCTCTCTCTAGTGACCAAGATGGCTGCTCTCCTTATGCTACCCTGTTGGTGAGTGTCAAGAATACCAGGGGATGGGTAGAAATGGCAGTCATTAGGAAAGCAAACCGTGTACATGCTGGTGAGGAGGTGGATGACAGAAACACTTCCACACTGTTGGTAGAAGTCAGAATAGAACCGCATCAAAACCACAATGAACGGACCTACTGTGTGACTTGCTGTGCCACTCCTGTGTGTTTATTGGCAGAACCTGCAACTCAACATATTGCAGAGACACTCACGCATTAGTGTTTATGACCACCCCATTCACTATTGCAAAGTTCTAGAGCCAACCTGGAGTGCCCAAAACAGAGAAGTGACTGGGAGACACAGTGAGGTTTGTATCTGCAGAAAAATGCAACTGGAGAGAAGCCAACCAAGCAAATTCAGCCATTCTTAGGCTAGCAGGGAGCTCATGTATTCTGTCCACTATGATTCCTAAATTGTATACTGATTTAAAAAAAAAAAAGTCTGTATAATACTATCATAGTCCCGTAACTGCCCAGGTGCAAGGGGGAATAGTGGGAGGGAAAGAGAGACAAAGAGGACTGGAGGAGGGTATTGGGGGACTATGCTCAACATACAATATGTATTTGTATGAAAACTGAAAAAATGAATACATTAAGGAACAGAGAACACCAGGCAAGTAGGATGAGGTGCTGATGGAAGCCTGCAGACAACTCTTCAACTGCTTCAGGGTCAGCATGAGGCAGCTGTGGCAGTTTACAAAAAAGGGCTGACATTTGTTAAGTGCCTCTCTCTGTCTCTCTCTAGCAAGCCTTGAATTGCAGGGAACATATTCTAAGACTAACCTGTCAGCCAGTGACAACTAAATTACTAACCTTGCCTCCCCCTCTGCCCCATATCCCTGTCAGGTACGCAACCACGTTCTCAGAGAAAAGCTTCCTGGAGAAGTGTTCTCAGCACTGGGAAGGTGACCTTTCTGTCAGAATAAACCACATGATCACACATGCTTCATGAAGACCCAAAAATTTGGGCTCAGTTGCAAATGTGCATGCTGGGAAGGAGTGCCATCTGACCAGAGCAGCCAAGCAGAGTTGTGGGGGCTCTTGCTAATCCTGCTTCTGCCTTTTCCTTGGCACATTTTATAACCTACTTCCCAGCATGCTTTGCAGTTGTGTCTGGCCAAGAGACTGTGCTTTTGCCAATACAACAGAAGTGCCGGAGCTGGCATAGCTTCTAGACTTGAATGCAGACACCTTCTGTGCACATGTCATGGTGTTTCCTACTCAGCAGGATATAGAGAGAACACAGAGACAGGTGCCTCAAAAATGAGGGGTGCAGATGTGCTACGATTCATGTGACTTTCAGGACAGCTTGGTATGGCTCCCTTTCCTGAGGAACTCTTGGATTAAAAGAGGCTTAGCCTTACAAGTAGAATGCCAAAATTCCAGAAGGAGCCTTGGGTTAAACATTCTGTGTGCCCTGCATAGCCTCATGTCATGGCAAGCGATTCTTATAACACACACACACACACACACACACACACACACACACAGAGAGAGAGAGAGAGAGAGAGAGAGAGAGAGAGAGAGAGAGAGAGAGAACAAATATGCATGTGCAAACATACACATAGCACACCTACAACTAGCTCTCTTCATACCAACCAGCCATGGAAATACAGTGTCCACACTGAATATCAGGTTTTTCTTATCATTCTTCCCTAAGCAATACAGCCTAGTGATTACTTACATAGCATTTACATTATACTAGGTATTAAAAATAATCTAGAAATGCCTTGAAGTATACAGGAGGCTGTGCATAGGTATAATGCAGATGTGACATCATTTTATATAAAGATCTTAAGCATCTTTGGTATCCACAGGGGTGTTGGAACAAATGAACGAGGAAACTTATATACATGTATCCACCCATGTGTGTGTGTGTGTGTCCCCGAAATTGTCACCATCTTGTTAAATATCAATGACTTCTTGCCTTTATCCATCATACATCCTTCCCCAGCTTGTTCCTCTTTTGCAGGACCAGTTCCATCATTTTCAGGGCTCAGTACATGAAAATGTGAGGGCCTTGCTGAGAGTGTATTGGGGGTTGCAAGCATGGGGAAGCAGAGCCCTAGACTCAGCACAGGTCCCTCCGTGAGGAAGACCTGTCGCTGCCTGGGGCACAAAGTCTGCAGAGCTCACTGCTTGTCTGCAAGAACGTCAGCCAATCCAGAAAGTTTGCTGACAAACTTTGTGACAAGTCCAGAAACTTGCGACCTGCGTGCTGCCTGAAGGCTTCCGGGAATGGTTTTTTTACACATCACAAGAAGAGGCAGGAGAAAATAAGAAAGCCAATTTTCTTTTAGTATATTACTTGTCAGACAGCGAAATGGGATATAATTACGGTGTGACATTTCCAGCAGCAAATATGTTCCAGTGTAAGCAATTAACACTGGTTCTTTTGGCAGGCTTAAAAAGATTACTCAGAGACTGCGCTAAGTTACAGTGCCCTGTGAATAATGAACAATATGATATCTTGGCTAAGTTGCTCACTATGACCAAAGTTCAATCTCTCCTGATGAAAATGGATTAGGTGCTCTTAACCCTCTTCTGACTTCACCTAGGCTGATTTAGATCATGAGTTCTTGGGGTTTATCTAAATTACTTATTTACTTTGCCCCTAGGAATAGCTGCAAAAGAAAACAAACCATTCTGCACGCATTCATTTCAGCTGTTGGAGATCTACATGAGGCGGTGAGTTCAGCAGCAAGCTCTTGGGGACAGACAGATTGGGAACACGGCTTGCACAGAGACCAATCTTCTATTAGGTTGGGGTGGTTTAATGATGTGATCCAAGACTTAGAATCCAGTATGGTAAACTGAGTGTTGCTAGTGCCTTGGCTGGTTTTGCATAAACAGGGGGGATGCAAACTCCTGGTTGTATGTGAGTAGTATCTGCTGCTTAGCAGCTGGAACCAAAGAAAACCCCAGCAACAGGTCAGAGTGACTCACACCACAAGGGAAAGTTCTAGGTCATGGTTACTTGCAGAGTTGGGACCAAGTTTCCTTTCCTTGTTCCCATGACACTACAAGGTAGATGTTTCTCCACTGGGAATGAACTGATCAGTGCCTTGTGTGATGTCTGCCAGTACTTCTGGAATCTGCCCACTAGAAGCTGACAGGACCCTCCCCTCAGTTGTGACAATCTGAAAAAGGCCTCCAGATGCAGGTATCTTTTTAGGGACAATAGTTTAGATATGTCTGGATCTATTTCCATATAGCCTGAAACAGAAGACTTCCTTCTTAAAGCTTTAATATTTTAG
The DNA here is from genome assembly GCA_028551405.1 of Uromys caudimaculatus. NCBI lineage: Eukaryota > Metazoa > Chordata > Mammalia > Rodentia > Muridae > Uromys > Uromys caudimaculatus. The sequence goes on from CM052703.1 coordinate 79,258,169, forward strand.
GCTTTTGAATGGAAAGAAGCCATGCCTACCTTGCAGAGCTCTAGGGAGAAGTGGAATGGTGCCGGTGGAGAGCTTGACTCTGATGTCTGGCATAAGCTAAGCATTCAGCATAACTTAGGTGCCATTTATCCCTTACTGAACACAAACAGTACCTCAGAGTAGAGCTGTGATAGGCACCAGGCAGGCAAAGATAGATAATCCTGCCCCTGTTCCTGTAATGGCAGCTTGAGAAACTAGTCAGGAGGCAGCCATCAGGACTAAAAGCCTCTGTGCCTCAAGACACTGAGTGAAATGTGGGCCTAGATGAAGGAAAATAGGGGCTCAGGGGGAAAGACTTTTTTGCAATTGTACACAATGATGATGCTTAAGTGAAATAGGGGCTTACCAGGGACAACCATGTAAGAAGAGCAATCGGGTAGAGAGAACCACATCCTAGAAGGGATGGAGGCGTCACTCAGGCCTAACCAGGGTCTGGGGCTGTTTGGATAGGAGTTCTCTGGCAGAGGTGGGGAGAGGCAAGACAAAAGTTGTAGCCAAAGGCAGGTGACACGGATTCTGAAATGCTGAGTAGCTCTCATTGGTCTTGCCAACCCAGCTAACTCAGAAAAGCTCAGTCTAGATCCTGCTCAGCAGGAAACAGCACGGTGATTGATTAGCAATGTCTTCTTGGGCCTAGGAAGGGCTATGAGGCCCAGGTAACATTGTACTAGCTGGGTTTGTAGCAGAAGAGTTTTTAGCAGGGAGAATAATGTGAGTGGAAACATTTTAAAAGCTCACTCTGGAACCAATGCTTTCATTTTGAAAAGATTGGAAATGGAAACAGGAGGAGTTTGAGAGTGACCACAGCATTGTGAGCGAGAGTTGAGTGTTCTACCGAGCAATGGAGTAGAAGAAATGGGGAGAAAAGACATTTCAGAGTTGGGTTTGATGGTGACCTTGTGGATCTGAGGCAGTAGGAATTAGACAAAAGCTTTTGCTAGTCTGATTTGGGCAACTTGGAGGATGGGTGTGCTATTCACCCAGGGGAAAATTCAAGATAATTTAGAGACATAAAAACAATGTTAATGTTTTATTTCTATTTTCTTAAGTGTGTGTGTGTGTGTGTGTGTGTGTGTGTGTGTGTGTGTGTGTGTGTGTACATGTGCTTACTAATGCTCACAGAGGACAGGGACATTTATTTCCTGAAGTTACAGTTCGGTGTGAGACAACTCAACATGCTCTTAACCACGGAGTCATCTCTCCAGTCTACATGGTAGGTTTCTATGGGACCTCAAGTGAGAAATATCCATTAAGTGTTTAACATTTAGATAAGGACCCTAGACTGTAAGGGGACCAGAGATAGGGGTGTGAGTAGACATGGTTGTGGTGGCTGTCACCATACTCTGAGAAATGCTCTGCAACGTTTCTGCTCCTCCAGACGTCCAAGAGCCTACCTGGAAATGAGAAAGACAGCTCCTTGCAGAGGGAGTCTCCCTTCATCTTGAGCTATTTCTGACTGACAGGATTACTGAAGGACAGCAGAGGACTGTCATCACTCAATAATCCCCCGAACTTCTTTATAGTCAACACAGCGTTCGCATGATCCCCGTAATCCAATTAGGCAATATGGGAAGCGGTATCTTAATTCTTGACTTCATTGTGACTTGCCTGGTTGCAGTAGACCTTGTTTAATAAGATGTCACCTCCAACACTGGATGGTGCATACCAAATAAGCGCAGGAGCTTCTGGAGGCTGCGAGGAAGGGAGGGGGAGGTGTTTGCTGTCATGAGAAAGACTTCCTATCTTTAATAGCCAATAGGTGACTTAGAACTCCAATGTCCTCATAACTGAGGCTTCTGATAGGAGGAGACTTCATCTCCCCTTGTCCCCATCCAATCTCCTCCTTGTGGCCTGTGAATGCTGTATGACCCTTCTTCCTGCTGACTGAACGTATCTGGCTGATATGGTTTTAAATGGCGGCTAGTTATTGAGTGACTGCCTCCTCCCTGGCTCAGCTGCAAGGACTCCATATATGGTTATAGTTCACTCCCACAAATCACTCGTATAAATACATTACATCCTCATTGGAAGATTGAGAATACCGTGACTTAGAGAAAGCCAACTCACGTTGGCTGTGCCCTAAACACCTCAGACTTGTTTGCTGCAGGGTCCTTGCGGTGGCCAAGAGTGTGGGCTATCTAGATTGTGCTCACTACTGACCGACAATGGTGAAATGGCGGTAATGATAGAGGTGGCGATAGGAGAAGGTGGTAAAAGAAATGGCATAGTGTGGATATGGGGGGGATAGTGATTCCTATGGAGCTGACAGCAGTGGAGATGGTGGTGTAGGGTCAGCGTGGAATTGGTGGTAATAATGAAGGGGATGAAGGTCGTGTGGTGATGTGGGTGACGATGTTTGTTTTGGTGGAAGTGTCACACTGGTGTGGGAGCGATGTGGCAGTTGTGGGAGTAACGGAAGTGCTGATGGAGGTTGTCTGGTAGTGGCCATGGTGCTGATGATGGTCTGGCTGGGAGCAGGGTTGTTGGGTGGTGATGGTTATGAAGCTGGGAACAATGCACTAGTTGTGTTGAGTGGTAGTGATGGTGGGTTGTGCAATGAGACCACGGCACTGGTTAGTGACGGTGTCGGTGACTGTCCCTCTCTTCCCACTTGACTTCTCGAAATTATAGCCACACCTACTGAAGGTTGTCACAGACTTTCTCTGACTGCCTCCTTGGGCCAGACTTCTTCCTCTTTTCAGCGTGCAGATTCAGTGAATGCCTCTACTGTAACATTACCTGCCACATCAGGATCTCATCTCTACTTATCTCTTCTGCCGTACAGGCTCAATCCTCCCTCACCTGGCACATACCAAGAGTAGCAACTCAGTAAAGGCATGTTGGTATGAAATGGGAACCGGAAGCTCCCAGCTTGCTTTTCCCCAGCTGCAAGGGGAAATGAGAACAGAGGCAATTCAGCTGGGCTCCTGCCGGGCTGCCCACTGCTGGACCTCAAAGTAACACACGCCCAGCTCCAAAGGCTCCAGGAATGAGGTGGAAGGTTCCACTGTAAAACTAGGGCCAACTCCCCTACTGGGAGACAGTGAGGAAGCTGTTGACTGAAGTTAGGAAACTGGCAGGGACACCAGCCACAGCAAGAGGAGTGAGTTGTCTCTGCAGATACTGAGGTAGGCAGAGTGGCGTAGGGCACTGGGCACAGACAGTGGCCTCCAGACACACCCTGATCCAAAGCAGAGCTCTCAGCTGGCCGCCTCAGGCAGTCTTGCTTACAGACAGGCATTTAGACTTCACACTGCTTGCCTTACTTGTTTTCAATTAATATGGTTGTCAGGTCAATCAAGAGATTGTAGTTAAAAATTCAGATTTATTACCGAAAAAAAAAAAAAAAAAAACCAACTTACTGGAAACATGTACAAACCTCACCACCATGCTTACAGCAAGACAGCTTGGCGGGTTTGATGGGAGCTATTCAGCCAGGCCAACTGAGGCTCCCGTTTGCCTGTCTCAAGCATCATGCCTTTCAACCTTGAGCCCTAAGAGTGTCTTGTGACCCCAGTTATAAACACCTGTAGCATATGAAACTGTCATCTTCATCCAGGTTAAAGGTCTACCCTCAAGAAGTATAATAACGACACTGACTTTGTTTTGGGCTGGCTGGAAGGCCTCAGGCAAGGTGTTTGCTCTGCCTATGTTCTAGTGTTCTCAAGGGCCAGATCAATTTGCTAATGATGGTTATTCCTCTAGACTGGAGAATACAAAGAAAGTTCACATAGAAAATGCTACTGACACACATACCCCTCTCACTCAAATACACAGACACACAGACATACACACAGGCACACAGAGACACAGAGACACACACACAGAGATACACACACACACACACAGATACACAGACACACACCAGCAGTCACACTCAGAGACACAGACATACACAGGCACACACAGACACAAAGCCACAGAGGCACAGATACAAAAAGGTACACACACACACACACACACACACACACACACACACACAGAGAGAGAGAGAGAGAGAGAGAGAGAGAGAGAGAGAGAGAGAGAGAGACTGCATACCAGATTCTGTGTATGAGAGAAAACTTGCAGTATCCATCTTTCAGAGTCTGGCTTATTTCCCTTAACATGAAGATCTCCATTTCATCCAAGTTCCAGCACATGATGTGGCTTCATTCTCCTTTATGGCTGAATGAAACAACACTGTGTATGTGTGCCACACTGTCCTTACCCACCCTTCCATTGGTAAGCATCTGGCTGACTTATAACTTAGCTGCTGGGAATAGCGCTGCAATAAACAGGAGTGCACAGGTGTCTCTGTGGCTTGCTCACTGGATTCCTTTGAGTGTATTCCCAAGCCTATTAGAGCAGAAACATATGGCAGGTCTCTCTCTCTCTCTCTCTCTCTCTCTCTCTCTCTCTCTCAAACTTCTATATTTATCTTCATATTTCACAATATACATTCCCACCATCAATGAAAGCTAACTAAAAATAGTAAATAAGGAGAAAAGAAAATGCTCACTGACCTTCTTTGCTTGTGTGTGTATGTATACATGTGTGTATCTGTGTGTGGGCTGTACTGGCTTGTGTGTTCAGCAAGCCTCAGTAATGTCCTGTCTCTGTACCCTACAGCCAGCACTGAACTTACAGACATGTGGGTGACCACACCAAGTATTTTTACGTGAGTCCTCGAAACCCAAACTCAGGTCCTCCTGCTCGAGTTGCAAGCTGTTTACCCATAAGGGCCATCTCCCTGGCCTCTCCTGAGAGTTTTCTACATGAAGCCACCGTTGTGCAGGCCTCCTGCTCCCTGGTGGCAGTATAGCAGTATCCATAGGCATTTCTGTCACTGGTGTGACTTACTAAGGAGAGACTAGGTGTTGTGGGAAGGAGCTGACTTGTGTTGGAATGCCTTGCTCACCAGTAAGAGTCTCTCTGCAAATGCAGAGAGCTTGCCACATGCATCCGCACTGACTGCCACTGCTAGCTCCAGATGTTTAGCTCTCAGAGCCAGCTGTGCCTGCCCTGCAGCAGAATCATCCCTCTGTTATCAGATATGAATCTCCATGCACACTTCCTTCTCCACTAACTGCGACAGTCCATTCATGCTCTTGACTGTTCCACCAGTCTGTGAGCAACACAAAGTGTCCAAGTAATAAATTCATTGTGTGTATTAGGGGGAAGCACATACACAGGGTTCAGTTTATGAGTCTTCTTCAGTTGCTATCTATCTATCTATCTATCTATCTATCTATCTATCTATCTATCTATCTATCGACAGGCTTTCTCCTTGAGCCTGCAGCTGCTTGATTCAGCTAGGGCAGCCACTCACTGAATTTCAGAGATCCGCTAGCCTTCTCCCCAGGGGTTACAGGAACAGGAAGCAGCACCAGGCTTTACAGGTGGGTCCTGGCATCTGAATGCAGGTCTTCAAACTTACACAGCAGACACTTTCACAACCCAGCCATCTATCCAGTAGATCTATCCAGCTTCTCAGTAACTTCTGCATGACTCTCTTCTGTCTTCCTATGAATAATAATAACTACTTAATGAATTAATAAGCCCAATGGATAAATAAGCAGAGGAGGAATCAATCAAATCCACTATTGGCTTTAGAGTCAATAAACAAACTAATTAAAAAAATCAGCTTGCTGACTGTGGTTTCCCGACTTCTCTTATACCTCTCTGGGATCATTATGCATTGCACAGTAGAACTCAAGCATGCTCCATGTGGGAACCTGGTGAGCTGAGTCACATGACAAAGGTGAGGAAAACAGACCATCTTTTCTTTCCAACCCTACAGGGCAATGCACCCTAGGTGACTGGGACCCAGTGTTTGTCGGTGCTGGTCCACCAGAGATGATGGCTTAGCCGCAGAGGAGCATCTGTCTGTTCTGCTGTGTTAGTTATTACCCTATCATAATCAAATGGATTGCACTATAGTAATGAATATGACCATAATGGTGTGCTGGCAGTTTAATCAATGTACTTCTCAACTGCAATCGAGCAAAAATAGGTAACAGAGGATCATTTGATCTACATTTTTATTAATTTGGTGCCATTTGTCTTCTGGTTATTTTAATGATCTCTCATTATGAGAAAATGGGGGAACTTCCTGGAAAAAAAAAAAGTGGAGTCATCTTGCTCCATTATATTCATTGCTTTATTTTATTGCAGGAAAAAAAATTGCAGCTCATTTCAATCCACTTTGACGGTAGAGTTTTGAAATCCAATGTAGTTCAGGGTTTTAGGGAGAAAAGCTCCTTTACCTTGGGGAAAGTCACCCAAGCAAAGGTCAAGATTAAGCAGTGCAATGAGCTGATGCACCACCTGATCCCTGGCTTCTTTTCTGACTGTGTGTTAATGAGGACACTCAGTAGGGCTTTCCCCACAGCTTTTCTCGCCCCATTTCCTTTTCACAGATATAATCAGCGGGCTCAGGCTAGCTCAGGTGGCAAGTGTGAAGACCCAAATTTGATCTTCAGAACCCACATTAAAAACCAAGCAAAGAAACAAGCCTGGAGCCACAGTGGAGCCTTGAAAACCCAGTCCTGGGGAGGCTTCTGGGAGGTGACAGACAGATTTGGCCAGGGTTTGCTGGCCAGCTAGCCTAGCCTACTTGGCAAGTTCAAGGCCAAATGAGAGACACTGCCTCAAAAGAAGAAAGTGGACATTGTCTAAGGATTGACAGTGAGGCTGTTCTCTGGTCTCCACATTCATGTTCATGCACACGGAGTCACACAGTGCGCGAGCACGCGCACGCACACACACACGGGGCCTCCATCCCAGTGTCCCCCACCCGCCCTTAATACATCTGACAGCTACATGTCTTTCAGTCGCACAGATGTGCCGAGTCATGGTAGAGATTCCTCATTCAAGATACCTAAGGGAAACCATGACAAATGCTTTCTTCACAGTTCCTTTCAGAACCGTGTCCTTCTTGATCCTCATTTGCAGGCTTACAAGAGATTTGCCTTGTGCCTGTAACTGTTCATGGAAAGCACAAAATGCTGGTACATTTGTGCCTTGAGCACCCTCTAAATAACAGCTTTGGTCCCTGCCCAGTTTTCCACCACCACCACCACCACCCATCCTTGCCATTCTAAACATAAATAGGCTTAGGAACAGAGTGGGAGCAAAGCTATGAAGGGCTGAGATACCCCGGGATGCTGGTGTACTCTGGCTGATGGGACGGTTTCGTTTTTTTTTTCTTCCACTGTGAATTTTTGGAATCTCATTTCCACTTACCAAAAGTGTAAAAATTAGTTCCTTGAGACCCCATCCATGGTATTCTGTATTGGAAGTGGAAGGTCCTAAGGGGCCATAGAGTAAGCTCACCTGTGAGGAAGGCTTTATATGCTATTAGCTTTTTGTCACTGACCAAGTACCTGGCAGAAATGGGCAAGGGAGGAAGAATTTATTCTGGCTCACAGTTTCAGAGTAATCAGTCTGCAGTCACAGGGCCTCATATACTCCGGCTGGACATCATGCCTGGTGTCTGTAGCCTATGTCAGAGGAGACTGTTCTCTTCATGGCTGACTAGAATGTGGTGAGAAGGGAACACTGACAGTCGGTGGCTTCTCCTTCCCCCGTTTGTACTGTATCCAAGCTCCTTCAAGGCACAGCCTCCTTCTTAGCTAACCCTCTTTTAAAATGCCATCCCAGGCATACCCAGAGTATACCTGATATGCAACCGGGGACAGTGTTGGGGACCAGGAAAGAGCCTCACCATGTCCCATCATACAGAGGTGACTTTTGCCATTTGTGGCACTATGGACAACACTGCCAAATCTTTCTGTTAATTTCAACACAAGCTAAACCTCTGAGTGTTTCAATGAAGAGCTCCATTTTTCATTATTACCAACTGATTCAAAAAAAAAAAAAAAAAAGAAAAAAGAAAAAAAGAAAGTAAACATCTGGCCTGGGTCTGGCTTTAGCCTCAAGACTAAGTGTGAAGGTTAAAGATGTGTGGGGTCTGTCTACCTCCCTGAGGTTGATGAGCACACACTGTCTGGAATTGAAGCACCTGGGCTTGGCTGATGCCACTGGTAGAGATACCTGTGGGTGTTTGTGTCATAAAATATGGTGGAGGTTTATAATAAGAATGCTGGACTTGGTAGATGGGGAATGCCTGAACAGCTGGTATGAATTTGAAATGCCATTGGATGATGGAGTGGCGAGGTCCACTTTATTAATATTGGGAGTTCCTCCAACAGAATAATGGCTGCATGCAATGGCAGAACCCACTGGCTCTCAGGTTTGGATGCTGGCTATCTGAGATCAGGGATGGGGCAGGCAAGCCCCTATGAGGGCTGTAAATGTACATTTGCTGAGGGCATTTCTTCTAGCTGATGGTGCCTGTGAACAACTGTTGTGTCCTTTGGTATCTAGAAGCTCAACAGTCTTTCCTCAAGCTTCCTGCTGTCTTCCTGGCCTCTGGGTACAAGTGTCCCCCTTTCATGAGAACAGTCATGTTACATTAAGGTCATTTTAATGCCTTCATTTGAACCTGACCATCTGTAAATATCTTATGATCAAAGGCAAATATTATGAAGAACAGGTCACCACACCCACAAATTGGGGTCTTAGGACATTAACATTAAAAAGAAACTCTATATGTGCTGCATGCATATACATGTATGTTCATGTGTATGGATGTAGGTATACGCATGACTTTGCACACATGCTATGGTACCTCATGGGGAGATAGGAAGGTAACTGTGGGTGTTGGACCTCACCTTCTACCTTGTTTGAGACAGGCTTTCCTCACCCACAGCAGGCCTGTGACCGCTCCAAAGATTCTCCTGTCTCAAACTCCCATCTCACCGTACGAGCGGTGTGATTAGAGACATGCTTGGCCATGTCTGGCATTCCCCCCACTGTCTTAGTCAGGGTTTCTATTCCTGCACAAACATCAGGACCAAGAAGCAGGTTGGGGAGGAAAGGGTTTATTCAGCTTACACTTCCATGCTGCTGTTCATCACCAAAGAAAGTCAGGACTGGAACTCAACAGATCAGGAAGCAGGAGCTGATGCAGAGGCCATGGAGGGATATTTCTTACTGGCTTGCTTCTCTTGACTTGCTCAGCTTGCTCTCTTATAGAACCCAACTTTACCAGCCCAGGGATGGTACCACTCACTAGGGGCCCTCCGCCCTTGATCACTAATTGAGAAAATGCCTTACTGCTGGATCTCATGGAGGCATTTTTCTCAACTGAAGCACCTTTCTCTTTGCTAACTCTAGCTTGTGTCAAGTTGACACACAAAACCAGCGAGTACACCCCACCATGGGGCTCTGAGATCCAAATTCAGTTCTCTATACATAGCATCATAAATGCTTTACCCACTGAGTCATCTCGCCAGTCCGTTCTGTGTCTTTTGGGGGATTGAGCAATAGCGTAAGATTCTGGAACTCTGGGTGGAGTCTGGCTATGGAAAGTCACTGTGAACACCCATTTGCCCGGGGCATTTAGTGCAGAAAACAGCATGAAGAACAACTTCAGGCTGAATAGCAATGGGATTCAGAGATCCAAAGGTATGCAGTGGGGCTTCTTGGTATAAAATATAGAGTATGTCAAACTGAACATGAAATGGGAACCCCCCACCCCCACAAATGATCCCTGTTGCTCTTATTACTGAGGAGAGCTCCATGGTACTTTTCAAATTTTTCTCCTCCCATACTAAGTAACTTGGAATTGCCTTTCTTCCCAGTGGGATTGTCTCATGGTCCTCACTTGGGACAGATCCTGTCCACCATGCCTGCTCCCACACAGGGTCATAGACCTTGACTGAATAGACCGTGGAGTCTGGGGTTAAAGGCAGACAGGGAACCACTTCTTTATACCATTTCAATGATTCCAGGGGAAAGCATATGTAATTAAACAGAGCCTGTGTCAGATTTCAGATCAGTGGTGAAGTGTGCCCATGGCAAAGGTCTCTTCCTTCCTGAGAGATGTAATTAGAAGCCAGAGACTGCGATCCTCAGCACTTCTTACCAGGAGTTTTGAAGGATGAAGCTACCGACAGATGCTATAGCAACAAACAGGTGGGTGAGCTGCAGTTTCACCAAAGCAGGGTGCCAGCCATCAGAAGACAGAGTGTGTTAGAGAACTCAGATGTGGGCTTTAGGGGGTTATCTACCTCATCCCACTGGGCACTCCAGATTCTCTTTGCAGCATGTTAGTAACTTTCCCTATTGCCTCAGAAAGTACATGACAGAAACAACTTTAAAAAAGAAGGCTCTCATTTGCCCATGGCTCTGGAGGGTTCAGTCCATCCTCTGGTGGGTAAGAAGAGGCAGAGGAGTTAGTTCATTATCATGGCAGCCAGTAAATAGAAAGAAGTGAGAATAGCTGTTTGTCTGACTGTCCCCCCACTTGTATTCTTTCCAAGTCTCCATTTTATGGGATTGTACCCCCATACTATGGGTGGATCTTCTCTTCTTCCTTAATTCTGTCCAGATACTCTCACAGATACATTGAGAAAGGTGTGCCAAGCCAATCTTAAATCCAGCCAAGTTAACAATAGACCACCCATCACACCTGAGTTCTGAGATCTGAGCTTTGTAGGAACCACATAGGCCCCTGGGGTCCTCCCCTCTTTCTGACATACTTCTCCTTGCATACGAAGGGGCTAGCACTTGCTCATCTCTTCTGCTTGAACACATGAGTGCTCAGTTCTTTTAAAACCCTTGCGAAAACTCCCTCCTGCAGTGTCTACAAAACAGCCAAGGTACTCGTCCCATTTTCACATTCCTGGATTCCTCTATCTATTACTCCATTCATCCACCATCCATCTACATGCTCATCCACTTACCCACCATCCATCCATCCATCATCCATCCATCCATCCATCCATCCATCCATCCACCCATCCTTCCATCATGCATTCATCTGTCTATCCATCCATCCACTCATCCATCCATCCACTCACCCACCTACCCATCCGCCTATCCCTTTACCCATGTATCCATTTTGGTTATCTATTTTGCATCAGATAGAGTAAGAAGAAAACAAAAACAGTATCATGAATATTATGGTCTAATTTAGAAAAGAGTTGTCAGATGAGTGTTCCCTCAAATCCACGTTTATTTCAAACTGTGGTAAATGCTACAAAAGAAAGATGGCTTAGTGAGGCAAGATGCCTTCCTCCAAGCCTGACGACATGAGTTCAGTTCTCCAAATCCACAAGGTAAAAAGAGAAAGCTGTAAGTTGTCCTCTGACCTACACACACACACACACACACACACACACACACACACACACACACACAGACACACATACACATGCATGCTTTGGCATGTGCGCACACACAATAATTTCTTTTCAATTAAAAAAATAAGCTTAAGTGGTCCTGAGGAAGCTCAAGACACCACATGAGCTCAGCAGGACAGACATGGTGACTGGTGTTTGATTGGGAGAGCCTGCATGGGAAAGGCTCCAGCCTAAGTCGGCTCTCTCTAGGGGATGCAGGTGAGGGCCAGGACTCACTGAGCCCTAGAGGGGAGGGAAGTGAGGAGGCTGGAGAAGGTGTGGTGGTGATCAACCCAAGACCACAGGCTCCACCAGGGTGCCGACTCAGAGAAGGTTCTCCCTTTAGTGGGCATAACATCACTAAAGATGTAAACTGTGACAGGATAGGCATAATAAATACACAGCTCACCTATTCCAGCATGCTCTGTATCCACCACTTGACAGAACATGCAAGGGAGGAGGCTATTATTAGTCCCATCTCACAGATGGGAAAAATGAGGCAGAGTGAGGTCACACTAGTATACCCTTGCTTCTGCTGCTCGTCCCTGGTGGAACCGTCATTTAACTGCAGGATCCCAAGGACAAGGAAAGGCAGGGCCATTTTCTCCATCCTACATTCTGTAAGGATCCGGTCCAAAACATTTGGAGCCAGACAACCCCGGTAGACCCCTTCCATCCCTTCCCCTCCCCCTTCCCCCGGAGGAACCTGACAAGATTCCAGATTCATAAATAAGTCTGGAAGCTGAGCTCCACTGAGCTGCTGGAGTCTTTATTACCCAACAAATGCATTCTTAATCAGCCACTGGGGTCCTTCCCATAGAGCCTTTTAAATTACAGTTAAATTCCTTGATAGCAGTCCATGTACCCAACACTGCATTTCCTGTGTTCACAGCCATAAACAAGGAAGGGAGGGGGGCCTGGATAACCAGGTTAATTGTCCTTTGAGGTCTAGACTTTGAAAGCACTGGCAGCAGAGCCTCTAAATTCTCTTGGTCCCCTGCTGCAATGCTAATAAAGTTCAGAAACAAACAGTGCAGTCTAGCCAGCATCAGGAGCTGGACCAAGTTCCTTCATGCCTGGTCCTGGCTGCTCTGGCCTCCTTGAACCTTCAGGTCACCTTGCAAGTCCTCTGTCATGAGAGCTTTCCTAAGAGTGGATGAGGAGCAGGGGAGGCAAGTCTATGTTGCAGACCTGAGGGGATGCCTGCAGCCTGCAGAGGTTCCTCTTAACTTTTAGGTCAGAACAAATTTGACCTTGGGGGGTGTGGTGGGGGTGGGGCAGGTAAATATCTTCCCTTCTGCAAATTCTCTTCTCAGTCTTCTCTGCCATTGCCTTAAGGACACAAAGGCACAGTTTGTCTTAAAGTGGGAGTGCACACAGAACAACCTTGGGCCAAATCCTGTCAGTTTTGTAAACAGCTATCTCTTAGGGCCCAGTCATACCCAGCCCTTTCCATATACAGCTGAGTAATTAAGGTAGAGTTATCAGGTCCTGCTACATCTGAAATATTTAGTAGCTAGTCTTTTACAGGAATTGTCAACCCCTTTTGTAAATGTAAATCTGACTATTCTGTTGTTCTGCTCAATACCCAACAATGACCCCCTTCTTCCCCAAAATGAAGGTGAGAAAAAGTTACCTCTGGAAAGAGTTACCGGTTCTTACCAGAGGAGCATCCTATCAGGTTGGTCCAGTAGCCTAAGTGAAACAATGCATGCGTGCAGAAGGCCTAACTGCAAAATCACCTTGTGACAGTCCATACAATGCAAAAGCTACTTTCAAACCATTTCCAGGCATATAATTTGGGAGTGTCAAGTATATTCAGCACTGTACCATCAATTTCTAAAACATATCCATCTAGCAAACCTGAAATCTATACCCATTGAGCAGAAACAAACAAAAGCCCAAGCAGCAAACAACAGCAAACAACACCCCTTGGGGGTTCAGTGGGCAGAGCTTGTGTTGTGCTTCATGTGTCCCCTGAGGACAGGAGCCAGAATAAATCTTTCTGAGTCGTTGTTTTCAGGTTCTTGTCACATCAGTATGAAAGTAACTCACACAGCATCCTGGGGGACTCAGACCTGTACCTGAGCCACCCATGGTAGGCAGCAAAGAAGTGTTGCCTTTGTGCCTTCAGAATGGCTTCAGAATGGCACTAATTGTGCTTATCTTTGGGAGACAGGAGAGAGCAGGCAACTTTCTAAAACTGAGTACTAGCTGGGGAGATGGCTCAGTGGAAAAGGGCAGTTAGCATGAAGCTCTGATTTCAGATCTCCAGAACTCACATAAAAAGCCAAGCGTGGTTATGTATAACCCCAGGGTGGAGGGTTGGGCAGGAGGAAGATCACTTGGCAGGCTCAGTGGAAGGCCTGTGAAATAAGACAGAGAGCCAGGTACCTAGTGTCCTCTACCCCAACAGTCATATGTATCTATCACACACGCACACACACACACATGTGTGTGCACATACAAAGCACACTCATGCACATAGACATACTCTAAATGAACAAGGGAAGATTCTGTCGTCCCTCTGTTGTCTTCCCACTTATGTGGCTGGAAAGGTCCCCTGAGACAGGCTGTTGGCAGCCTCCCAGTCACTCAGACCTGTTTCTAAGTTGAGGCACACAGCACTCAGACGTGAGCTATTAATTTGTGCTTTGTGACTCAGCCTCGATCTTGATTTAGGGCAACAGAAACTCTCCTCAAAATTGTGAAGAATGAATTAGTTTACTAATTTTGCCATTAAGGGCTGATCAGTGGGACACAGTTCCCACCGTCCTGTAATCAATCACCATTTTCCATGTTTATCTCCTATTTAATTTTTACCGTAGGGTTCTATACACATCAATTTGTCCCAATGCTCTTCCTACATATGTTTTAAATTACTTTATCATTGTATAAATTTCACAGCCATTAAAAAAGCCCTAATACTGGAGTGGCTGACATGGTGTTAAAAATTGGATTAAATTCCACGGGGTAATAAATTGTGACCTAAATCCAATCTCTCATGGGTGACTGAAGGATACAATGAAAAATTATTCCTTTGTCATGTCACACTAATGCAAATATGCTGGGCGACCAGAAAGTGGCAGAGAAACGGGGCAACTAAACAGTCTGTTCCTTATCTAAAGCGACCAGCTAACTTCGAAGATCAGTCAGGGTGTCTCTGGTGGGATCGGCCCCCCTCCAGCAGCAAGTGAATTGCCTGACAGTGTGAGCCTCTGGGAGGCGCCACGGGCGGAATACTGCACAAGCTTCTGGCTTTTGTAGACAGCAAAGCCTATGATTGAACTGGAGGCCATTGAACCTTTGGCCATTGAATCCTGACTCTGCTACTTGTTAACTGTGATTTTGGCCAGTCGTCTCTCTCCATGGGCCCTAATTTCCTGGATAACAGAGTTGGCAGAAGGAGCCATTGAGTCAACTCACTTGCTAAGTATCCCCCCTGGCAATTGGCCATCCCTGGAGGACCGGTCAGTGTGATCACAGGTTCTGGACCCCTTGTTCATAAAGTTTGTGACCAGAAAGGTTCATATTTCAGTTTTTTTATACTTGAATTTTTTTCCTATACATAATGAGACAGCTTGTAGATGGGATTCAAGTCTAAACACAGAATTTATGTATGATTATTTACATTGCATGTATAACTTATACATACACGTGAAGGCAATTTTAAATGCTATTTTGAGAGTATCTGCATTTTGAATACTCTGTCTCACAACGGGTCAAATTTGGCATTTTCCTTTTGAGGGGTGGAGTTGGCTTTGCTCAAACTTGGGCAGACCTGGGCACCATGGCTCACAGCTGCAAGCTCACACTTAGGAAGCAGAAACAGAAGAATCACGGAGTTTCAGGCCAGCCTGGGCTACAGAATAATATCTTGTCTCAAGAAAACAACGACAAAAAATATTGTATCCTGGAGCATTTCAGATTTTGAATTTCAGATTAGGTCTGCTCAACTTACATCTATTTTTTTTTTTTTCTTTAAGCACTTGAATTTTTTTAAAGTTTTTTTTTAATTTTTGATACTTTATTTACATTTCCAATGTACGTCTATCTATTTATTTGTTTACAGACAGGACTTTATGTAGCTCAGGCTTGTTTCAAACTCACCATGTATCCAAGGATGACCCCGAACTTCTGTCTTCCTACTTCCACCTCTGGAGTGCTGGGATTACAGGTCTGCTCCACCTTACCTAGTTTATACAGTGCTGGGAATGGAGCCCAGAGCCTAGGGCACGCTAAGTAAAGTGCTGTACCCTATGCGCTAATCCTCACCCCTAGACTGTCTTATTTGAACTGCCATCCTAGGCAAAGCTTAGACTTTGCAGAAGGCTCTGCTGCAAACACAGATCTGCCAGCCCTCCCTGAAAACTTCCAAAGCCATCAACCACCAATCAAGGGATGATCTGTTATTGGGCCTGCAGGTGTAAACCTGATTTCCCGGTTATAAGGAGCCTGATTGTACGTATTGACAATAGCCAGCTTCTAGAACAGAAACTCTCTGAAGGCAGCTATCTCCAATTGCCTTGTTTATGGATCTTATCCCAGCACCGTTACCTGGAATGTGGCAACTGCTAAATACACATTAGCTGAGACCATCAGTGAACTCAGCCTGCTCAAGAATGTAAGCCATTCCACCTGGAGAGTGTTAACATTCTTAGCAAGTGCTTCCAAGAGAGACGGAATTTATATCCAAAGACCATTTCTCTACTATGCGCCCTGGAGACACTCCTGTCAGACTCACAGTCCTTCTCTCTACCCTGTTGGATGCCGGGTGGGTAATAACCTGCACCTTCTCTGCCTGTCTCCCATCCCTACCCTGCAATGTGAGTGTCATGCGATCAGCTGTGTTTCTCCCACTCACCACATCACCCATTTGGCATCCTGTTTAATGTATGAGAGATGTTTGTTGGGGACTGGATATGGAAAATTCTTTTAAAAGGCTTATGTGCCAAAAGCTTGGTCTACAGTTCCATCTGTGTTCAGATGCGGGACTTTCTGAAAGTGATTGGCTCAAGAGGTCTCTGCCCTAGTGAACCCCTCAACCCATGGATGGATGCATCTTTTGGTGATGGTGTGAGGAAGTGGTGGGAACTAGAAGACAAAGCCTTTTTGGAAGGAATGAGTCACTAGGGCCATGGCCCTGAAGGGTGTATCTGGTCCCCAGTCCCTTCCTTTCCGACTCTGCATTTTTGATGCCATGAGTAAGCAGCTCTGCTCTTCAGTCACACCTGCCCTGATGCTCTGCCCTGTCTTGCCACAGCCACAAAACAATGAAGCCAAGTGACCAGGGACCACAACCTCTGAAACAGAACCCAGACACCTGTCCTCCTTTAAGCTGTGTTGTTCAGGCACTTCTGTCACAGCTAAGAGAAACGGTTAACACTGTGTTCTGCAAATCCTTCGACTTAGTGAAATAAGTGATGTCGAAGTGGGCTGGGGGAAGAGATCAATGTTCTTGTTCAAGATGAGTTTCCACGGCATTCTTCGGGTACCCTACACTCTCCCCAGGGTTGTGAAGAAGCCAGAGGATGTGAGCTAGGATTTCTTTCATTCCCTCATCTCCAACCACTCACTAGCAACAGATACCTGATGAACATGAAGCCTGATGCCAGGTGCTAGAAGAATCAACAAATGTATGAAAAAAGCAGCTTGCCAACTGTACAACCCAAATTACTAGTATTCTCAAACTGCCTGTGGCATTCCTGGCAACAGGGTCCCAGATGCTAGTGTCTCCATGGTTACCTGGGTGGGGGTGGGGGATTGTTGTGCTATGGGGTGAGGTAGCCAGGGAAGAGGAGATAGGCACCCATGTGCTCTAGGCCAGTAAAGCACCAGCTTGCACTGCCTCCCAGCCATGCAGGAGCTTTATCCTTTTCCAAAATCCCCTTCCAGCCTTGAACAAAAGGGAAGCCGATTAGTCAGGCTCTCTCTAGGCAGAACTGCTCCAAGCTGAAGCTCACAAGCGCAGAGTGAGAAGCCTGTTCCCAATCCCTTGGTCTATAGAGGTCATTGTGAGTGCACAAGAAAAACTCCGTCTAGCCATGATCCTTTTACTTAACTGGTTTGAGGAGTGCTTATTCATAAGGGAAGTTTCCAGAAGACGTGCCTGGTCACAACCAGGAAAGGCCTCCTGAGTGTCCTGTCATGGATGCTTTCCTCTTCTTGTGCAGGCACATCACTTAGACACTAACACACTCTAGAGACAAGTTTAAAAGGAGTTACTCTCCAGCAGGGGCAGCAGCTGGACATCTCTGGGGAAAGATGAGGAGGAGGCATAGGTGGGAGGGAGGCAAGGGTCACTTTTGATGTTAGCTTTCTAGAAAGCCTGCTGGCTTTCTTCTCAGTTTTAACAGCCAAGTGCCTTAGAAAAGTCCCAGTATAACTTTCCAGGAGGGGCACTTCCAGATGGGAGAGCCAGGGGACTGTTGGCCACAGCTTCCTGAGGCACAGAGGTGCTGATTTATCCTATAGCCAACTGGATTGGACTGAGAGCACCTAGGAGACAAGAGAAGTAGTCTCTGGGTGTGTCTTTGGTGGCATTTCCAGATGCAATTATCTTAGAGGGAAAGGTAAGTGCCCACCGTGGGTGGTGCCATCCTATAGGTTTCAGACCAAGATGAATTAAAAAAACAAAAGAAGAAGAAGGTTGCCCCCATAGCTCAGGCTTTGCCTCTGTTTCCTGGCCTCTATGTCATGAGCTGTTATGCTTTGCCAAGCCTTCTCCACCACAAGGGCCTGAGACTAAATCCCTAGGTGATTTGGCATTGAGGTAAAGGCAGGGGTGTGGCTTCAGTCCTAGACTTTCACCATCTCGATTTAAAAACTGCATTTCTTTTTTTCCAGTTGCCCTCATAGAGTTATAGTCCATAAAACACAGGGAGGCTCAGTCAGAGTAACTTGGGGTTCCTAAGGTGGTTCTAGAGACCAAAGGGTAGACAGGTGTTCTATGCAACTCTATGAGTGTATGAGAGTGTGTGTGTGTGTGTGTGTGTGTGAGTGTGTATGAGAGAGAAAGAGAGATCGCGCTTTGTGGCTGAGTGAGTATCCTATCTTTGGGAGGAAGCGCTTGCTGAGGGGTCTGGAGACACCTTTTTCTGCAGTCATACTTAGGGATCGGTCTTTCCACAATCCTCTAAGAATCTCTCTCTCTCCAAGTTCCTTGGTGGACAGTCTACAGGAGTCTTCTGCCCTTGTATATGTGCACGCAAGTAACAGTTGTCCTTAAATGGAGTAGAGCAAATCTTCTATTCACTTCTTTCAAGATCATTCTCCACAGGAGGCAGAAAGCAAAGGTCATAAGGGCAAGGATGGCCCTATGGAAAGCAAATCTTCTCTAGAACTTCCCCTGGGTTGAGTGGGAATGAGGCTGAGGGACAGGCAATGTGGAGGGGCCACAGGAACAAACCCCCTCAACATAGAAAATAAGTTTCCTTTCCTCTAGATCTGTCTAGAGGCTCTGAGGAACTGGCCTTCAGTGGCTGTAGTTTGGGTGAGGCCCAGTGAGTGCCTCTGTGGGGGGGGAGGGGACTGTGATGCTCCTATATTGCCTAATGTCAAGTGTTCCCTCTACTGTAGCTCTTTTCCTCATTTCGCAGGAGATATAAAAGGACCACCAGGCCAAAGCCAATCCCTCCAGAGCCGAGGGAATTCCGGGTGTCATGGTTTCCAGAAGGGAAGGCAATCTCCCTGTGGGGTGTAATTACATCCCTGCTTTTCGCAGAAGAATAGTTTATGGCTTAAATGCTATTAATTGTAAGCCATTCTGTTTCACGGGAAGTTGTTCATTGATAACTACCCAATTAGAGTTATTTTGCAATTAGTCTATTCACAGTAAATTTACTGCAAAGGGGAGGCCACGGTGCAGGAAATTAAAGCATCGTGGAGTTGGTGTGCCATGTGTCTTAAATGCCAACTCCATTAACCAGTTTGGAGGTCCTGGGAGGGCATGCCACCTTCGCCAAGGCAGAGACAGCCAACCCTGCAGGCAGCCCCAGTGAGCTCCTGCTAGCTTGCAGACATCTCAGCATGAACCAGGAGAAGCACTGGAAACTCTATGTGGTGGTAGGTGATTGTGGAGTAAGCTGTAAGGCAAATAAATATCTGTGCAATGTGCATCACTGGCCAGGCATATTTGCTTAACTGTGTAGTCTTTAAACCCTCTGAGATGAATAAATACAACACAAAGGCACAGAGAGGGCAGGCAACTTGCCGCAAGTCTCACAGCTTGTGCGGATGCAGTCCGAGATGCAAATGCAGGCACTCTAGCCTGGTACCTATGCTCCACATCATTGCCACAAGCTCCCTTGTTTCCTCAGCTGCCACCCTCCCTTCTCCCTCAGACTGTACTGAGGAGAAGGGGGCACACCTCTCAGGCAGCTAAAGTTCTTTGGGGTTTGTACAACTCAAGCTGAAGTGACAATCTGTTTGCCTCCTGAGGACAAACAGACTTGTGGAAGGGGACTCAGACTCTTCATCCTGAATTCCAATACTGGCTTTGCTGTCTAGTAGCTGTATGCTTCTACCCGAATCCTAAACCTGTCTGAGCCTCAGTTTCCCTAAAAGAGGATTCATGGTGATGGAATAGCATTGTAGATTTGACTAGGGGTGGTCCCTAGCATATGATGGGTGGCGTACGGCTTTTCAACTTGATAAAGTTGGGAATGAAAACCCATCCCGACATCATGCTGCTTTCCCCTTTCACTGCGGCATTTAATAACTCACACAGGGCAGTCAACACATTGTCTTAGTGTAAGCTTTGCTTTTGCTGCCTTTGCCCAACTATAGGCTGACAGAAACTTTCTGAACACATTTAAGGTGGACCAGACTGAACTATGACATTCCACAGGTCAGATGCATTACATTTTTATTTCACGGCATTTCTACCTTAAATTAGATGGTCAGGATGGAAACCTCTTGTGAGATGGAAAGCAGTCTGAATTCACTGGACCCTACGCAAGTGCACTGATGTTTGTGTCTTTTGCTCTAAGATCTGTGATAAAGATGTACAGCCCAATGACCACACAGATTTGCTACTTGGCCCTTCATGGAGCAAGCATGCAAGCTCTAAGCATGACAGGAGCCATATTATCTTGGTTCAGCCTTCCAAAGTGCCCCTGCCTGGCACTGGCTAAGAACAGCTCTTGGAAACATTGCTTTCCACTTAATTACTGCTGCACACAAAGTGCCAAGTGCAATCAAGAACACAGACAGGAACCACCTGGACCACACAGAGGCTCGAGAAAGGAGGATCTTTCTTTTTCAATCTGTCTATTGAATAGGAAGTGTTGCATAGTTACACATTTGCTGCTACAAGCTCACAAAGTCATGCTGAACTTGACTAAGAGGAAACGTGTGAAGGCCATGCTAAGATTTCCTTTCCCATCTTTCCTTGGGACACTTGGAGTTTGGGGCCACAACCCGTCTAATAAGCTGTATGGATAAATAGAGCCATGAAGAGGTGTCCCTCAGGATCCATGAGGGTTTGGGTACAATACCCATATCCAACAGTGTCCTATCTCTTATATGAAATGGTACGGTATTGCACATCCTCCTGTATGCTTCAAATAATCTCTGGGTGACTTATAGTTCCTTATGTAATGTCGGGGCTGTACAATATTGCATAAGCAAAAAGTTGAAGTCTGACAGAGTCTAATTTTTTTCTGATTTCTGAAGCCTGTGAATTCCAGATAGCTATGAACACAGTAAAACACTTTTGTAGACACTGAGATCATATCACAGTGTCAAAGTTGGACAACTCTGCTTGAGGGAACAGGTTAAAATACTAATACATGTCATGTGATTTTGTAAAACTTTCCTTATAGCAGATGGCAGGAGTTCAGTTCCCAGACAAATCAGATCTTGTGGTCAGGGTCTGAGATTCAGTGTGGCTATACTCAGAGGTCCTGAGAAGGCAGAGGGATGGGGCCAAAGTCAGGAGAAAGGGGCTTACCTTCCAGGGGACAGAATCGAGCCACCTTCTCCGGCATCAGCAGCCCCAGCTTGTGGCGACAGTAGGTTTCCGCAATCTCCTGGCGACAGTGCTTGGACTTAGCTCGGGTCAGTGCTGAGATGGCCTCCTTGCCAGAGATGTCACACTTGGGGGCCTGGTTAGACCTGGTTTCGGGGGACCCACCACCACCACTCTTCCTGGCATGGCTGTGTCTTGAGAGATCCTTCCCTTGGCTACTGTTGCCTGTGGCTTTTTCCCGGGGAGGCAGCACCTCCTTGGGGCCTTTCCCCAGGACTGACTGCCCCTGTCCTTTGTCCTGGGCATCCAGCTTTCTCTGCAAACGCTCTTTCTGCCTGCTGGGGGGCTTCTTTGCCAACTCTGGCTGGTGCTTCTGCTTCTGGGTCCTGGGTGCGAAGTTGCTGTTGTCCACATTCTCAAAGTCCTTGGGGACTGAGTTCTCGTTGTTGCTGTCTGTCCGAACTTTCTCTTTGGGCCGGTGAGAGAAGTAGCCATCCTGGAGAATTAGAGAAACAAAGAATTGTCACTGAGCCGTGCTGGCAAGCAGGCTGACCCCGAGAGGGTGACAGATGGAGAAGCCAGAGCCAAGATTGCTGTTCTTTCTCATTGGCTCAGACTTCGGAAACACCTTTCTCCTTGACCGTTAATTTCCCACTCTGCTCCCACAAGACAGCCTCTCCATGCTCACGGTGACCAGGACAGTGACTGTGATTCTCAAAGATCCCTTCCTCTACTCTACTGTCTGGGGAAAATTTCCCTCTGGGCTTCTGTTCAAATGGCAGCAGAAGGTGCCATGATAGTATACGGTAGGGCTGGAATCTTCAGGATCAAAGCATAAAGGAGATGATATGGACCAATACTGTATACATTGTATATATTTTATATATTGTATACATTTTATACATTCATACACTGCCTTAAGGACAAGCAAATCTATCTGTGCCTATAAGAGAAGGTAGGCTTGGACCACTGTCAAGTCCATAAACAAGACAGCATGCCTTTTTATCTTTTAATTTAGCTTAATTTAACTTGATTTTTATCCACAGTGCAGCCAGTGCCAAATGAGCCTGGCAATGAGTCTCAAGAAATATGCAAACCTGTGACCTTTACCTCCCTAGCTGTATTGGGCTTAAGTCCATGGCCTTACCCATCCCGGGAAAGTGCTATGCCACGGAGTTATATTCCACAGCCCCTTTAAGATTTTGTTTTATTTTATTTTTTATTCTGAGACCAAGTCTCAGAAGGTGGACCAGGGTGGCTTTGAATTTTCTCTGTGGTCAGTTCCTTCCACTAACTGTTGATATCAGGTGCTGGCACAGCTATCAGGCCAATATAGCTTATGATTAATTTAACCATCTCCTCAAGAGATGTGGTTACCATGGCACCAGGGACTCAGGATGCCCCCATACACCGACCCCCGCCTTAGCTGCTACTCAGCTGCTATGGGATGTTAGAGTATTCCAGTAGGAGAGAAGGAGGATGTTTGCCTTCTGAAATGAATTGTCCACAGGCACTTGACAGCTTTTAGAGAGTCTGTGTGAGGCATGGTGAAGGAGGATCACGAGTTTTCAGAGGCCTGAGAAACTCCATCCCCCAGAGTCTGTGCTGTCTTCTGTAGTGACCACTACCTCACCGGCTTCCCTGTATTTTCTCCTTCAAACATCTTATTTTATTGTTGTGGGACTAAGATTTCAAATGCATGGAAAAAATTATGAGATCTACTTAATCAGCCCCCTCCGTTTAAAGAGAGAATCTCACGATGAAGCCCTGGCTGGCCTGGAATGTGCTATGCATGTATGTTTTATGTGCACATGAGTGCAGTGCCTTGGAGGCCAGAAGAGGCTCTCAGATCCCCTGGAGCTCTAGCTACAGGTGGTTATGGTCCTTCTATACGGGTGCTGAGAAGAGTCATTTGCAAGAGCAGCGAACTCCTAGCTGCTGAGCCATCTCTCTGGCCCCTCATGCTTTCATCCATGATGCGACACATTACATGAGTCTTTCCTTAGGTAATTCTGAATAATATCACTGTATATGTATGCCATATCTACTTTATAAATCTGTCTATCAGTATACCAAGAGGCAAACAGGCCTCACTTTCTCCTTGCTGAAGTATTCACATCCTCCATTTCCACCCCCCCCCCCCAAACATCAACAAAACAAAACAAAGACAATCTAGGAGCAGGACATGGTAGTGCATGCCTGTAATTACAGCACTTGGGCAGAGACAGGAGGATCACTAAAAATTCAGGTCTACCCAGGGTACATAGTGAGTTCTGGACAAGCCTGGGCTACATCCTGAGACCCTGACTCCTGAGGGTGATGCCCCATGCCTGTAATCCTAGCGCTGTGCAGGTAGAAGCAGGAGGATTGCTGGTGCACTATCAGGCCAGCCTCGTCTATAGAATAAATCCTGGACCAGTCTGGACTACAGTGTGAGACCCTGACTCAAAACGTTAAAATACAGACAAAAAGTCCCAGCACTGAGAATGGGGAGTGAACACAAAGTCCCACTTCTCACCAGTATGGATTTGCAGTTGGTATCTGCTGGGAAAGGGTGAACCAGTTTTCTCCAATTGAGTGTCAACCACAATCCAGAGAAGACCCTATGCCAGTGGTTCTCACCCTGTGGTTGTGACCCCTTTGACAAACCTCTACCTACAAAACTATTTATATTATAGTTTGTAACAGTCGCAAAATTACAGTTATGAAGTAGCAACAAAAATAACTTATGGTTGGAGGTCACAACACCATGCATGAAAGGGGCGGGTCGCAGCATTAGGGAGGCCCAGAACCAATGCTAGGTTCAGGAATAGCTGACTGATGTAAATGCTTTCTTTGTTTGTTTGTTTGTATTGTGTTGTATTTTGGTGTGTGTGCACTTTTTGCTTCATTTTGTCATTTTTGTTTTTTTATGAGAGTGCGAGAGAGATCGAGAGAGAGAACATGAAGCTGTGTGAGTAGGGAAGTAGGGAGGATCTTGGGGGAGTTGGGAGGACAAAGAATATGATAAAAACATGTAACAACAACAACAACAACAACAACAACAACAACAACAACAGAGACCGGGCATAATGGCCCATGCCTGTAATCTCAGTGCTGAAGTGGCAGAGGCAGGGGGAGTGCTACAAGTTAGACCAGCCATTCTGGACAACACAACTAGGTACAGATAAGCTTGGATTACACAAAGAGACTATCTCAACAAACAAACAAATCCTTGGGTAATCTCCCACCACATACCTTGAAGATGTTTGCATAGTGTGGGGCCCCAGAGCAGGACCCTCTCACTGTGTCCCTAAAGCTTGGGGACACAGCGAAGCAGGCAGAGTAGATCTAATCAAGAAGAGACTAGACATGAAGAGGCTAAGCAACTGAGATGACAGTACAAAGTGACTCCGACTCATTGTGCCTCATTCCTCATCTGGAACATAGATATGATGATGTTTACCTTGTGGGTATTTTGGTGAGGGTGAATATGCTGGGAAATTATGGAAGATTCTTCCCACTCAATCAAGGTAGGAGGAAGAATAAGAAACAGACACCAACTCCAGGTCCTACCGGGAGGAGGCAGGAGTACCTTAGGGCTTGCTAACTTCCTGCCTAGCCTAGAAAGAATGAGTCTCCAGTTCAGAGAGAGACCCTGCTCAGAGGAACAGGTAAAGAGGACACTCAAGACCTTCTCCTAGTCTCCCTGTGAATGCAGAAGTGGGGGTACTCACAGCCACACCACACACACACACACACACACACACACACACACACACACACACACACACGCACACGCACACACACAAGCATGCATGTTTACACACAAATAAATCTTCCAAACATATTTTATCTTAATTTGCTGCTGCCTGTCTCTACTGATCTATACACTGGTTATGACTTCTCCACTTTGAAAGGCCATGTCCCTTTTATTGTTAGACAATCCAACACTCTCACCTTGGATTATTTATGCAAATTCAACCCTTTGACTTGTTTTTATTTTAATGTACTTATTATAATGATTGTTCATTCAAACATTTGCGTGCATCTCAGAACTTCTAATTGCTCCTGCCTTGCCTTCCCTCAAAGCTGTTGCTAGAATTCATTTTTATTCCAGAAGAATAATTAAGTATACTAATGTCCTCCACCCCCATTCAACCTTGGGCTTGCTTAGAGTTGATTTTGATCAGGTAGAGAGATGCAGCTGCCAGACTCCTACACATTCACACACACACACACACACACACACACACACACACACACACACACACACACACACACACCTTTTACTACCTTTCTTTTGCAATCTAATGATTAAACTTCTTCTTTTGGGGGGGGGTTCGAGACAGAATTTCTCTGTGTAGCCCTGGCTGTCCTGGAACTCACTCTGTAAACCAGGCTGGCCTCGAACTCAGAAATCCACCTGCCTCTGCCTCCCAAGTGCTGGGATTAAAGGTGTGCGCCACCACTGCCCGGCATGATCAAACTTCTTTTAGGTTAACTGAATCCCTCTCCCTGGGTCCTGTTTCTCAGAGGTGAGAGTGGTAGCTGTGACCCTCCTCTTGCTTCCCATGCATTTAGGAATTGCAGCCTTTACTTTCATTGCTTGTGGGGAATGAGCACTGGGTGGGGAGAGGAGCAGACATGTCTTGCTTTAGTGACTGTATAATTTTCTCATCTGTAATAGGATGGGTCCCACATGGGTTTTAGTAAACACTGTCTGAGTTGGTTGTTAATCAATATGATTGACTAGTAATGTTGTTTCTCAGCTCATTGCCCACTAATCTGATAAAGTTTAAGAGACAAAGGATGGATGTGATGAAGGATACCGGTGCCATCCCAGACACAGCCCAGATCTCTGTCTCTAACAGGGTGTTGGTGTCAGAGGTCATGGGTCAGGCCACTGAGCCTGTTGAGGATTTGCTCATGTTGTAGGCCTCTCTGTGTGCCTGGACTTTGGATTCACATAGTTTTCTTGCCCTTTCAGGAATGCATAGAGGAGACAGAACCTGTACCTGATGGGAAAGAGCTGCTACTGAAGTTGTTTGTTGAGGAGGTACCATGGATTTGGACCCCC
Organism: Uromys caudimaculatus; assembly: GCA_028551405.1. NCBI lineage: Eukaryota > Metazoa > Chordata > Mammalia > Rodentia > Muridae > Uromys > Uromys caudimaculatus. The sequence continues at coordinate 79,284,465 of CM052703.1, forward strand.
AAATCCTGAATGTGTTCAGAGAGGGAGGCTGGCCTGAGCCCAACAGGCCCCTCCATCCTTGACTAACCCCTCGTCCTGAGCCTTCTCTTCACCAAGGCCTCAACACTGGTTTCCAGAGACTGGAAGAACTGCAAAGTTCCATCTCCTCAGAACTGCTTCTCCATGATGGGTCCAGTCCCCTTCAAGTGTTTGTCTTAAAAAAATCTCATGGCTAACTGGGGCCAGCAGCACAGGTCTGTGTTCTTAGCTACTCAGGGAACCGACAAAAGGGTTTTAGGTTATAAGTCTGAGGTTATATAGACTTAGGCTTTAGAGTGAGTTCAAAACCACCCCAGGCAACTTACAGAGGTTCTGCTTCAAAATTTAAATAAAGAAATTGTGAAAAGTGTTCTACTACATAGCTTAGTAGAAGACCGATAGCCTAGGATATATAAGGCACTGGGTTAAAAGTTTGATACCATAGGAACCACAGGAAGGGAGGGAGGGAGGGAGAGGGGAAAGGGACAGAGGGACAGATGAAAGGGAAGAGGGATGAAGGGAGTTAGGGAGGAGGAAGGAAAGATAGGGAGAAAACCTCAAGGTATGTCACCCACCTGAAAAAGCAGGTCACTGACTCTAGCCAACATATGAAAACCAGCCCGGTGCCTAGCTGGGAGGGCAGGGGCTTAATGTCTATAAACACCAACCAGCAAAGCCCGGTGAGTTTGCTGGGATGATAGAGTGGGCTGACACGCCTAGAGCCACACACGCCATATGGACCACATCTGATGTTTTCCTGGTGTTTGAAACTATTCGGTTTCCTGCCTGTCCTGAAGCCCGATCAGCCTGCTTCTGGCTGCCTTGCCCTTCTTCCAAAAGGCCCAGTCACCTCTGGACACATCCGCTAAGCTTATCTCTGTGAGATCCTTTCCCCTAATGCAACAGTCATCTCTGATAAACTCTGTGATGGCCAACATCTGGGTCTGCCTGGACTGCAGCCCCGGAGAGCTGCAGAGGACAAAGGACATGCTGGCTTAGAGCCCTTGCATGTCCCCTCGTCCAAAGCCTACCAAGGCCCGGGGAACATCTAGCTCTACATTTTCTAGCTCTTTCCATGTTACAGACATGACAACACTGCATACACAATAAGAAAGGAAAACAGGCTGCACAGAGGGAGGAAGCCAAGGGAACCCAGATTCCCGGGAAGCCCTGAACACAAGCTGCTCCTTGCTCCCCTGCGCACCCTACATGTCTTCCCTGTCAGCCTTCCCTTCCTCCTCCTTTTTTGTATTTCCTTCCCTTCCTGAACCCCTCTTAGGGGCTCTCACTATTTGTGAAGGCTTGCATCCAACTCACAGTCCTCCTGCCTCAGCCTTCAACAGTACTGGGAAGACAGGAATGTGCCAGCACACCTAGATCCTGGAATACAGTGTTTAAAAGCCTAAATGCAGGAAGCTTGGGGAGACGGCCCAGCAGGTCAAATGCTTGTCAGGCAAGCATAATGAGATCTGGTTTCTGTTCCCCAGCGCCCACTGAAAAAGCCAGGTATAGTGTCTGTCCACACTCCTGTGCTGGGGAAGCAGAGAGAGGCAGGTCCCTGGAGCACACTGGCTCGTCAGTCTAGTCAAATCACTGAGCTTCAGGTTCATTGAGAAACCATGTTGCCAAAATAAGGCAGGAATGAGGACCCTGGCCTTGGACATCAGCACTCTACACACCCACAAACCAAATGTGTAATGTGGGCTCAAGGCTGATTAAATCATATTGCAGTGGGGACTTTTTGAAATCAATAGATTCTTAACTCGCTTATCACAAAAAGGTCACTATGTAAGATGACAGCCTTGTCAGACTCTATCACAAAACCCAGGCTCAGCCCTCCTAACAGTTACAGCAACGTGCATTCCAAAACAAACAAATGAAAGAATCTTAAAAGATAGGTCAGGGGTTGGCAGAAGTCCAGCCACATGTCTGTCCATGAAGTCCCCCTTGGAAAACACCAGAAAGGATTTCCTTCACACCTGTTTGTGTTGATTATGGTGTCTTCATGTCAGCAGTACAGAGCTGAGGATAACACAGGATTCTTAAAGCCCTGGTCAGCCTTCTGCAGACAAGCAGGCACGACTTCCCATGAAGAAGCCAAGGCCAAGATCACCAGCTGGAGGTCACTGGGAGATCACAGGCGAGGTCCGAGCCAGTGAGAATTGGATGTCAGAGACTGTTGAGGCTGGAGAACCCCCCCCCCCCCCAGAAATGATGGTGGCCATGTCCACTAGGACATGGCATTGAAAATCTTTATGTTGGCACCTGCTTATATTCCATGGCGGTGGAGTTGGGGACGCCTGCAAAGACACCACTCTAGTCTACATTGAAACTGCCTTTCGTGAGTTCCAAACCAGTTACAGAAGTTAAAACCAGAGAGGCCAGCTGGGAGGGTGAGGGTGGCTGGAGGAAGAGTTAACAAGGAAAGGCTTTGCAGAGAGAGAGGTAAAAACAACGGAGGTTCAGAGAGGTAAAGTAGCAGGCCTTGCATCACACAGCATGGCCACATGTCCTGCCGTCTGGGCCCATGGCTGTTCAAGAGTAATAACGTTTTTTCAAATTGACCCCAGGGGTGACACCATTTCTGCTGATGCCCCTGGAAGATGGCAGCCTGCTGTGTGCCAACCTTTGGCATCAACTGATGTCAGCAGGAACACCTGACTGGCTGCCTCAGATTCTGTTCCCTTCCGTCTCCTGGCCTTTTCCTTCCCTGGGCCCCAGGCAGAATGAAATCTCAACACGCTATTTGCCTCCAGGGTCATCTTTCTGGGTACCTTCCTCAGCCTCTCTTGCTTCAAGCCCTGCATGTCTGCTCAGTCCCAGCCCTCACCCTTCTCCACAAACTCCTACCCAGGTCCCTGTGGGACAGGCACTTAAGGAGACAAATGGGTCTCCAGCAGATGAAAGACATCCCTATCCACAACTCATCCTTTGCCTCTGAGACTCCTCCCCCTCCCCTTGCCACAAGTGGGTGATAAATGGCAAGCTGGTGAGCTCATTACCACAGCCTCTGAGGAAATACTCCTGAGGCCTGCAGCATCAGTGAGGGAAGACACCTGTAAATAAAGAAATACAGAAGCATGCATGCATGCATGCGCGCGCGCGCACACACACACACACACACACACACACACACACAAACTACACATGCACAAATAGACATACATACATGCAATACATACATGCGAGTTATACATATGAAAACACATATGCACATGTACAGACATGTGCATGTATACACATATACATATACATGTACACTACACACATGCATATATACCTACCTACTTACATACCTACATACACATGCACACTATACAAACATCTACAAGGCATCCATACATGCATACACACAAAACCACACTAAAAATTCTATGTTTCTTCATCTGAAAGCCCAGGATATTTGGGTTAGGGAAAGGAAAAAAGAAAAAGAAAGAAAGGTCTTCATATTGCCAGCCATGTGATTTCAGACTAAAGCTTCCCAGCAGCTGCCAATAAATTATTTTTACTGTGTGGAGGTACAAATGAATATGCCACCTTCCTGCCCTAAATCTGCTTTATGAGTCTCTGCTTGCCTTGGCCCACCGACCAGTCAGGGCTTTGCAAACATGTTTTCATTGGCTGGATTCCCACAGAAGGCCATGGTCTCTCCAGCTGCCCCCTGCACAATGCAAGCGCCCTATTGACACTTCCTGTTTACACCTGGGCCTGGGCTGGCAGAGGACATGTCTGCGTCCACAGTGACAGCCACGCTCACATTCAGGAAAGCCTCTACATGGGAAATAAGGGGATGTGACCATGGGACCTGGTGCTGGGCCTGAGGGCATGTGACCCTGGGATGAGGTGTCCCCCTCCCGATGACCAGGCCCTGTCATTACCTACTCAGCTTCAGGGTGGAGTTTCCAGGCTCACCACAGCTCACTCTGTGTGTCACTATCTCAAAAGAGAATGCTGCTCACTCTCTGGAAGCAACAAGGTGGACTATCTGCTTCTTAAGCTGCCTGAACCAGGAAGAGCTTTGCAAAATCTCAGAGAATGTGACATGCTAGAGGCTCACCAGGCACTGACCAACAGTGATTCGAGAGTACACTCCACCTTTGCTCTGCTAGATTGAAACCCATCTTTTACACTTCTAAGCTGTGTGATGCTTGGGATAGTTCATTAACTTCTCTGAGTAAGCTTTTCTTCCTGTGGAAGATAATGTATGTTTACAGCTAAATCCTAAAGGTCAATGAGATTCTGTGGCTTTGTCAGAGTGACAGTATAGATCACATCAACAGACATGGCTGCCAAACACTGCTCCACAGCGACCTCACAGTGATCTCTCCTGAGTCCATTCACAGGTACTTCCTGGGTGTCAAGCTGAGCCATTTGGCAACACAGGCACTGGGGATATGTGTGGGAGTTAGGCAGAAGCCTGCTCCTGGGCATTGTACTCTAGAGGTATGGGGTCCAACAGCCAAGTCTGCGGGGTTCTGCAAGGATCTCGTTGTCATCTTTATCTATTTGAAAAGCTTGGGAGCCAAGGCCCACTGGAGTTCCCTCAACAGGGTTAGGAAGAAGGACTATTACCGTAGGGTTGAGACAGAGGCTGGCTAATTGGGCATCAGGTGGAAAGGTGGGCTATTTCTGTCTCTTCTTGCCCATCTGTGTGTGTGTGTGTATGTGTATATGTGTATGTATGTGTGCATGTATATGTGTGTATATGTGTATGAATTGTATTTGTGTGTGTGTGGAGGTATGTGCATATGTACTCATCTACGTGTGCATGTGAGGAAGCCAGATGTTGTTGGGTGAGTTGTCTTTCTCCATACTCTATTTTTTGAGGCATAGTCTCTTCTGCCTGTTTCCAGTCACCACTGCTGGGTTTACAGGCATGCGCCACCACATCTGGATTTTATGTGGGATCTGAACTAGGATCTATGCTTGGGTGGTGAGTACTTTATCCTTGGAGACATGCCCCAGGCCCCACTGAGGCACCTTTCCTTTTGTGGCCAGCTATGCCCAAGAGTCTGAAGTCTGGCTGGAGTCAGACATTAGATGCCCTTTTAGCCTCTGGGTGGTGCTTCCCATGAGCCCGAGAAGCACTCTGCTACTTGCCTGCTTCATTCAATACCTCGTTACAGTTGCATCCTGTCTTTGTCTCCCCTTAACGTCTGCTGTTCTCTCTTATTTGTGTAGGCTTCAGGTCAGGCAGCTCCAGACACCTTCCTTTCTCAGCATCTCTGGTACCCAGATTACACATGTGCATCCTACATCTAGCCTTTATGTTTGTGCATGAGTACTGGGGATTTGAACACAGGACCTCATGCTCCTTCAGCAAGCACTCTTTATACTCAGCCTCTCCCTCACCCCTTCTCTTATTCACTCTGCCTTTGGTGGCATGACATAGAGAGCACTCACAGCACCTAGTCCCCTGGCTCTCAATCATAGCTCTGCCTTGGCCTCATTGGGAGCTTACTAACTACTAACCCTGGAGATACCCACTTACTGGGTCTGTGATGCAGTCTGGAAGTTGAGCTATGAGGAGACTTCTGGGTGACTTGAGTGGGAACAAAGGGTATACACAACACCTACTCCCCCTCCAAGATGGCCACTCTTACAGCTTGGGGACCTCTGTGAATCAGGTTCCAGGGCACAGATGCCAGTACAAAAGAGGCCCAGCCGGGATCTGTCCGGCTGGATAGTAGAGGATGCAGCTGGCAGAGGGGGTAGCATTGGGAAGAACATCATGCCTACTCACACCCCAGACTGTGGCTCTGCTTAGCAATACAGCGCTCTAGACCCGTTTCTCAGGCTGAACATGGTAACCTGTTACAGTGCTGCTTCTAATGTAGTTCCCCTTTCCTTGGCTCTCTCCCCCACCCCCCATGAATCAAAGTTTTTAATAGTCTACTCTTTTCTGTGCTCTAAATGTTCCCAAAGACCCATGGGTCGAAGGTTTGGTCCCATCCAAAGGAACTATAGGAAGGGATGGAATCTTTTAGGATGAGGGGTCTGGTGGAAAGAAGTCGTATCCTCAGGGGCGTTTTCTTGAGGGGGATATGAGGACCTTGAATTCTTACTCTGTCTCTGCCTCCTGATGACTTTGGGGTGAGCAGGCTTTCTCTGCCCCATGATCTTACTAGACATGATGAGCTGAATATCCAAGTAACTGTAATCTTATATCTCTGAAATTAAATGTCCAAAATAATGAGACTAAATAAGCCTTCTAGGCCAGTCCAACTTTCTTGCATTGTGACATAACACTGCCATCTACAAAGCCCACACTCTAGAACCACAAATTAAGTTTCAAGAAAAAGTGACACACGAGAGAGAGAGAGAGAGAGAGAGAGAGAGAGAGAGAGAGAATATTAAATTAGAAAATCTCAATATTTTCATACATTTACAACCCCAAATCTGGCTGTGTTCATAGTTTCCTGAAGGCTGTTCATGGCACACACCTTGAAAAGGCAATGATCTTCGATATTTTGACACAACAGGGGACACCGACTAACAGAGTCCCCTCTGCAGCCCACACTGGGTTACCTGCCATAGTCAGCCCCACACTCCTCATGGGAAAACACAAGGCAGATTGGTCTCTGCAAATTGTTCTCTGACTTACAATCGAGGTCCCCAGGCACAAGTAAATAAATGTGACAATAATTTGGGTTTATAAAACCCCGGTGCCACCTACATTCCTTGTCCTTCCTGCCATTGCACTGTCATGCATTTCAAGGGGCCAGGGGATGACAGCTGTGTTAGACTAACCTCTTTTAAGACGCAGCTGCATGGAGAGCAAGGGGACGGGAGAAAAAGGGAAAACATCTTTAGAAATGATTTCTGACAGGTGACCAGATACATTAAAATAACAACATTTAGTTTGTCTTGCTAGCTCGAGGCAAAAGTTGGCTCAGGTGGGACCAGAGGCTGCAGGCAAAGCACAGACAAGGCAGGCTTAACCGGAACTGGCCCAGTTCTCCGAAGGACAGACACTGGCTCTCCCAGGATTCCACCATTAAATGGTACACTGGCACCTCAACTATGTGACCTGCTAGGAACATGGAGGATGAGGACCAAATCTTTAAGGGAGTAAATAGAAATGGGAAAATGTTGAGGTTAGGCTGAGGGACTTTGCTCATGGGCTTAGTGGAAGTGAAGTCATTATAAGGATGTGGGATTCAGAGTAGTTAACCCAGGCAGGTGTGGAAGACACGCCTATGATCCTAGTCACTCGGGAGGTCCAGGCCAAAGGATTCCCATCAAACCTAGTCCTCACGGCAAGGCACTACTTGTATCTGTCACCTTTCTATTGCTGTAATAACAATACCATGACCAAGGCAACTTGCAGAAGGAAGGGTTTATTTGGGCTTACAGTTCCAGAGGGATGAGAGTCCGTCACCACCATAGTGGGGAAGCGTGGCAGCAGGAAGGAAATGGTGTTCATGAAGCAGTTCAGAGCTCATGCCTTGAATCCCAAACAGGAAGCCGAGAGCCAACTAGAAATGCCATGAAACTTCAAAGCCCATGTTTACACTTTACTTCCTTCAGTAAGGGCACACCTCCTAAGCTGCCCAATCAGGGCTATGAACCGGAGACCAAGTATTCAAAGACCCGAGACTACAGGGTACTTGTCATTTAAGCTATCACACTCCTCAATATAAAATAAAAGGGCTAGGACTGTGGCTCAGTGGTAGAGAGACACTTGCTTAGCAATGCGCAGGCCCTGGGCTTGATCACCACCACCTCCCAAAGCTAGGATGTATAACAGGCCCAGGGAACACATATCCTTAGAGAAAGCAACTGCTGTTCACTATACATGCATACTCCCAGGATGCCACATGACAAGAGTGCCATTTCATCCTCACAAGGATCCCCACAGGCAGCTTCTTCTCTTGCCACGCCCATTTAACAGACAAGTAAACTAAGGCATGGAATGCTCACTGGGCTTCCCCAGGTCACACAGTGAGCAAGAAGCAGATCACAGTGTCAGTTCAGGGATTGTGTCCTCCAAACACCCTGCACTGGACATATACATTGAAGTCCTGAAACACCTGAAATGCTCTGTGGTCCTGCCTGACTGGCTGGAAACAAAAGCACAGTCTAGTCTCTCTTGGAGGGAGGGAGGAGCCACCTTGCAAAGGCTCAGACTGACAAATCTAGAGGTGAAGCCTGGACAGCAGGAACAGATGGAGCCAGGGGAGCAGATGCTAATGCTCTTTGCTGTTTCCATATGCTTTTCTGTTTAGCTATAATAAGTGAATTGTTCTTTAATGTCTGCCAGGAGCTTACACTCTGGTAGCCAGAGGCTTCCACTACCACTCATAGAAGGCACAGAGGGAAGCTGACTCAAGAGAGAGGGCAGAGGGCCAAGAGAGATGTCTACCACACCATGACTCAGGCCTCTGTGTACACACATGTGCTCATACACAGCCATTAATGTACACACATCCATACAAATGCTTGTGTGCACAGACGTGAGTACATATGTGTGCATATATATGCTCATGCAGGTGTGTGATGGTTGGTTTTAACTGTCAGCTTGACACAGTCTAAAATCAAATGAGGAATGACAGTCTCAAATGAGGAATGACCTAGGTCAGGCTGGCCCAGTGGTATGGCTGTGAGGAAAAACTTAATGAAGTTAATTGATGTGGAAAGACCCAGCCCACTGTGGGTGGCACCATTCCCTAGACTTGTGTCTTGAGCTATATGAGTGGAGAAAATGAGTGAAGCACTAGCACATATGCATTTATTCTCTCTACTCTTGACTTTGGATGTGATGTGACTATTTTAATTTTGTGCTACCTTGACTTCCCTGTGATGATGAAGTATAACACAGAATTGTGAACCAAACAAACCCTTTCCTCCTCAAGTTGTTTTTTGGGTCAGGGTATTTTATCATAGCAACAAAAACAAAACTAATAGAGAATGCACACACTCCTGCGTACACAAATCCTTGCCCATACTCAACACGTGTATGCATACATACACATGCAATGCATATATTCACTCATGAATATACTCAGACATGCATGCATATACCCAATACATGTATGTATACATACACACTGACCTGTCCTCACACACTATGCAACCACTTTCTCATTTAATAGTCTGTATTCTTGAGTCTTAATAAGCCCATGCTGCTATCCTTCCTGCTCAGCAATGAGCATTAACTGGAGTTTTACATTTTGCTGTCATACCAAAAAGAAAAACAATTCAACTTGAAAAGACAGACATAGCAAAAATGTTCTATGCCTTGGGAGTGGTTTCTTATCTCCTTGATCCAGAGCAGCAGGAAGGCTCTGGAGCCCCACCTTCAATCTCACAGTTCTTCATGGCCCTTGGGCACTCGGCCCTGTCCTCACCCTCACAACATAGGCAGTGCTGAGAACTGTGCTGACAATCTTACTAACTCCATAGTCAGCAATGAGGAACAGTCCTGTCACCTGCAGTCAGATGGCCTTGTACTCTCACCCAATGAAGGAGCACATTGAGAAGAAAAACAGTGAGATGGGCCCCTCGTCTTGAGGAGGCCGGCTCCTGCAACACCATGCTCACTGCAGTTCAGTTAAACTCTAATTCAAATTCAGCACTGTAATTAATCTTGGGCAAGTATTTTCTAACACCATGAAACCTCAGTTTTCCCATGTTTAAAACAGAAGGAAGTACCATCTCCCTTGGTTGATTTACTGTATGATTACTGCTAGAGCCAATATCTGTAAGCAGTTCTCACCTGTAACTGCTACTGTATAGTGCCCAGTTCATCCAGAAACCTCCGGGAGCTTTCTAGGCAAATATCCTTCTAGATGCTGAGCAACAGACAAAAAACTCAACCCTGTTGGAACATAAGACTGCAGAACAAGAGACAGTGGAAGTCATTTGGAGAGTTATAGTGGAGTTATTTGGGGGTTAGTGGAGTTATTTGGGGGTTACTGTAGAAACACTAAGCCGGGGACAGCATTTCAGATGAAGAACAGCCTTGAACCAGAGAAGCCTAGTGGTTAGAAGATGCCATGTGGGAGGTGTAGGAATCCCTTGTGTTCTATGTGGAAGCATCACCTGTCAATAAAATGCTGATGGCCAATAAGCAGAGGCAGGGGCAGAAGGTACCAGGTAGAGGACCAATAAAACTTAGGCTTCTCCCACAGAAGAGAACCTGGGAGAGTAAGCTGGAATAGGGCTACAACAGAGTGGGCAGGGGCAGGAAGAAGAGACATCTGCCCCAAGGGAGCCTTCACTTATCACTTACAAGATCCTTATACTTCTCTAGGCACTTGATGCATACTTTTTGTTACATATAAACTTAGCACACTGGCACACCTCCTTCTCATCTCACAGATAAAGGAACCGATGCTCAGAGAAGTTAGGGATGTCAAACCCCATCACTACCACGCACACTAGGGCACCATTGACCCACCGCAGCTTTGTGAGAATTACCAAACAAAACAAAGCCAGAAGGTAAATGGCTTCCCCTTGCCCTGGGTCTGATGGCTAGATTACAGGCTGAATTTTAACTTTCCCTGGTTCTACCATGCAGTGGACACTCTGAACAACCCTCCATAGACAGTATCCGGCCTGGAAGCTGCAGACTGAGAGTCTAACAAGGTCTGACTAGATGTGGTCTTGGTCATCCAGGTGTCTCCCCACTCACTCAGACATTATTCACCTCCTTTTCTTAACTCATTTCCCAATTTTCCCCAATCTAAGGCTGCTTTATAAATGTCTACTCCCACAGACTCAAGTAGGAGCTGCTCAAAAGACAGACTGATCCTTCCAGACTAGCCCAGCCCCCACCTGTGGGGCAGTGATCTGTCACAGGCAATCTGACATCCGGCTGAGCTCAGGCAAAAAAAAAATATTGGGAGATCCTGTGATATTTTTTCACAAGGGACCAGACCATATTTTTAGCCAATGCTCCTAGAAGACTCCTGTACAACTGATCACAGCCTTTACAACCCTGTATAGAGAGAGGCCTGGCGTATGAGACTTGTGTGAGACTTGTCACGTAGAAAGCAACCCTGAGTCCCGGGCAAAGCAAATGAGGCACCAAAAGGTCCCCAAGCTGGGCCAATGGAAAGTATCAGCTACCAAACCTCTGTCCCCTCCCAGAACAATATAAATAGAGCCCCCTGACCCAAGTAGCTCTCTCTCTCTCTC
>CM052703.1:79295724-79523085 GCA_028551405.1 Uromys caudimaculatus
GCTGGGACTTCGGCGTGGCGCGTGTGCACCTGCAGACAGGTCTCACAAAGATCGCGCAGGCTGAGGGAAAAGCGCCAAAAGTGGCCAGCGCTCTTTCACTTGCACTCCCAAACCGGAGCCAGGGGACCCGCCTATGCCTGCATTTCTCCCTGCATGGGAGAGTGCGGCACCCCCCCACAAGAAGCTGAGGCCTCTTCATCATTCTCAGAAACCCTGTGGTTGCAGAAGGCCGCTCTGTGGAGGGAGAGGCAACTGTTGAATTCTTGCCATGGATGGACTGAAACTGTAAGGCCTTTTTTACCAACCCAATCATTCGGCCACTTTTTACGGTGACCTTTGATGACCCCCACTGTCTGGCTACAATTTGGCTGTCCTGAACACTACACTCCAGGCTGCTCCAGCTGGGCGCTCTCCGCTTGGAGCCTGCAGGGGTCACTTGACTCAGCTCATTTGTAGCCTTTCATTAAGGGACCATTCCCACTGGGATGGCTTCCTGGGTCTTGAAGGCAGGGATCTATAGGGAAGATACCAAAGGAAGACATGGGTAGGGATACTAAGAGCTCATATTTGTTGATTTTGTCTTGAAAAGCCTAACCCAGAAGGAGAATTTGTGTTCGACAGACACTACATTAAAAACAAATGTTAAATCAGGGCCCTGGAATGGCTATCTGCCCTGGTCCCAACAAACGATTGGTAGCAGAGACATAAAAACTATCTAGAGCTAAAAAACCCCTGAGAAGACACCCCAGGTGTTTAGTCTGCTGGGGACAGAAACCACAGGACACACACATTGCACATGTGGGCTCCAGCCATGACAGGCCAGTGCTGTGCTCATCCTGGGCAGTGGGCCTCTGAGCTCTTCCTGACCAGATTTACAGTTAGTTCATTGCCCTACTCTTAGAATACAGGTTGGTTGTAAAATTCACTTTGTCCAAAGGAGGGTGGGTGGCAGACAGGAGCCTGCTCTAGTCAGTCCAAAGTCTGGCTTCTCACTCACTCACAAAACTGGTACTTTTTTGTCACCTGTTACTACCCTGTGGTCATACCGAGCTGTATGCCACCTGGAGGGTGACAGGTTGCTTGGAGGGAATCCAAATGTCCCCAGTAAGATTTTAGAGCAGATTATAGCCCAAGACAGAAACCACTATATGATCAGTAGACCCTTGCTGAGCTCAAGGCCAAAGAGATGACAAAAATTCTTTACAATCTCACGTGTGAGTTTTGGCTGATTTGTTAATCTACCCCAAGGATATAGCAAGCATTTCAGATAAAGAAACTGAGTCACAGGGGAATAGTGGATGGTGTGATGCCACCAATCTAATAAGGGGCAGAGCCAAGGGTCTGTATCATTGTCATCTTGGAACCATAAAGGTGGACCCATATCTGAGACAACACATTTACTGTAAAGGACCAGCTAAGAGAGGCTTTTTATAATGATAAGGTCTCTGTTGTAACTGCTCAACATATCCAACAATGAGCCAAAGCAATCCTGAGCCATATGTAAACAAACAAACATGCTGTCTCAATAAATTTTATTTATACAAACAATCAAAGGGCCAGATAGGACTATGAGCAAATGCTTGCTGCCCCTTACTTGAAGCCAGGACTGTAATTTTTCCATTCAAGGCTCCATTCCCAAGAAATTTTCATGTGACCTCCAATTTAAGTTATTAAATAGGTATATAAATCAAACATACACTGAGAATAAATCATAAGGAATTTTATTTTAAAACAGTTCTTTGATCTACATATAATTTTAGCATTTATTAAAAGCAAATCCAATTTGCGCATGAAAGAGATGGTGTGTTTGTTTATTTTTACATTAAAATTTAAATCTTCGATGAATATTGGGTGTGCTAGCGTTGCAACACCTTTTGGAGTTGGTTAATATATTGATTTTATAATTATCAATGCTAAGAAAGCCATTTCACATAAATACATAGTCCAATATGTCAGAAGAACATTTAGGGCTGCTTCAGAAAGTGCTAGTATTCCTGCTCTAATCCCAGGCCCAAATTCACCTAACAACCTTTTACAAAATGGGAGACACAATTTAACTAGCAGTTTCAAACCCCACTGTGCTCATACTAACATGGTACATGTAAGGAATGGTGGTTTGTTACTTTTGCGTTGAGGAATGATGGGAAGAAATATTACTTGGCTTTTCTGTCACGTCTCTGTAACAGCAGAAAATTTTGTGTGTACAGTTAAAATGCCACAATTCACAATGTACAGAAACCTGGACTCCGAGCAGAGACATTTCAGATGAAGTTTTCTGGCTTTGACGGCCTGCCAGCATGTGTGTTCACGTGTCCTGTGCTCAGAACTCAGGCTGCAATGAAGTTGTGCATGCAGCAGAGATGAGCATGGCCAGACACACCTGTGGCTCATTATGCATTTAAATGGAATTAATGACTGGTTATTATATATTCAGAAACCTTTCACCCTCACCACATTTTAAGAACTTCTACATTGCATTTCACTACCCCATGTCAGGTTGTGACTCACAGCTTAGGAAGTTGAACTAAGTTTGTGGTTGTGGCTTAGCTGGTAAGGTGTTTGCCTAGCATGCATGAGACCCTGGGTCTCATCTCCAGCACTGCATTAAGGCAGGGATGAGAGGGTGGGTGTGAGGATGCAGGTTTGGTATCACAGTACTTGGGAGGTGAAGACAGGAGAATCAGATGTTCGAGGCAAGCCTGGGATACACAAGACTCTATCTCAAAAAGAAGAAGGCCAATAGAAGGGGGAACAGGAGAAGGAGGAAGAGGAAGCAGCAGTTGCCATGGCCACCATGGCTGCCAAGCTGTAAGCCATCTCCCCACACCACCATCTTCTCTCTCCCTCCTTTAATTTCACTTTTCCCTTTCTCTAGAATTTCCATGGAAAACCCTTCAATTATCTTTCTGTATTTCTACACTCTAGAGTGTGACACCCATGACATGTGACAACAGATTCCAAACTTGGTGGCTTTGTTCTTCCAGTGTGTGTGTTGCTTGGTGCCCCAATCTCACGGATGTGTGTCACTTGCAAAAATCACCTTGACTGATATGTTTTCCCAATGTGAGGCTGATTGCTCTCTGAATTCTCCAGAGATGGGAATTTTAAAAAGTAGTGATTGTACTCTATGGGAACAACCCAGCATGCTCATCGTGACGGCAGAGTGCAAACCACTCCTCATTCAGAACATTCTAAATCCACACTTTGGGCTTTGAGGTAACCGAGATTACGCTCACTCTAAGGCATGCCTATCACTCCCCAAATAAAGCCCCAAAGTGAGGTAGAAGTGGGTGGGAGAGAGCTGGCTGGAACCACAGGCTGCAACTCTGGGGCAGCTTCTCAGCAGCAAAGAGAGAAGGGATGGTGAATTATGGCAGAGAACAAGATTTGGGGCTGCAGTAGATGAAACCCTGGGGATTCTGGTTTGAAGGATGCATTCTCTCTCTCTCTCTCTCTCTCTCTCTCTCTCTCTCTCTCTCTCTCTCTCTCTGTGTGTGTGTGTGTGTGTGTGTGTAGACCAGATGTCTACAGCAGGTGACCTCCCGTTTCTTGAAACAGCATTCCTCGCTGAACCCAAAGCTCACCAATTCACCTAGCCTGGTTGACCAGTGAGCTCTAGGGACGCTCTTGTTTCCTCTTTGGTGCTGGGGTTATAGGTGTGCACTGCTGTGCCCAGCTTTTATGTGAACTCAGGTCTGTCTCTTCAGCAAGCCCTTTACCCACAGCATCATCTAGTAAGCTCCAGTTTCATTGTTCCATTCTTTCCTGTGCCCTGGCTGTCCTCTTCCCTGGAATGTCAGGCTTTTGTTGGCATTTAGTATGGAATCTGACCTTGGCTGTCCCTCCCTCCTGATTGGAAAATGAAAGACCATCAATCTATGTGCTCAGCAACATCATCTGTCCAACCTGGAGGCTGGGAGCCACATCTTGG
This sequence comes from Uromys caudimaculatus, assembly GCA_028551405.1. Lineage (NCBI taxonomy): Eukaryota > Metazoa > Chordata > Mammalia > Rodentia > Muridae > Uromys > Uromys caudimaculatus. The sequence continues at coordinate 79,299,656 of CM052703.1, forward strand.
AACTTTGCTCTGAGCAAAGTCAAGGCCAGTGTCACAGTTTCCATAATCTTTAAAGACCTTCTAAATGAAAATGAAGATGTCAGTCTGGACTGACTCTAGATTTTAGAAGTTTAAGGCTGGAAGAGTATAGAAAACCCAGCTCAGTCCTCATTATCTTACATGCCAGTTCTAGGAGGAATGGGCCTTCATCTGAGGACCTGGAGTTCAGGTAGGGTTTCTGGAAGCCTCCATGATGGTGGGAGCCAGGAAGAAACTGGGTAGAGATGATTTAGAGAAAGAGCCTTTGACAGCATAGAGGTAATGCATGAACTTTGTGAAAAATCCCCAAATGGCCAGGGCAATCCTGTTGGTGCTTAAAGTCGCTCTGGCTCTGGAGAGCCTAGGTTTGCTCTGTAATGGATGTTCTGAAGACACATGTAATACTGTCAACTCCATTCTTCAGATGGAAAATTTGAGGCCAAGTGTTTAGGGACAGGCCAAGTTGGTTGGCGGCTTGCCTGCCATGTCAGAGCCCTTGGGCTCGATCACCACACTGCATAACCCAAACATTGTGGTTGTTGTGGTTAAACAAATGCCAACTTGACATGGCCTAGAGTCACCTGACAAAGGATTCTCATTTGAGGTATTTTCTAGATCAGGGTGACTTGTGGGCATGTCCATGGAGGACTGTCAATTGATGTAGGGAAGCCCAGTCCACTATGGGTGATACCATTCCCTAGGCAGGTGGGCCAGGGCTGAAAGCTTACTGAACATGAGTCTAAAAGGCAGCAAGCCAGAAAGCAGCGTTCTTCCACGGTTTCTTATTCAAGTTTCTGCCCTGACTTCCTTCAAGGATAGACTGTGACTGCAAGCTAAAAATAAACCTTTCTTTTCCTATACTGCCTTTAGCTATAGCAACAGAAAGGATACCAGAACAATGTGGTACATAGCTGTAATTCCAGCACTCAGGAGGTGAAAGTAGGAGAATAAGATGTTCAAGGTCATCCTTGGCTACACAAGGCATTCAACACAGCCTGGGCTACATAGTCTAAGGATGGAAATACATGGAGAGAAGGAAGGAGAAAGGAAGGAAGAAAGAAAAGAAAGAAAAAGAAAAGAGAATTAAAGAAAAGATGGCTGTAGCTTTCTTTTGCTACTTTGTAAGTTCTTCTTTCTTCTAATCTTCTCCACCCTTTTTCTTCCATCCTTTCAGATGTCCCTCAACAGAGGAATGGATACAGAAAATGTGATACATTTACACAATGGAATACTACTCAGCTACTAAAAACAATGACTTCAGGAAATTCGCAGGCAAATGGATGGAACTTGAAAATATCATCCTGAGTGAGGTAACTCAGTCACAAAAGAACGAACATGGTATGTACTCACTAATAAGTGGATATTAGCCCAAAAGTTCAGAATACCCAAGATTCAATTCACAGCAACCGTTGGACTGAGTGTGGGGTCCCAGATGGAGGAGTTTGAGAAGAGACTGAAGGAGCTGAGGAAGTTTGCAGCCCCATGGAGGGAGCAACAGTGTCAACTGGTCTGACCTGCCAGTGCTCCCAGAGACTGGACCACCAATCAAAGAATACACATGGAAGGACCCATGGTGCTGGCCACATATGTAGCAGAGGAGGGCCTTGTTCGAGATCTGTGGGAGGAGAGGCACTCGGGCCAGAGGGTGTTAGATGCTCCAGTATAGGGGAATGCCAGGGAGGGAAGAGGGGAGTGGGTGGGTGGGTGGGAGAATACCCTCATAGAGGCAGGGGGGATGGGATAAGGGGTTTCCAAAGGGGAGACTTGGAAAGGGGAAAACATTTGAAATGTAAATAAAGCAGCAAAAAATAAATAAATAAAATATACTGAAAAAAAAAAAAAAAACAAAAAAAACACCTCACCAACAACCCACCATGCCCCTTGAGGGTCCTAGCATTTATATATGCTCTGAAAAGTTTCCAGAATTCCAAACATCACACAGTCGCAGAAACTATCTGCAGCTAGCAAAAGCATTCCCCTGCTAGAGCACGAGGCAAATCATAGTCAGCTGCTATAGACAATCTGAAGCAGCCCCATATCCCCACACCTGGGATCAAAACCAAAACACACTTCCAGAATATTTCTGTGTTTTTCAAAGAAACCCAAGCCCCAAAGTTGTTACTTCAGGTAGTTTATGTGAATAGATCAGAGAATAAATTCTGGTGACAGCCTTACCTTCCACCTTGTGACAGGTTTCTTGCTGTGCTACAGTATCCTCAAGGCTAGCTAGCTCCAGATCTGGGAGTTTCTTGCCTTGCCTCCCATCTTGTCATAGGAGTACTTACATTACAGGTGCACATGCTTCTCTATCACAACTCTGGGACCCTAACTTAGCAAGAGCTTTACCCACTGAGCCATCCTCCTAGCCCCTCTGATAGAAAATGGAATCGTGGTAAGCCTTCTTCAAGAACATAACAGATCCTGGCCATTTATAAGAGGCATGAAGTCTGCCTTGGAGTTTTGCAATACCAGGAGGGAAACTCCTAAACTTTGTCAGAGATGGGTTCTTCACTTTGCAGAATGCATTTCCCTTGCTTGGCTTCACAAGCTATGGTTATGCTCCGTAGCCATTTTTTTTGTCTTTGTGTCTGCTTAGATGAGTGGAAATGGCCTGTAGAATCTTTATAATATTCTCCCAAACCAGAGAGGATGGCTGGCCCCATCCCACACCCTTAGCATACTTGAGCATTTTCCTCATGAAGCATCAGCTTAGCAGACTACGACAAAGGAAACTTTTAAAACTTTTTTGGTGGGAGCCTATGCTGTCAGACAGAATACCAACTAGCAAGCAGGCAGGAAACCTCTGACTTGAAGTGGGAGTGAGGAGGAAAGGCATTAACCCCATTGTCCCATGTGTGGGTTGTGGAATGTACATAAGTGGGACCCCGAGATCATCTCTCTGAACCCCTCCCCCCAGTACACCCAACTGAAGAGGGGATGGTGAGCTCATTCAGATGGTTCCAGTTCCATGCATGGAGGGGGGCACCATAGGTGGGGTTACACAGTATGTGGCAGGGACCAGGAATCTGACACTTGCTGGGTGGCTTCACTCAAAGATGGAATTGTCTACTAAGTCATGATCCTGCAATATTGGAGGGCTTTCCAGGGTTACAGTGCAAATCTCTCAGCATGTGCTCCCAAGTGGCCTGACCCAAGTTCAGCAGGCAGGGGTCATACGTCAGTCAGAAAGGTGCTTCCAAGCTGGTGCTTGTCAGGATATAGAAACTAGGAAGAGGCCATACATAATGGGCCAGGGGAAGAATGTCCTCACAGCCCCACTTCCCAAGAATGAACCCTGATTCAATCTCCCTTCCTTGACTAAATTCCCACTTAGCATGCCTTGGGTGGGACAGTTGTATCAATGACAAGATGTGGCCCTCTGGAGCTGGACAGCTATGTATCTGCTCCTGAACATGGAGACTCCAGGGCATTGACTACATTTTAAGTAGAAAAGGGAGGTCCCTTCTAGTGCCCACTACCACAGCAACTGTTCACTCTCTAGAAAGGCCACACATAGGAGCTTTGGGCAAAGAGCCTCTGGGCATCTGAGACATGTACACCCACTGTAAGACACAGAGGACAGAAAAGACCTGGGCTCCGAGTGACCATCCTCCATGGAAGAGTTCAAATCTTCCCTCCATCTAACACCAGCTTTGTCTGTTCATGAAGTAGTTACCTAACCTCCCTGGACCTTATTGTGTGCATTTATAAAATGAGGTGAGCCAGGGGCTTTAACTTGGTTGGTGAATGCAGGCACAGACATGAGGGTTGGAGGCTGTTCTCCTACAGGGGTTCTTCTGCTTGTCATAGTCTCTAAGTGTGAGTCCTCTTTGCCTGGACATTTCTGATCAGGATCAGAGAGAAAGGTGGATGTCTGTGTGTGGGGACCCAGTGGCCAGGAGTCAAGCCCAACTCACTGGTGTGAGTGACTCCCCACTGTCAGCTGACAATACCCATTCAATGACAGGGCCCCTCTGAGGAGGCTCATGCTCCTTGAGAGTGTACAAGGATGAACCCCGCCGGCCCGCCCCCTACTTCAGAAGATGTGCTACTGCCCAGAAGTACAAAATAAGCAAAGTGCAGCAACTGAACACTATTTTTATCTCCAAACAGTGGCTGTTTTCATGCCCCAGGCAGAGCTGCTGCATCAGGGCCCGAGGCAGGGAGATGTTTCTGCCGAGTGTGGGGCAGCTTGAATACCAATAGGGTGGTGGAGCTGAAGCTATGGGCTGCAAGGACTTCCAGGGGACCTGATTCAGGAAAGGGCACTGAGCAGGGCTGTCCTTGGCTGCCCTGGGGAAAGAAATTCATCCCTACACCTGACCGCTGCAGGGAACAGTCTTATCTCATCCCTGCCTTGCCCAGGGTTTCCCCAGAGCCCCTTTTCCTTCATGCATACCCTCCACCTCTGAGCAAGGATCTGTGACATAGCTGTTCGGTAGCTAGCAGCTCTCTATTTGTTCTACCAAACTCCAGGATCTTTCTGATGCAGTATACAGTGGGCATCAATTTTATGTCGTAAAAGTAGTATCTAAGGGCATGGGAGGCATCCATAAGCTGCAGACAAGCCTCTCTTCCTCAGGGAACTTAAGTCATGCAGGGAGACAGATGTGCCAGGTAGCATGAGTAATAAATACGGGAAAATGATGAGCAGGCCAAAGGGCAGGAAGATGATGTGATTTTAAAAGGTGCTCAAGGTCTAGTCAGGCTTTGGCTGGAGAACATGAGGCTTAAGCAAAGACTCAGGGGGTTAATGAGCAGGCTGTTTGGATGTGGAGGGCAAAATGCACTTCACAGAGAAGGTAGTGTAAGACTCAGAAGAGATGCATTCATGGACAACACAGGATTAGAATAAAGAGAAATGGGAGCAATATCATTGAAGCCTTCTAGAACCAGGGCTTTTTAGCAGAGGGAGCTTTTGTCCCTATGTCAGAGCCATGGCTGGAGTGACTTTCTTTGGCAAGGTTTGGGAGAGGAACACAGCCAGTACCCAGAGGACAGAGACCAGAGCCAGGGCTTTAACCTGGTTGGCGGATACGGGCACAGACATGAGGGTCGGGGATTCTTTCCCTGAGCAAGAACAGACAGCTTCCCATGGCAGTGAGCATGGACACAGACCATGATGAGAAGAGCAGCACAGAGGAGCATGCTGGGATTGTTGGTTCTGCAGACAAACCTGTGTGCTTACACCAGGGCCAAAAGGGCTAAGTGGTGATCGAGGAGGAACTCATGCCCTGTAGAACTTGCTCACCTAAGAACAGGGTTAAGGAGGAAGAAAACAGACCTCCCTTTTCCCGGGAGGAACATATGGCTTTGAAATGCACTTTCTACATGTAACTAAGAAACATGCCAATTGTCTCCTGGCTGGGTAACAACAGAAGCCACTTCTTGGAAAGCTGGCTGTGGTTTCATAGAGGTGAAAGAAGAGCTCTATAAGGGAGAGCAGCCAAATGGAGCCACAAGGAGCAAATGGCCTGGAGATGTGGCACCCTGGGACAGCACACTGCTCTGCATTATTTTCCCATGTGACAACTAAAGGAGGAAGGTGGGTTCACCGCCTACTTCCAACCCCTAGAAACCTCCAGCCTTGCCTTGGCTTCCCATTGGCTATTAAGTCAAAGAAGACAGAGTCTCATCCCTGCCTCTGTGAATGATCTGGGAGTAATTTAGCTCCAACACCTTGAAATGTAAATTAGATGCACCCTACTTAAGCTACTAAAAATCAAACCTTGAGGGGGGTTCTTACTGGGAGCAATGACTGGGGTGCCATCAGCTTCAGCTCAGGGCCCCACGGATGACTGTCTCATATCAAAACAAATGATGCTACGCTAGGGATGTGGCTTCACTCCTCCAAGTCAAGAACCAATCAATTACTCCCAGTGTTCAGAATCCATAGGGAACTGTGGGTTGATCAACGACAGAGACCATGCTCTGCAGCCTGGATCCAAACTGGGTTACGGAACTCCATGCCCTTCATACAGGCAACATGGAGTGGTTTGGTCTCCCATTTCAGTTTCCTCATCAGTAAAATGGGCTCTAACATACAATGGGCATGACATGGTCAGGAGGAAGAGAATGAGAAAGAAAAGACAAAAAGGCCATTGTTCAGGGCCAGGAACTGGTACCTAGTACTTTCATATTTATTAGTTAATGGATCTTCAGGTGACCCAGTTGGGGACAAAGTGAGAAGCATATCAATAGGAGAATGTTGAGATGTACTGGGATTCAATCACTTGCTTGACCCAGACAGGAAAACCCTCATCATTTCACTGCCTGCTTCTCTGCTTTGTGTTGTCTTCTGCATGTTCCAGTGCTTTCAGATGTATGCGCAGAAGAGTAAGAAGTCATGGAAGCCAAAGGTCTGCCGTGGGTGTCATTCCTCAGGTGCTATCCTCCTCCTCCTCCTCCTCCTCCTCCTCCTCCTCCTCCTCCTCCTCCTCCTCCTCCTCCTCCTCTTCCTCCTCCTCTTCCTTCTCCTCCTCCTCCTCCTCCTCTTCCTCTTCTTGAGTCAGAGCCTCTCACTGGTCTGGAACTCATCAATTAAACTAGGCTGCTGACCCGGAATTCCTGGGTGTCCTTCTGTCTCTGCCTCCCTGGTTCGAGGGATTGCAAACACACACCACATCTCTAGGCCCTTTTTAAGACTATAATTTTGGGCATGGAACTCAATCATCAAACTTGCAAAGCCAGCACTTTAGGCAGTTTGTCTTGTAGATTCTATACATCTATTCACAGGAGCATTGCCTGAGGTCTCTGGCTCAGCATGTAGAATTAAGCCCGATGACTCACAGCAATGTAGCTACCCCCACTCCTGCCTTGAAGTCCCTCCCTCACCTGACATATTACACGAGCCCCTCCCCATGTGGTTGTCTCTGGCCTAAGTTCACTCTACAAGTACCTAGATAGTTCTTTGGTTGGTGATCTGATGACCTCCTGGAGAAGTTTAGCAAGAGAGACATTAGGGGATGTGTTATTCATTCATTTCTTGTGGTAAAGGCAGAGGGAGAAGATAAGGTGAACCTTGCCAACTTAGGTGGAATTAAGCTTCATGTGGGTAATAACAGATCACCAAGGTGTCTACCCATTCAGCACATTTGAGCATTTAAAGGAGCAGGGTACAGGGTCAGGAGACTAAGGGAGACTTCACCCCAGCTAAATTCCTATCCATCCCTGTCCATCCATTAATCTGCTCAAAAGAGCTCACTCCAAACTCCACTGACTTTAAACTATGGTTGTTTTAATTACTGTAGTGCTGCAGAGAGAATGGCTCAAATCACCTTCCATGAATTTCTAGTGTCCCTTGCACCTCATGGCTCCCTGACTGAGGTCTCTGTACAGTGAGGTATAGTGTGTCTACATGTTGTCATGGAAACCTCACTAATGGGGGTCAAAGAAAGAGGGATGGGTTTGTCCCCACAGACACTGCTGAATGGGGACTCCTGAGGAGGTTTTGTTAGCTGCTGGAAGACAGACAGGACTTAGCAAAAGTGGCCTGAAAGTCAATTGACTGTGACCCTAAGTTCTCTGAAATGCCATAGAAAGACCAGCCACAGGAAAGCCCCCCAGCCCAGCCCAGACAAATCCTCTTGGATTGACCTTTTCAGCCTTATTTCAAAGCTGGCCCCAGGCAGCAGGAATGGAATCTGGATGCCCAGCCTTTCTGTTAATGAGATGAGATCAGAGTTCAAATACACACTGTGGGGAGCCTTGTAGGAAAATACCGGATGACAGGAGAATTCTGGGGCCAGATGATAGGAGGTGGGGGTAGGGGAACCTGCCACTGGCTCTATGTCTATCTTGCCAGGAGGAACCTGTAGAGGGGAGAAGGCAGTGACTTTGGGTGGCCAGGTACGTTTCTCAGCCTTGAGAGGCACTCTCAGTGTTCCCTGCAAACGTTCTTTATGTGCTATGTGGACGTCTGGTGGCTAGGCATTCAGCCTTGTGATACTCTCGCACAAAAGCAAAAGGTAGGTATAGATGGCAGGCTGTCGGAACGAGCTTTCCATTGCTCAGGAACGGAGACGGCTGCAGCCTCATGAGTGGGGAACTGGCTAAATAAATGAAACGGGGCAGATGCACGTGGAAAACAATACAGCTGTAAAAAAAATGAGGAGAGCGGATGTGCGCTGAAACAAAAAGATCAGAATATAAGTGCGAATGGGTGGAAGAGCAGGGTGCATGATGGCCAGTGCAGTTCCCACTGCCAGTTATGAGGACTGGACAGATGTGCAATCTACAACTCTCCCAGGATCAACTAGGACTTCACTGTGACTTTGGGAAATTTAATTTATTACTCTGAGTTTCCGTTTCTTCATTTACTTCCTGTCTCTCACACACTGCTTCCTGTCTCTCTCATATATTGCTTCCTGCCTCTCACACTCTGTTTCCTCTATGTCACACACTGTTGCCTACTTCTTGTCTATCACATACTGTTTCCTGCCTCTCACAGTCAGCTTCCTCTGTCTCACACACTGCTTGCTGCTTTCTGTCTCTCACACACTGTTTCCTGCATCTTACACACTGCTTCCTGTCTCTCTCACCCACTGCTTCCTGTCTCTCTCGCACACTGCTTCCTACTTCCTGTCTCTTATATACTGTTTCCTCCTTGTCACACTCTGCTTCTTGTTTGCCCACACAATTACACATTTCTACACCCAGTGGCCATGGTTCTGAATCCATAAGCCTAAACAAACCTTTCTTCTCTCTTGTTCTTTGTCTCAGGCATTTGATCACAGTGGTCGAGGGTACACACACAAACACACAGACACAAACACACATACACACACAAACACATACAGACAAACATACAGACACACAGACAGGCACACACACACACACACACACACACACACACACACACACACACACACACCCCAAGAAATATCATGTGGTTAAAAGGAGCCTTCAGCATGTTCACAGATTGTGGCTGAAAAGTTCAAACATGTCTGATAGTATTACCCATAATATTTCATTTTTCTCACTCAAGATAATTTAAATTAAAGCATTTTGCTTTTGTTGGTTTGTTTTGGGCAATGCTAATGGCAGCATGGTATGTAGTGCAGTTCTGAAACACTCAGAAGAACAGCATGAGAGCTGGGTAGACTGTCACCTCATAGGCTTACTGTGAGACCTAGATAAGATGATGGAACACAGGATCCCTTTAGCTTCTCTGACCCAGAACTTCTTAGTCATGCTGTGAGGCGTGTGTGTGTGTGTGTGTGTGTGTGTGTGTGTGTGTGTGTGTATGTGTCCTCATCTGCACGTGTGGTATGTGTGTGCCTGTATGTGCATGTATGTGTATATATTTGTGTGCATGTATGCTGTGTGTGTGTGTGTATGTATGTATGTATGTATGTATGTATGTACGTACGTACGGACGTGTGTGGACCAAGAAGTTCCAGGGAAAACATAAACGATTACTGCTGCCTCTGAAGAAGGAACTTGGATTGTTCTCCTGACTCCCCGGGGGTTGTTCCAACCCTGTTCCAGGCTGGGAAAGGTGGGGCTGACCCATGGCCTGCAGTGATAAGGAGAGAGAGGGAAAGACAGAGGGGCTGGTGCTCAATACACAACAAAGGGAGGAAGCAGAAAGCAGCGCTGGGGCCAGCAGGACCAGGAAGCACTGATGGAGGAGCAGACCATCTGCCCTGGTGATCAACACACAGGGCAGCTCCCTCCCTCCCTCCCTCCCTCCCTCCCTCCCTCCCTCCCTCCCTCCCTCCCTCTGTCCTTCCCTCCCTCCCTCCATCCATCCATCCATCCATCCCTTCTTCCTTCCCTCACTCTCTCAATTCCTGCTCTCACTTCCTTTCCTCCTCCCTTCTGCCCTGTTCTTCCCCCTTCCCTCTCTTCCCAGCTCTTTCTCTTCTCTCAGGACTCACTCTGCTTCTTTCCTTCTCCCCTTCCCTCCCTGCCCCTGCCCTCCCTCTCTGCTCCTCCCCTCCCTGTTCCCCCTCTCTCTTCCCCTTGTCTCCCTGCAGCTGGTTCCTAGCTTCTCATCCCATTCCCTGGCCCCAGTCCCTACGAAAAGCCTTGTACTTTCAGCAGAGATAACTTCATCAAGCTAAAGCCAAATCACACATCTCAGGAGCAATGTGTCCATTCCAGCACCTCACAAACTGCAGCCTAGGTCATGGCTCTAGGCATACCGAGCAGTCTGGGACTCAAGTAGCAAGGAAACCTGGTCCCAGTAGCACAGTGCTTTCTCTCTCCTAGGCCTCAGCAGCTCACAAGTCCCATCTCAGCTGCTGCCTCTATTGCAACATTTTATTTGGGAGTTCGTGAAAGTTTTTCAAATAAATAAAAAGGAATAACAACACCCCTTTGAGATCCCAGTTTCTCACCTGTAAAATTATCAGGTCTATAATGACCTATGGGCATTAAAAAATACAGATGACAAGGGAAGCACGGAGAAAGCAGCTACACATGAAGAAGACTGCCAGGATTGCTAGATGCCATTGTGACTGACCATGGCTGGAGCAAGTGGAGGAATCTTCTCACCTCTGTGTCCTAAAACACAATCAATGATTCATCTGGGTGCTAGGAGGAAATTTAAAGAGCTGGTCACTGGGACTGCAATCTGGACTCAAATCACCTGTCCCATCCGTTCTAGGTTTTTGTACCAGCAATGCAAACCAGTTGCTTCTAGTGTCTCAGCATTTCTGAAGTCGAAATCCTTCTTATGATCAGAGTGCACATAGTAGTTAGTCATTTACATCTATGCAGAGTCAGATACCTTGTCAGCACTCAGGATGCAGGAATAAAATATGTAGTAGTGTCGTAGTTAGGGTTTTACTACTGTGAACAGACACCATAACCAATGCAAGTCTTATAAAGGACAACATTTAATTGGGACTGGCTTACAGGTTCAGAGGTCAGTCCAGTATCATCAAGGTGAGGACATGGCAGAATCCAGGCAGGCATGGTACAGTAGGAGCTGAGAGTTCTACATCTTCATCTGAAGGCTGCTAACAGAAGACTGACTTGCAGGCAGCTAGGGTGAGGGTCTTAAGCCCACACCCACAGTGACACACCTACTCCAACAAGGCCACACCTCCTAATAGGGCCACTTCCTGGGCCAAGCATATTCAAACCATCACAAGTAGTAATAAAGATGCGTGTGTGTGTGTGTGTGTGTGTGTGTGTGTGTGCATGTGCATGCATGTCCTACCTCCATGGTTGCATAAGTCTGAAAGTATAGAGACAGCCAGATGTGAAATGAGCCTTCTAAAACTGTGAGCCAAAGGAAACCCTCCTTCTGTTGAGTTCTCGTCTCAGAGATAAATGTGAGTACTGCACAAATGTATGCACATAGGCAGCTGCTCCTCGGTCTCTATGGACTGGCTGCAAGCCCCTCATAACAGACTGACTAATGTGTGAATGCATGTTCATATACACACATACGTGCACACACGCGCACACGCGCGCACACACACACACACACACACACACACACACACACACACACACACACAGATGCACATGCATGCATGCACAGAATCTCCTCAGTCTCTGGTCCAGCAGATATCAACGGCACGTTCCAGTCTTCTCTGTGTGCTACACATGCACACTGGATTACTTATTTTTCGTTTCTAGGACAAGAGCTGGGGAGATGGACAGGTGGTTAAGGGCACTACTGCTCTTCCAGAGAACCCTAGTTCAGCCCAATGCTGTAGTACTCACAATGACCTGCAATCCTAGCTCCAGGGGAATCTGACAACGTCCTCTAGCTTCTAAGGGCACCTGAATTAATGTCCATATAACATGAACACATACTTAAAATAAAATAAAATAAACTGTATCTTTGGGACAAAATACCTGAAAGAAAAAGCTTACTGGAGGAAAGGCGTATAGTGGCTCACAGTTTCAGACAGACTTCAGTCTAGCATGGCAGGGATAGTGTGGTGACAAAGCCATCAGACTCCAATGGCAGAAACATGGTGCAGACCTGGAGGCAGAAGGCCTGGACCCCAGCATAAGCAGGGAGAACCTTCAGATGTGACCCCTAGTCATCCATTCCTCCAACTAGGACCCACCTTCCTTGTTCTACAAGCTCCTAAACATAGTCACCTGCTTGGGACCAGTGTCCCAATACTCGTGATAAATTGCAGACTTGAGCATCACCTCACGCTCACCTTCCCATACACTTTTATTGCCTCTGATTACTTATAATGCCAGCACAAGGCTAATGTTGTATAAGTAGCTGTCACCACCCCCAACATGATAGGGACTGAGCACAGATAAATAAATCTATAGACACCCACTACCAATATACTGTCTCCTAATGTTTTCTATTGGCAATTGTTCCATCTGTGGACTAAAAACCTTCAGATTCAGAGGGCTGGACATGTGCATGCACATATATATCTGCACATAGAATACATAGTTTACTAGAATATAAGTTTGGAGCGGGAAAGATAGTCCAGTGGTTGAAAGTATATACTGTCTCAAGTTCAGTTCCCAGCACCCATGTCAGGCAGCTCGTAACAGTCTAAATGCTAGCTCTGAGAGACCTGATGACCTTCTCTGGCCTCTGCAGGCACCTGCACTTACAGCTCAAACCCACACACATAACATAATTAAAACTAAAATATACTGAAAATAAGTTTTATGCTCATGAACCCACACTGGAACCAGGGACAAAGACACAGAATCTGAGGTCAGAGGTCAATTTCAGGTGCAGTTCCTCAGGTGTTATCTACCTAGTTTTGGAGGCAGGGTCTCTCATTGGCCTTGAGCTCACAAAGGGTGCTAGGAAGGCCTAGAGTTCTGAAATCAATATATATATATATATATATACACATACCATGCCTGGCTTTTTTTGGGTATGATCAGAAACACTTTGAGCAGCTTGTGCTGGGATTTGAATCAGACAGGAAGGTGAGTGTGAAGTGATTGGGACAAGCCTCATCTCTGAAAATGCTCCAAAGACAGCTAGTGTGTCTTATTGTCTCTAAACCTCCTGGAAACCTCTGTCTAAAAGTGTTGCCTGTCAACAACTTGGTGGGTGGGACTTCCCCTGTCCCAAACCATGTAGATTGTAATTCAAATACCAGAGCCAGCTCAGCCACGCCAGATCTGTCCTTGTCCTTGGTAATAAATGAGAAAGTGTATTTCCACATTTTCATGATTTTTTTTTCTTTTTCTTGGAACAAGATCTAACTAGCCTCATGCTGTGTTCCTCTGCCCCCCCAGCACTGAATCATAGGCACATGGCACTGTGCCCCTCTGAGATCGGTGCACTAGCTAGTGCCTCACGGTCAAAGGGGGTACAGTGTAAGGATGCTGTGCATCCAGCTGGTAACATTTACATGGTGACTTGTGATGTGATAATCACATATGGAGAGCTTCAACACACACATATACACATGCACACACATACACAGATACACACACACACACACACACACACACCAGGTAGAAAGAAGTGACAGTAGCTGGGTGGGAAATAATAAGAAATGACCCAAAGTACAGCTACACTTACCTACTGTTGTGTAAGAGGCCAGGCTTTAATTTCCCTAATTTCTCTAATGACTCTCAATATGACTCCCAAGGAGGGAACAGAGGCTTAGAGAGATGCAGAATTTGAAGTCATCCCTGTCCCATGTTAGGAATCCCCTTGGGTGGGCTGAACTTGTAAGGATTGGCATTCTCAGACAGACTGGGAGTTAAGGTCATGTGCCATGTGAGGATCAATACACAGCCTCTCGTTTAACTGCTTTCAATAGTCCCTCAGGATGATGACCCAGGCCCACATTCTGTTGTTTAACACACCAGAACACAGACCAAGTATGTTATACAGCAGAGAGATTATTGTGACTCTTGTCTAGCCTGAGGTCAGCAAGCTGTATCTGCTGATAGCCTTCTTACAGGCAGCATCCTGTGGAGACACCGCGAAGCTCAGGGCAGAAGGTGGGAGTCACGTGAGAGACATAGTCAAGCTGGCTTTTGCAACAGTCTGCCACGAGATAACTTGTTAACCTGTAAGGCACCTGGATGGATTTATGCATTCATGAAGGCAGAAGCCTAACCAATGTTTCTCACCTCTTTTTTATTTTTTTCTAGCACTGAAGATTGTTGGATTTGGCTCTCCCCTATGCCAGGCAAGTATAGGAATTCTACCACTGAGCTACATGTCCAGCCATTTTACTTTTAGGTTTTAGTTTGGGGCAGAGTCTTGACAAGTCTTCCAGGTAACCCTTAAACTTTTATCATCCCTCATCTACGTCCTTGGCCTCATGAGAAGCAGGGACCACATGTCTGCAGCTCAGGCTCAGATAGTTCTATGCAATGTATTAAATCTCAGTGCATTGGAGATGAACAACGTTAAAATCATAGCAATTACAGTGAACAACAGACTGGAGTTCTGTGTTTGCAATGCTTTCACAGGGGCACAGAATACCTTCTTCCTCAACTGTGTGTAACAGGATGAGGTGAGGTCCTGCTAAGCGGATACAGAAGCCACACCCCAGGTGGACCAGACTCTAGTTTCCAGAAAGCATTCATTTCAGATCACAAACCACAGGACTTGAGCTGCAGAAGGGCAGAGACAGTGGGTCCTGGACTCCAATTGCCATTCCTCTAGTCCCTAGAAACCACAGGAGCAAGGTATTGAATCTTGTTATTTATTCTAAACTGGCTGTGATCAATCCTGTCTTTCCTCTGACTCTGAGCAAGACTGGCCAAGAGGAGATCTGGTGGGAATGGCAGAGTGTCTCTTGGGGCACACAGAGGAAGTAGACCTTACACAGGATGGGTGCATAGCTCTGCTTCCCTTTCATCTCCACATCTGTCCCCTTTATTATGAGGGAGTTACTTTTTAGATACCTTGCCAAATGCATTCTTCTATTGGGACAGGAGGGTCTGGTGAGGGAGGAACAAGTTCGTATTCAAATTAAAAGAATTTAAATGTGTCTGGGCTCCAGGATGTGTCAGTCTGCAGTAACCAAAGTATTGGGTACTTTCTTTGCTGTGAAAAAACCAAGTTAAAGAAGGAAAGATTCATGTTGGCTCACAGTTCGAGGGTAGGGAGACAGCAGGGTGAGGTGCTGGTCACACGGTGTTCACACTCACAAGTAAAAGGGGGGTGGGGTGGTGCCCAACTCGGTTGTTATTTGTGTGTCGTTTATATTTTATGCCGTGAAGGTGTCCAACCTGTAGGCCAGTGCTGTTCACACACAGGATGTGTCCTCTCTCCTCAGTTAAATTCTTTCTGAAAACACGCTCATAGACACAGAAGAATGTGTTCATAGGGATGCTAAGACAAATCAAGCTGACAACGAGGAGTAACAATCATAAAGTATACAAGACCTTAAATTCTGTCCTCACTAAAATAAAATGTTGAGAGAAAAAAAGAGGAAGGAAAGGCAGGAGGAGGGAGGGAGGAAGAAAGGAAGGGGAGGGAGGAAAGGGAGGGGACAGGAGGAGAGGGGAGGAGAGAGGAAAAGGAAGAGAGGAGAGGAAGAGAAGGGGAAGGAAGAGGAGGGGAGGGGAAGAGGAGGAGAGGTTGGGGGAAGGGAAGAAGGTCAAGAGGAAGAAAGTGCAAGAGACCTGAAGCAGGATATGGGAATAAAAATTCAAGCCCCACTTCCACTCCACGCACTGGCTTTCACATCTAAAACTCCTAATAAGACTCAATTCCTCTGTAGGTTCACACCCCTCTATATGAAGTAGATATAGGTCTGAAACCCTGGATAGGAGCAAGGTTTTACAGTGCTTTATATAGCCATTCTTGAAAACTCACACGTTACCTCACTTAAAGACAAAAACCCTTTGATAAAATGGAATATTGTTTCCAATCCCTGAAAATATAGATTTGTGGAGATTTTGGATTTCCATATCTGTTCTTATGAAAACCAGAAGGCTATTGGTGGCATCAATCCCAAGCTCTTATTATAGAGAGCAAGGGTTGGAGAGACAAAGTGACTTGACTCATCACACAGCCAGAGCAAATCACAGCTGAACCTAGGCCCTGGGTGCTGGGTCTCTTGGGAGCTAGGTGTCAGTGGTCACTGACTTGCTCTGCCCGAAATACAGACAGGCTTGTGAGCCAGGAGCCTGAGATGGGCCCTGGTGTTTGAACATTCTATTTGCAGCAAGTCAGAACTGTAACACACAGGAGCTTCTCATTTTCATTACACTGGTCATCTCCACTTTATTTTTATTTTTCGGTGAACTGATTTAAATCAAATGTGCTCAGGTACAGAGGGCATCTGTTGTGGGTACAGTTGTGGCAGAAAGAGAGCTTGCACGTACTGCCTGCCTTTGGATGCCAGCAACATCCTGGAACAAGAGGACCTGTCAATACGTCTTTCATGAGGGCTCCTCGCACAGCGTGGTGGAACGTCCTTCCCATGGCTGCAACCCACTTTTAACTTTACCCTGAATAAAGGGAGGGATTGATTAGTGCTTGGGAGGCCTCCACATCCAGGGCCTTATGTGCTCCAGGAAGCAGAGCTTCAGAGAGAATTCAATGGGGGCAATAGATCCTGCAGAAGACCTGAGGAGAAAAAGAAGACATGGACAGAGAAAGGCAGGGATGGGGCTGCCCATGCCAGGATGCCTCTTTGCTCACCAGTAGTCACATAGATGATGAGAGCCATTGGGTGCTTGGCTAATGGCAGCTAAGCCTTCTTATGGAGCAGTTGGAAGAATGTAGCCTCAGTACATCCATTAGACAATCTAAGTGTTTACAGTGAGTCAGGCAGCACACCAGAAACACAAAATGCCAAATGTTCTAGAACAAGGTACGCTGGGGTTCAAAAGGATAATCTTATCTTCCAGACACATCAACACTCACAACTCTAGTGTCCCGAGAGAGCACTCTGCAATATGGCGCCCAAGAGCATTCAGTTGCCTACAGGCCACAAAGCCAACAATTGGTTTAAGAGGTTGTGACTGATTAATTCTCATCGCTGAGCAGTGACTTCTCCTTCAGGGCCTGATCTTAGGGGTTTTCCATTAGAGTGGAGCTGAGTTGGCAATGTCACTCCCCAGGTGATGTTAGAAATATCTAGAGACATTTCTGACTGCCACAAAGATCAGAGCTGAGGTGCTGTGGCCTCTGGTGGGCAAAAGTCAGAGGCGCTACTAGATGCCCACAACACAAGTCACTGTCCTTTCTCCTCATCCACAGAGAATAATCCTGAATGGTCTCTGCCTTGAAATTGGCTGAAAATAACCAGATGCTGATTAAGGCAGACCCCCGTAGCAGACACAGGACAAGCCTGGGACAAGGAGGATCCTTTCCTCTTTAGAACCATCCACTTCACTTACCTTGTAAAGCAGCAATTCTCAACCTGTGGGTCATGACCCCTTTGGGGTGGAATGACCCTTTCACAGGGGTCACACATCAGATATCTTGCATATCAGATATTTACACCGCAATTCATAATAGCAGCAAAATTACAGTTATTAAGTAGCAACGGAAATAATTTTTATGGTTTGGGGTCACCACAACATGAGGAACTATACTAAAGGGTCACAGCATTAGGAAGATTGAGAAGCACTGCTGTAGAGGATGAGGGACTCCTGAGAATTGTAGCTTCTCCCTCCCTCCCTGGAAAGCGGCTAGTGTGCAAGCATAGGCTTGCCATCATGTCTCTACAGTCCCATTTCCCCTCTAGCCTGCAAGCCCCAACTTCCGTAGCACTTCCCAGGCTCCTGAACTTGAAGGAGAGAGACCTGACTCTCCAGAATCCAGCCTCCAGCTGGAGACAGATGGGATCAAAAGCCTGAATCAGACCCGCCCAAAGGAGGGAAATCGGTTCTCCCACTAGGACCCAGCATGCAAATGCTCACCCAGTAAGCTTTAGTTATATCTGTAGAGAACACACATCCTTCTCTGCTGTCATTCAATCAGGAATATAAGATATCAGCAGCGATTCTTACTATCAATCTGGGTGGATGGAGGTGAAAGGTCACGAAATGAATATGAACATGAATGAACGAAGGATGGTGGATGACAAATGTCCAACAGGGCCTGTGCATATGACAGGGGGTGGGAAGCAGGGGGAAGCTTGGGGACCTGCACACCTCTCCATTCTTCCTGATCTTGGCTTCTTTTAATATCTTGGGTTGCGGCATTGTGATTTGTGTAACAGAAGGCTGGATAGCAACCCTGCCCTACCTATTTATAGTGGCACTCTTACCCCTTCCCCAGAGGTGACAGCCAAAAATGTCCCTTAAACATAGCCTCACATTCCCAAGGCCAGGGCTAATCACTGGTCTGAAACTAGGCCTCACACACAAGGGTCCCCATTCAGCAGATCATTGTTGCCAGAAGAAAGGTATGAGGTGGAACGGACCCAGGTTGAGCGCCCCCTCCTGGAGGAGTTGGCTCTCACCTTGCCTTGGTGGATTTTGGAGAAGCTTTCTGTGGGAACTCACCAGGTTAGATTCCCTGAAACACATGCCTTCCTAGGTTCATGCCCTGCCTTGCTGAGAGAGAAAATTTTCTGAGAACCTATTTTCCAGGGCTTAAGAGTCCTTGTGGAGATTGCAGTTAACATCCTCACTACCTAACCTGTTTCTCGAAGCTCTGACTTCAGAGCAAACCACAGAAAGAGCTCTGCTCCCATCCTACGGGTGAGGTAAGGCATCAGGGGAGATAGAGCAAAATAAAAATCCATGCTTGTGGTTCCGAGTGTACCAGTGGAGGGTGGAGAAGCTCAGGCCTTTTGCATCTGAGCCCTTGGGGTGGATGCTGAGAAAGTTATGCAGGACAAAGTAACATGCACAGGTTACAGAAAGGTGGCGAGGGATGGAGGTCCCAGGAGATCCAAGGTGGCTGGGATGGGAGGGTGAGATGAGAAACACATCGTCCCTGTAAAGATGAAATTAGAGGCGGGAGAGATGACTCAGTGGTTAAGAGCACTTCTTGCTCTTATAGAGGACTCAAGTTCACTCTCCACTACCCAATTTGGGCCACAAACAACAGCCTGTAGCTCAAGCCCCAGGGGATGAAATGCACTCTCTTGGTATCTGAGGGCACTTCATTCACATGAACAAACCCACACCTAGACAAGAGCATGATGTCTGCATAATTCAAAATAAAAACAAAACCTTTTTTAAAAGATGAAATTAGACAGAGACAGTGAGGTCTCTAAAGATTTCATTAGTATCTTCTTCCTCCCTCTTCTCCAGCTCCAACTACCCTGTCACTAAATCTGAAGACTCTTGGTCCATCCACTTCTCTCCAGTCTCACTCTGACTATCTTGATTCCCAGCATTCTCTGGGTTAGTCATCAGGTTCCCATCCTCTTCATGAATGAGTTCTTCTCCAGACTATGCTTTTTCCTGTAGTTTAAATGTTCTTTCCCCAGAGACATGACTATCCTCAGTCATCACCACAGCTATACTCTGAGCCAGGCCAAAGCACTCCTTACACACCCGGGCCATGGTTGGCAGTCTCCATCAGATGCCACCAGAGGACAGGGACTTCACTGGCTACACCCCCTCTTTCCTTTCCCTTCTGTGATGGTCAATCTTGTCAACTTTACAGGGCCTACAACTGGTTAAGATACACACATCCAGGCACATCTGCAAGGGAGATTAGGATCTGTCACATGACAGATGGGAAGAGTCCAGTCCATCTCACCTCATCCAGCAGGTCCACATTTGGCAAGAGAACATTCGTTTCTCTCCAGCTGGGACACTGTACCACAGTTCAAGACGAGAATATCAAGGACGTCTTTTGGGATCCCAGCAAACGTCGGAGGCCCAGGGATAAAAGCCAGATAGAGGCTAGAAGGATGAATAGAAGCTTGCCAGACAGACAAAATGAAGGGTGTGATAGACCGAGGGCACTGCTAGTCTGAGGACACCACTCAGCCAAGTAGACACAGCTTGTGCTGGACTGAGGGCACCACATGGCGAAGCGGACTCAGCATAGATAGGGGTAAGGCATACACTGGGAGGGCACTTGTCAGTTCAGTGTGTCCTGACTGGGTGTGTGAGTGGGAATGAAAGAGGAGGGGACTCTAAGACAGTCAGGCTTGACCTGGGGTCACAAGGCACTGCTTCCTGCCAACCTACAAGATCCTCAGGGGCACTGCTCTATGAAGACCTGATTCAAGCCCTGTCTTCTCTTCCCACCGCGCTATACACAAGGGGCTCACCGTACACATGCCTCATGCCAGAATGACTTTACTGCATGAACATGTTTTTTCCTTTTTGAGTTTATTTTCTTAAATAATTGTGGATTTATAGAAGTTTGCCACAACCGTACAGAGTTCTAGGACCTTCCGACTTTCCCCAGTGGTGACATCTTACTTAACCTAAGTGGGTGATAGTAAAACCAGGTGATAAACATCTGCTCAGTAGCATGAGCTAGACCAGACGCTTCTGTGGGTCTCATCAGATTTGTATGTTCTGGTGCGTGTGCCATCATTGTATAGCATTTGTGGTATGTGCAGCATGTGGTGTGTTGTATGTGTATGTGTGTGTGTGTGTGTGTGTGTGTGTGTGTGTGTGTGTGTGTTTTGGTGTGTGTGTCATGTGTGGTATGTGTGACATTTATGGTGTGTGTGTGTGTGTGTGTGTGTGTGTGTGTGTGTGTGTGTGTGTGTGTGTGACATGTGTGGTATGTGGTCTGTGTGGTGTATGTGACCTATATGGTATGTGTGTGAGATGTGTGTGTGGCCTTAGTAGTGTGTGTGACATGTGGTGTGTTTGTGTCGTGTGTGGTGAGTGTGGCCTTTGTGGTGAGTGTGGCCTTTGGGGTGTGTGTGTCATGTGTGGTGTATGTCATGTGTTGTATATGTCATGTGTAGTTATGTGTGGCCTGTGTGGTGAGTGTGGCATGCGTGTTTGCGTGTGGTTTGTGTGCTCTAGCTAATCTTCACCACAAACTAAAACAGGACAGGGACAAAGCAACAAGCACAGGGTCTGGGTAGGAGAGAAATCCCATTCCAGATCTAGCTGGGGTGCTATATGGTATTGCTTCTGTAGCAAAGCCCAGTATAAACTCGGGTCAGAGATGCTGTCTAGACATCCTGCCCTTCAGAAAGACTACAGGTGCTGCAAGTTCCAGGCTTAAGCCATCATCCAGGGACAGTTCCTGCTGGCAAAGGCTAAACAAGGGAGCTGAAAATGAGGGCATGTGCCCCAAGCCCTCTCAGAGTTGCCCTGCCCTGTCAACTTTGGGCTCAAAGGCAGTCTGTCTGTACCCAGTACCTGGACTTGCGATGTCCTTCAGACTGGCCTGGGCTGCTTGCCAGCATCAAGAGTCGACAAATAATTGCTGTTCTGAATCTTGCCCCTGGCCCAGAGTGCTGGCAACCCCACAGAGGGCTGCTTATGAGACAGGAAGCTGGAGGCTGGGCTGCTCTGGCCTGGGCCAAAATTGAGGCCCCTGACTACTGGGGCTAAGAAGGCGGGTGGATGAAGACAGAGAGGAGGCTGTCACACCACTAAACAAGGCCTCTCTCAAGGACTGCAGCCCTGTCAGACAAAGCTGCCTTTTGCCAGCAGTTTTTACTGTGCGCATGGCTCCTTGGATGAGGACGCTCCTGGTGCCTAAAACACTGCAGGATGCTGGGGAGGCAGCAATGCACATACATATATGTGAGGATCAGAGTTCTGATCCATGATCCCACATAAAGCTGGGCAGGTATGGTGTCTGCCTGTTCTCCCAGCACTGGGGAAGCAGAGTCAGGGACCCCTGCAGCAAGCTGGCTAGTTGGAATAGCTCTGGGTTCAAAGGAAAAACCCTGCGTCAATGTATAAGGTAGAGTGATGGAGGAAGACACCTGATGTCAACTTACACATAAACACACACACACACACACACACACACACACACACACACACACACACACACACACACCCCACACCACATGTACACACCCATACACACAAATATATACACACATAGACACATACATACACATTCACACATTTACACACATACATACACACATAGATACTTGCACATGCTCGTGTAAAGAAACATACACACATGTACAGATATGCCAAAACACATGTCTTCACATAAAAAAGAAAGAAGTGTACAGAGTGTACATCCATGAACAGACAGGTTGACTCAGCCTCAGGCAGGCGGCTTGGTTTCCAGCCAGTGTAGTGGGACCAGTGAATTCTTCCCTCTGTTGGTGTGGCATTCTACTCTGGCTACCATGGCACTATTTGTAGGATGCAGGCAAAGAGGGTTTCCTTATTTCTGGCCAAAGAACAACAACAAAATTTGAACCATAAAAATGGAAATCTGAAAGGGCCTAGACTGGGACTTCATCTGGACACGGATGGATGATTGCCACCATCAGGGTCCTCTGAGCCTTAGTTTCCCCAACTGCAGGGTGTGGACCAGGCTGCAGGGCATCTCCCAACTACCTAATAGAGAGCTGCACGTAGAGGGTAGAGCTTGTGAGGACAAAGGAAGAGTGTCTGCATGTAGCGTGTGTGTGTGTGTGTGTGTGTGTGTGTGTGTGTGTGTGTGTGTGTGTAGGAGCACTGTCAGTGCTTGTATGTGGGGAGCCAAAAGGAGGCTGTCCAGTGTCCTGCTCTATCATGCTCTACCTTCTCTTGAGACAGAGCCTCTCACTGATCCTGGAGCGAGGCTGGAGGCCCGCAAGCCCCAGGAGCAGGCCACAAGTATACATGGTCACTTTCTGCTTTTTACATGGGTTTTGGGAATTTGTGTTTAAGAACCTATGTGTGCGGGGTGAGGGCTTTTACCAGCTAAGCTACTCCTTCCCTACGCCCCCCCCCCATACACACACACACCAGCACAAAGAGGATCTTTTGCATTATATTCTATGTGAGAACTCTAATTCTGCATTCACTGATGGTAGGTGTAAAGTTTAAGTCAGTGGCCCTGTGAGTATCTGGACTCTGGTGAGAAAAGGTACATACAAAAACCTGTTAAACCCCATGGACTGTGGGGATGGGGAGAGGGGATTGAGACATAGTCTCTTAATGAACCTGGTAAAGCACTTGCTTTGTATGCAGCATGCACAGGGTCCTGTCTTCCATGCCCAACAGCAAGCAACCACATGACAGAGAGCAGAAACTCCGTTACTGCTCAGGACTCTAGCCAGAGCGGCTTCTGCAACCTAACGCCTTCCATTAGGAGAAAGCTGAGAAGCAACAGGGCCTGGGTGTAGCAGATCTTGTTGATGTAGGTTTCTGCTCTCTGGCAAGCAGCCTGGTGCTCTGCCTCTAGGGACCTCCCTAGGACCATCCATCATCTGAACAAAAGCACCCTTGGGCATGCAGGGGAGGAAAAGTGCCTAGTGAGCCCTCCCCGTGCACGAGCTGACTCAGCATTACCTTTACAGCAAGCAACGAACTTCCTCCAGTTCCCCATCCCAACTGCTTCTTCAAGAATGGTGTCCGTAAGTGTGCTGACCACAAAACCTCCATGCCAGTGGGAGGCAAAGAGGCACAGCCAGGCAGAGGTGTGTGAAACCAAATTAGATGTGTGTCCTTCCATTCCATCCAAGAAAGGTCTGAAGGAAAAGACACAGAACCAGCCACGTACTGCACTAGACACCACTTGAATGGAATAGGAAATTGAAGCAGAGGAAACCACTGAGGTGGGAAGAAAGCCTTCAAACTATAATTAACGGAATGATTTCCACTAGTGCTAAATAAGATTCGGAGCTTCCTAGTAGGCAAAGAGAAAAGGGACATATTATATTATCACTGGACAGTTGGAAGTTCAACCACAGGAAGAGGAAAGATCATGTCTGCACTCCGGGCTGAGAAGGGCAAATGAATGGGAGAGGCATAGGTGGTGACGTAGAGCGGTGAAGCGCAATGGGAACAAAGAAGGCCGTGTGGGGCTTCTCAGTTTTTCATGTTTTAGCTGATTTCATTTGGCTCTGTTTTATGCACCCTAAAATCTCCAGGCCCTTGGAGTTGTCATCCATGTCATTCTGTGACTCTGACACTCAGTCCCCATTGGCAGACTTTGCCCAATCTCTTTTCTGTGATGCCTGCCCTTTCACAGAGGCAGACATCCCTTCCCCGTAGCCTTTTCTCTCCAGCCCATGCTATCAGGCCTCAGACGCAACAGGTGTCTCAGAAAAGCTGCTAGATAAATGAACCTGTGAGGTGACAGGGACTCTCCCAGATAAGCTCAGAGGGGCCGGCCAGCCAGGGGAGTCACCTGTGGGCGATCCCGGGTGTGGTTCCAATGTTAGGCAGCCAGCCAGCATTCACCTGTCAGAGGTCCTGGGTGTGAATCCGAGGTTAGGCTCCTGGGACCACAGACCCAATTGTACTTGACTCACATTGGGGAGATCTGGGCCTGATCACACCTCAGCAAGTTCAAGGTGGTTCTGGCCACTGTCACACTGAGGGCTTGGTGCTCTGAGAGGAGGCTGCTTTAAATGTCATGATGGTCTTCTATGTTTAAAAAGGGTTCCAGAAACAGATCAGGATACTGATGCCCCTTGGGCCCAGTCCCAGTAGATGAAAGGATCATGGGGTCTTAGACAAGCCAGCACCTATTGGGCTGGCCACCAAGTCACCAGATTTCCTAAGCAAACGCCAGCCATTCTCCTGAGCTTGTACCCTTTATCTGATCAATTTTCCAGACTGTGGCAACAGAAAGTGGGATTTGAAGGAGATTAAGGCTGTTGACTCAGTCTTTGGATTCCACACGGTGAAGGGCTATTATACACATGCATGTCACCAGGCCCTGGGGATGAAGAGTTCTCGATTGCCAGACTCTATCTATAAAGCTTTGCCTGGCTGTGCAGGTGCAGATTTGGGGGAGAGGGGGGTCCTGGCATTTAATACTGCTTTGCTTGAGCTTAGCTGGCATGGACAGAAGGATCTGGAGGTAAGACTGGTTGGGTACACATCTGGCTGACCCGTTTAGAATGAACGGGAGTGGGTGTGGGCATCTAGGTATCGGTCTTCCATGTTTCTTCTCTCTGTTTCTTCATAATCCTCCAAGCTGGAATTTCTCTCTGGGTCATTTGCAGCTAGGGAGATTCACCACAGAGGCACGTGAAGCCTAGACGCTGTATGTCTGAGAAAAAGGAAGCACAGTCACCCATGTCATCACCAAGCCACGCTCATGGTGCCTGAGACATATGGCCAGGGGAGGTGCAAAATTTTACATGCAGTAGCTCCTTACCTGGCCAAACCAATCACTGCATTCTTCTGTAATGGGGATAAAAGCCAAGCTGCTTCTCAGGGTCTAGGAGGCCCTGAGGTATTGAGCTCCCACCTGCCTGCAGAAACTGCTCTCTTTTCTTTGCTTATTGATATCTTCCAAATGCCAGGTCCAGCTTATCAATGCCCCAGGACATTTGCACACACTGCTTGTTGCTTCTCTGTCTGGAGCCCTTTCCTCCACATCACCGAACGTCTGTCTCATCTATTCCTGGTATCTGAGGTATCTGAACCTGGTTGGCACATTTTCTATGTCACAATAGTCCTTGTCCCTTGCAGCTCTTTTGCAGGTGCTCCCAAGTTCTCTCACTGTGTATCTGTTTCTGTGCATATGTCTGTTTCCTCGGGTGTGATCCATCAAGCAAAACCCTGCATTTTCAGATTCCTAACATAGCAATGTCTTAGGCAACACAGGTGTGTGGTAGTGGCCAAGGAAGTGCTCAGGAATGAAAGCTGGGCTCCCCCATCCATCTCTCTCCTTAATTGTCAAGCTCCACGGCCTCAGCACAGGACACCTGGCCCTCTAATACATTTCCCTAACAGAGAGAGTCCCCAGTCCAGCCCTGACATTTACTGGGAAGGGTGAATGCTACTCCACAGCCATGATTCTGGTTGGTTTTATAGACATTTCCTGGGGATTACCAAAGCTGAGGGAGCTGGCTGAGGCTGTGAGGAGCTAGCATCTGCTCTCCACATGTGAGGACCAAGCATATGCCTCAGCAAGATGCAGGACCTGGTCAGAGATGTTCATCTCAAGAGCTCTCAGCATCTGGAACCTGTGAGGCCTCTGAATGGCCTCTTATGACTCTGGGAGGAGCTGCCTGATCCTCGGGACTGTGCAGAAGGGAACAGAGAAGGCAAAGGGGGACAAAGCAAGGGCCATGCAGGCAGAAGGCAGAGGTCCACCCTGGGCTCTGATTTTCCTTTGCTTGGTGACCTAGATTAAACAACCATTACTCCTTAGGCCTCGGTTTCCCCGTATGTAAATGGAGACAGTGGTTGTGCATCTGTTGTTAAGTGCTTCTGTCAAGATCTCAAGAATTGCAGGAGCTGGGAGTGGGAGAACACCCCTGTAGAAACAGCACTGGGGAGGCTGAGGTGGGAGGCGTCTCTGTTCCAGGCTCCATTGGGCTATATATAACAAGACTCTTACCTCAAACAAAATAGAACAGATGGCTACTGCTGTGTCTGGAATGGACACATTTGTGAGATGCCTCCTGTGCCCACTGGGCCCTGGGCACCTTGCTTGAGCGTTCCCTGGATGTCCGGTTCTTGGGAACAGCAAGAGGGTTTGCATCTTAATCATTAATTATTTCCAGAGTCCCAGAGCAGAGCAGGCAGCTGTGCTAATCAAAGGAGTCCAAGAGTGGAAACGAGCTGCGTGTGGTGGGACCTATCTGCAATCCCAGCCCTCAGGAGCTTAGGCTTATAGCTGGCCCTATAGCCAGTTCAAGGCCAGCCTGGAGTTCACGAGACAATGTCTCAAAAACAAACAGAATAGAATTGAAGCATAAAGTCTGTGAACCACCTAGGACTTCTTTGTCAAAGCCATGAAAATGAATTCTGGCTCTGACACTGGTGGGCAGAGGTCCTTGTGCCGTGGTTTTCTATGTCATTAAATGGGCACGATGCCTCATGTGAACCTTCTCACCTGACCACACCCCCTCTCTTCCATCCACACTTATCACACCCTTGTTCAGGCATGTCTTCACATCTTCCTTCATGCTGAGCCTTAGGGAGTTCACAGCCTCTGTTCCTGCCTCGAGGAATGGTTCCTTCCGGCTCCGCTTTGATTGGCACCATCTTACTCAACTCTCTGCCTTTGCCAGGTGTGTACCTCAGCAGCCCCCAGCACAGTTGTCTTTGCCGGTCTGTAACAGTGGTGGCAGTATTCACAACCAACTAAATACTGCTGGCTTTCTATCTGCTTCTTCCAGACACTCTGAGACCATCAGCTTGCTGGAAGAGTGGCCCATGCTCGCTTTGGTTAGCAATGTGTTTCCAGGACCTCGTGCATACCAGGAACCCAGTAAGAACTCCTAGAGAAGAGAGGCCTGCCTGACATGTCCTCCAATCTGTTTATATTGAGGTGCCCAGCAATTTCAAACACATCATTCCTATGAACCACCCCTAGCCTCCTCCTGCTCCATCTGTTGGAGCAATAGGACATGAATTCTGGTCCAACCCTGCAGAGTTTTATTCCTAGGTTCTGCTATAAAATGGGGTTAATCATAGCAGTGCCTCACTGGTAGAATTGTTTTCCACATGGAGCCAGTTAACACAGACACACACATGGTGTTTATAGGACATGCACAAAGCACCTGGGCCCTGCTTTACCTCCTGCTGCCACTATCACATTATAGACATGACTGTGAGGTGCACCTCAGGACTTCTCTTGCACTAGTTTGTTGCCTTTTCCTTCAGGCAGTGCTCAGTTCTGGCAGCCTGTCAGAAGCAACAGAGAGCTTTGAGGTACCTAGAAGCCACATCCAGACCCATGACTCCTGCCTCTAGCTGTGGGTCTTGAGCACCCTGTGTACCAATCTCCATCCATGAATCCACCACAGAACCCTCACTGAGGCCCCCTATTAACTGTTCTTGGTCAAAGAGCTATAGACACTGTCTATTCTCCCCAGTGGTCTCTCGAAGCCCAGGAAGTACCTTTGGTCTTTTATCTTCACACTCAGTGGCCTTCTCTGGGAGACAGGCACTGGGTGACATCTGATGACATTCTGGGTTTCACGGCTTGGAAAGGAGAGGCTCCCATCATCCACTCAGTAGAGAACAGAGACACTTCTTAAAGTTTCTGCTCAGCACGGCCCCCACGTAATAACCTAGAGCCAATAGCATGAGCACTGAGCTGAGAGCCCCTGTGGCAGAACTCTCCTTTCTGAACATAAGGAGGACAGAGCCTTGCTAAGGCTCAGAAGGGGCAATGTGCAGGGGATGTAGTGTGACCAGGCCTGACCAGCAAGCATTCACATACACCAACAACATTTATTGTTCTCTGAGCAGGGTGACATGCTGCCCCACGCTAAACCCTGAACTTGACCCTCCCTGCAATTCTGAGTAAGCTGACATTGTCCCCCAGGGAGAGGACTGCAAGGTCATGTGATTAGACCAAGGTCAAAAAGCTTGGGCACCGAAGATTTGGAATTTTCAGCCCATTTCATTTGACTTCAGAATGAAGGCTGAGCCTGTCCCAGGTGACTGACATCTGCTCCCACTTCCTTGCCCTCTCCTCTCAGGCGGTGCTCTGAGGCCTTATATAAGAGACTAAATTATTTCCCAGTCAACCCTTTGAGCTAGGTCACATGCTTGTGGTTATCCTAATGCTCATTTTACATGTCGGGAACCCTGTGTCAGGGCGGGGTGCCATCCCTTGAGGAGTTTCATGCTTCCAACAGGGCCACTGGGGACATGATGCGAGGCCAGGGAGCATCTATGGGAGAGGCTGTACCACATTCACATCACAGTGAGGAGGAACGAAATTCTCCCCCTGCCCCAGTCCCGTGCAAGGCCTACGTCTCCCTCTCTGGCTGCTCTCCCCAGATATCTGTCACATGCTGGATCTCAGTTTACACTTCACTGCTCTGGAACATTCAAGCTAAACTTCCACCTGGCTTTCTTCTTCACATGTCACCATTTATAATGAGCTAATCACATTTGCAAGGGTTTGACTAGCCTCTGGATCTCCCTTTTGACTCTTCACTGTGTGGACAGGGACTCTGCTTGATGCTGTCCCACTAGGATTCTGGCATGATGCCTAGCACTAAATAAGTGCTCAATAAAACTTGCAGCTGAGGGTCGGAGAGATGGCTCAGTTGGTCAAGTATTCATTAGGTTAGTTTGAGGACAATGAGTTCAGCTTCCAAAACTCACATAAAAAACAGACATGGTGATTCGAGTTTGCTGTCCTAGACTGGGGAAGCAAAAAAGGCAAATCCTTGGGGCCTGTTGGCTGGCCAGGCTAAGCTAATTGCTGACCCCATGACCCACTGAGAAACCCTGTCTCAAAAAATAAGACGAATGGTCTCTGAGGAAAGACACTGGAGAATGACCACGGCCCTACACACGCCCACACAGCAAGACACAAAGATGCTGTCCCATGAGTAAAGGAGGAGATTTGAGACCAAAACAGCTGCTACCCATCTGCCCCATCTCCCCATCTTCAGAGAGGGACAGTGGTATCCACAGAGCCCCATCCAAATGTCCCTACATTCTCTGGCACAGGAAGCCATGAAGCGATGCCCAAAACCACCACCTGTCACAATTGCCTGTCTTTATCAGTTTTCATCAGCACTGCTTGTGTTCCCCTTGACTTGCTGTGCCACCCATCTGCAGAAGGGAGAAGGGCTGTGTTTGCTGGGGCAGCCATGGAGGACAGCCCTTTCTTCCTGCTGTATTTAAGCTGCCGCTAATCACGGAGATTAGACTAAAACAATTACAACAGCTAATTAAAGAACAATGCGGGTTTTGGCATCTTCGCGCAGACGGCACCACTGGGAATTCCTAACTCGGGCAAAGCAGGGATAATTAAAACCCCAGCTCCACTCTCCCCACTCCGGCAGCTGGATCACACTGATTAAACTGCAAATAAAACACATGAAACCAACACTTTGTAGTCGATCCAATTTCACTTAAAAGGGCTTTTAACTGATTCATAAACAGAGAAGCCATAAACAGCGAATTATTTAACTGAAGCCAGTTATTTCATCACTGCCGTGTGCTGATCCCCTGCATGGGACCAGCACGAGTGGCCCAGGGGACTCTGGGCTAGCAGAGCCTAAGGAATCACCCAGAGCTTAGCACCACCCACTTCTGTGTACTGGTAACAGATCTCACCCTCGCTACTCCTTCCTTGGGGATTTCTGTCCTATTGAAAGAAAGATCACATATTGTATACACCCCTGAATATGCCTGAGTCTATCTAAGGTCAAGACTTGGAGATAGGTCAAGAGTATATGACTGAAGACAGCTCTAAATCATAGCTACATGGAAAAAAAAAACAATCTGAACTTATTAAAAAATGGTCAAGTTTAGGTTATACAAAGCAAGTACTGTCCAATAAAGTAAGGAAAAGACATGCTCTCAGGCTATGGGATGACTGGCTAAAACAGCTAGGTATCAAAGGATGCTCAATTTAGACAGTCATTCCATATTGATGCTGTTCACCTGATTTCCCTATGTGTACTAACAAGCATTGCTACCTGGTTGGCTACTTCTTCTATCAGCCCCTCCCAACCAGGAGATAAGGGGGAAACAAAAACTAACAGTGTTCAGGAAAAGAAGAGAAGAACACATGCATGTAGTAATTTGTGGACTGGACAGGCTATATATATATAAAATAATAATAATATATGTATTATATATATATATACTATTAGTGAACAAAAGAGACCATGAATTTGAAGGAGAATGTATATATGTACACACCACACAAAGGACATCTCACAATCATAGGATATAAACCTCATCAGACTCCATACAAAGATGGTCCCTTGCACACAATGATTTAAATTTCTGTCATGTTTGTGGTGTACAGAAATGATACAGACCTATTGGAAACCTTATGTGAAGTACTGCACTGTGAGTGTTTCCAGGGCCTAGCAGCCTGCAGCCTTTGCTATCTTTCCACCCCAGCAGTCACCCTTCTTCCCACGTGGCCAGCTATGACCGGAAAGGTGAATGAGGACACACCCCAGTGGGCTGTGTTGCTAAGTCAAGCTGTGCAAGACACGGGGTGGATTCGATGAACTTTCAACTTACAACATTTTCAATCTACAACAGATGCATGCCCATTGTAAATCAAGGAAAATTTTTACTCTATTTAAATAATATCCACAAACCTAATGAAAAAAAAAGGTTTCCAAATGCCACTAAGCCAGAAGGAAACACACCCAAAAGTCCATCCCAAGACCATACATTGACTTAGCTTTCCTGATTTTCTTCTTTTCACTTTTTTTTTTTTGTGGAATATTAAATATTAGTGCGTCCTGGAGACTGAACTCAGATCATCAAGCTTGGTGGCAAGCAACTCAACCTGCACAGCCAAACACTGATGAATCAAAACACTGATTATTTTAAATATTCAGACCAAAAAAAGTGATCGTAAAGAAATATTCTTTCTATAATAGCAAACAGGTAGCTTTATCCTAACAGAATTGAAAGTCATTTATAATTATGCCTAAGGAATTATTTATTTATCATTGTTTACTATATGGTTCAATTAAAGTTATATAACTGCTTGTGGACACAGGATGGAATTTTATACAAGTAAGAAATATAATGCTGGGGCTGGTGAGATAGCTTGGTAAGTAAAAGTACTCTGAGCACACCCTGACGACATGAGTTCCGTCCCCTATATTAACAGTTGGGTGGGGTGGCTCGCATCTATAGTCCCAGCACTCCTAACGTTGGTGGGAAGCAGAGACAAGAATCAGCCAGAAGCTGGCTCACACTGCACAGCAGCAGAAGTAACAAGCGAGACCCTGTCCTGGGGGGAGGGGGGCTGGGAAGAAAACCCACTCCCAGAAGTTATCCTCTGACCTTCACACGTTCAGTGTGCCCAGAACTGCTGTATACTCCCACAGATGCAATACAAAGAAATAAAAACATCTGAGGGGGGGAGGGGGAAGGGAAGGGAGAGGGAGGGAGGGAAAGGGAGGGGTGGGGGCCGAGACTTTCCATGAATATAATGTCAGGAAATATTTGTGTGGTTTGGTTGAACATCAGATGGCCAATATTGAACCCTTTGTGACAAGAATCTCTTTGTTCTGGCCAGTATCATCATGAGCAGAAATTCAAATTTTCCACACAAATAATTTCAGAGTGACTATGTCAAAACATGCATCCATGGAAAAGACTGGGAAACACGTAACTAACAGCAATGGTCACTTTTTGTCCTCCCTGGTCATCTCCCAACTTTCTAATCATGGGATGCACTGTTTTATGAGTGGAAAATATTCCATGCAGATGTTTAATTGGGGTATATTGTTTAGCTATGAGGTTCCCAGCCTCATGCTTATACCATGAATACAGTAAATCCCATCAGTAAGGCCATTCTCAAATATTACAGACAAAACTGGTTAGTTTGTCTGTGGACATTTTGTCTTCAAGGATGACGGCTAGCTTAAATTCATAGATAAGAGCACTGGATTCAGGTACCGTCAAAGGTGATTTAGAAATGATCAGTTAGGTCGAAGGCAGGAAGTCTCCTGAACACCATTTCCTCTCATTGGAATCTGCTGCCCATGTCTTATGTGTCTTTTTGTTTTTCTTCTTATTTTATTTTGTTTTGTTTTTCTAGAGACAAGCTCTTCCTACAGAGCTCAGGCTGGTCCAGAACTCACTGTAGCCAAGGCTAGCCTTGAGTCCATCAACCCACTTTCTTTGCCTCTGAAGTGATGCTTCATTACAGGACTACCCTTCATTTTATAAGTGAGAGAATGTATCCAAGGTCACAGGCTGATGAGGCACATGCCTGTAAGTGACAGTGGGGAGGGACTGTCCCTTTGGATTATCTCCCAGCTATGCAAAATGAAAGTACTGTGGATCTCTGTGGTACGACACTAAACCTAGAGTCATCAACACTGTCACTGTGGACTCAAACATTTTGTAAAATGGTAGATCTCACTTTAAGTGTTTGAAAATAAAAAGCAGCAATATGTGGAGATGACAGATATTTCTCTCACTGTAGTGACATTACACAGGTTTGTGAGTGCGACCGAACCTTCAGATTGCATCCATTAAACACACAGTTTTTTGGTATTCCAGGTTCACTGTGATAAAGCAGGAAGCAGGCAAATGTGCCAGGATTTGGTACATGACAGATGGTGCATTCAGGCAGCTGAGGCAGGTTTGTTGTGAGGCTGGGGACTACCTGGGCTGCATAGTGAGTTCTAGGCTAGGCTGAGCTACAGATACTCAAAAACAAAAAATAAAATACCTCCACCAAAGGAAAGCAAAATAAAAGAAAACAAATCCCAGAAACCTTGTAGTTATAGTGGGAATGGGTTCTGGCAAGCCTAAGCACCGGGAGCATGCGTTAATACACTTGATGGTAGCAGACATTACCAGCTTATAAACAATCAGACTGGGCTAGACACCTTGAATATATTCACCTTTTATTTGTGCTCCAAATATTTTCATTAAAAAGCATGTTTAAGACTCAAGTGTGCACGTTTTAAAAAGAATTATTCAAAGTAGATGAAACAGCTATGCACAAATACATTTACCCATTTTCAGCTACACTAATTTGAAGGAAACAATCGCCTTTCATACCTGATTGTGATCAGATTCTATTTTACAAATCTCTGACTACAAAATTGCACTTAGACATCACAGGCAAGTCTGTTTTTTCTCTCAAGTCTTAAATTCCATCCTGGCGAGCCAGAGGATTCCGCTGACCTTTACTGCTCACATCTGAGACAGAGATAAAAGTAGCTGGCTGCCAGCCCTGGCTCTGGCCACATCAACCAAGGGACGAGGTCGGACGCTGGCAACCTCTGAGGCTCTTACTACACTCAGAATCTACTGGACTGACTTGCTGTTTTCTCGAGTATCAGTCATCTGAGCCCTGAGACTATGGTGGTGCTGGGAAATTCTGAAGTTTACACAGGGAAGCTAGCAGAACAAGAGACAGGCGTTTCAAGTGTTTGCTTGTATCTTATGTATGCGGCTGATGAACAGGGTCCTCTTTGGGGTTGAGGGGCACAGCAGACTCCACACACTATCAGTACCATTGGAAAGATCTCAAGATAATGGAGGTGAGAAATGGAAAAAGGAGAAATGGATTGCAAATGCAAATGAAAAAAGACTCTGAGTTCATGAAACAGGGAGCCACAATGGGTATGATGCCAAGAGGAATCATGGGTGTTCTTAAAGAATTCAACCACCTGTGCTTGAGATGAAAGATGAAGAAGTTTTGCCTTGTGCTCAGTATATTCCAATTTAAAGGGCAGGGATGGGGCTGGGGAAATGTATGAATGGGTAAAATGGGGAAGGGGGTTGCTGGGCAAGTGTGAGGACCTCAGTCAACACCCAGCAACCATGTAAAAATCTCCCAGCATTGGAGAGAGGGAGATTCCTGTAGCTCAGCACCCAGCCAGCCTACGAGTTCAAGGCCAGAGAAAGGATGATGTTTTTGAGGATGACACCTAGGATTGCCCAATGGTCTCCACATGTGAGTGCACGAACACACACACACACACACACACACACACACACACACACACACACCAAGAGGAAGGGAGAAGGCATGCAAATGTATGATATAATTTACCATAGTTCTTTGGGTATAGGGCTTAACTCTCAAGAAAGTCAGGCTTCCAGAGCTCCAGATAACTGACAGGTATGTGTATGCTCACATTCTCGGCCCTTCCGTCCACCTGCTTTAAACATCATCCCCACACCATTACCTGAGAGTCTAGCCCAGAGACTTGCAGGTTTTCTCAGGGAAGTGTCAAGAAACTCAAAGTTCTCAACTTCCCAGGTCAGGTGATCTCTGTGTACCCAGCACAGCTCTGCCCAGGTAACTCAGAGCCCAAAGCAGCTCATACTGAATGAGTATGGCTGTACTCCAGCCGAACAAGGCCTCATCCTCCTGCCTGAGCGTTCTTGGGCATTCTTCTTTGGGACAGCTGGCTGGATTTGGCTCATGTTCACATCCACCAAACCCTGGGCTAGAACAAAGAACATGATTCTGAATGGGTTCAGATCTGGATTCAAGTCATGAATCGGCCATCTGATACTCATCTCCTTTATTTTACTGTATAGCAAATATAATATCTACTTTAGGGCTGGTAAGATGGCTCAGTGGGTGAAGGTGCTTGTTCTGCAAACCTGGTGACCTGAGTTTGGTTCCCAGAACCCACAGGAACAAGAGAATCAATTCTACAGAGCTCTCCTCTAATCTCTGCACTGTGCCATCGGACATACCCCAGCAAGTATATGCACAATAATAAAAATAACATAAAACAATACAGATGCCTTTTAGAAAAGATTCCTTGGTATTCACTTTATAAGTTCTAGTATGGGGAACTGAGAGTGGCATACCCCTAGAGAAAGAAATTAGTCATCTTGAGTATCCTCATTACTGAAGTGGCATTAAAAACGATAGCTTCTAGAAGGTTCTACCATACAATGTTGGAAACCTAGGGTAATGCTTCCCTCAGACCAATGTGTGTGCCATCTCTGTGTTGAATGAGCAGAAGTGTTGCGAGGACAGTCTCAGTCCCAAAAGGTCTCTGTTCTGTCACACACACACACACACACACACACACACACATACACACACACGAACATCTGTTGACTTCACGAGTGCGGAAACCGTCTCTGACAGAGCAAGTGTTCATCAAAGAACCATTTGTCCAGTGATGAACACGAAAACACTCTCCCAAATAAACAGCTCTCTGCAACGGCTGAGCAGTGAGTGGGCTGGGCTCCCCAGCAAGCTCTGCTCAAAGGAACAAGGAAGTTGCTTGATCCAGCCTAGAGATTATGAAATGTTCTTAGCTGTTTGCCAGATTCTAGCCACCCCAGTCAGAGAAACAGAACTGCAGCTGGCCCTCAGGATGAGCAGGCGAGGGTACCTAGGGCCGGGTTTCTATGGAGAATGGTTGGTGCTCCATGGTGGGATGAGTACGGGGCAGCTGCTTGCCTGATGAGCACTGCTAGTAGCTCATGGACCCTGGGGGTGGGGGAGGCATGTCAGGGGAGTGTGTCTCATGGACAGTTTGGACAAGACTCTCTTTGACCAAAGATGGTCATGTATCTCAAAGCCATCAGATAGTCAACTGCCTTGCATGAAGGCACTGTTTATACTCAGCCATGCTCTAGCTGGTTCCTTGGTTATTGGCAGCCTCTCTGGGAGT
The DNA here is from genome assembly GCA_028551405.1 of Uromys caudimaculatus. Classification (NCBI taxonomy): domain Eukaryota; kingdom Metazoa; phylum Chordata; class Mammalia; order Rodentia; family Muridae; genus Uromys; species Uromys caudimaculatus. Next base: position 79,335,691 of record CM052703.1, read on the forward strand.
CTCATCAGTCAGTTGACCACACACAGGCAAGGCCACATCTTCAGTCAAGATGGCAACAACTCAAGCCTGGGAGAGTGTGATGACTCCAGAGGCTATATGCAAATCCTCTCAGAGCTGCTGTCTCCAGGCCAGGTCTTACCCTTACCACCCTGAGGTGATGTTCTTGGTCACGGTGTCAGAACAAGGGTGGAGGCAAGCAATGTCCTCTTAAAACAACATAAATGAACACTCATGGTCCTTGGCCCCAGAACAGAATGAGCCAATGTCTGCCTCGAGCCACACAAACCAAGTCCAAATGGAGTCAGCGGAGATCGGCTGAGGACGGCCAGATGTAAGCTTTGGCCTGAGGGCCTTGGTCTGCTTGCCTGACACATCTGCTTCCCAGCCATGGCTGGTTTTGATTTGGCTGTGGTAATGTTTTTACTTTTTAAAGGAGTGGAGACTGAAGCTGCACTCTGGGATGAAGACATATCTATGTGATATTTCACGTGTGTGTTGATGTATGTGTGCACCGGTGTGTGCATGTTTATGTGCACATGTGTGTAAATATATGCCTCTGTGTGTGTGTGTGTGTGTGTGTGTGTATGTGTGTGTGTGTGTGTGTGTGTGAGAGAGAGAGAGAGAGAGAGAGAGAGAGAGAGAGAGAGAGAGAGAGAGAGAGGGAGAGAGACAGAGACAGAGAGAGACACACACACCGGGGCACTGATACATACACACATTCATCTCCACACGGTAGGGGTTACAGGTTGATTGACAGACGTATCTATCATCTACATGGTAGGGGTTGCAGGTTTATTGACAGGAGTATCTAAGATCTGAGAAGCCAGCTATTACCACACAGTGAAGCCAAGATCCAAGCCCACATATTCTCTCACCAACTCTTTCCTACTATACTGTGGGCTGAGCTGACACTTTATATATTGTGGTATATAGACATGAGTGGTGGAACAGGACAGTCTCAGGTGGCCTCACGAAAACTCCTCTGTCCGTTTTGCTTCCTGGCTAAGGACCCCTTAACAAACAGTTCTGATCGTAGGGATCAGTTCAGGTCTTGGCAGCGCCCAAGTGTTGGGCTTCCATTCTCTAACAACGACAGGATTTTCCACACAAGGTGATCACACCCTCCAGTGGGAACCAATGGGATGGCATCAGCTTTGTGCCACAGAGTGGCCTGGGGGCTTCTAGATGTGGAGTGCGGTATGACCCCTCTCTGGGAGTCCACATAACTAATAATCCATCCCTGTCAGATTGCTCTACTTTTGGTGGGATGTTGACCTCATCTCTGGGCCAAAGGAAGTGAGCTAAAAGCACAACACTGCCTCCAGAAGGAGATGGTTAACCCAGCAAGGCATTTCAGAGGCCACATCATAAAGGTCCACCCCACAGGACAAATATGCTAGAACTCAGAAGCAATGGGGGCTGGGAGATCTGGAATTTAGTACCTAAATTTATTTCAGGTCAGCCAGCCACGAGTGCCCAGAGCTTACACCCTTGACCCTTGATAGTCATGTGTGTGCTTGCAAGTGCTCTGAATCCTTTGGCCTCTCCCCTCCTCATACAGACCCTAGCAGAAGCCTTAGGCAGAGCACAGGTGAGCAACACTGAGGGCTAAGCTTACTTGCATCCGGGATAGGGGACATTGCTTAAGTGGACACAAGCCAGTTAACTAAATTCAACTAACCAGAACCATCCATAAAGGAAATCCTTTTTGTTTCCTCTCAGAAGACTATAAGACAAAGAGTTGAGAAAAATTGCAGTTCATAAAGGAAGAAAAAGACGTTTTCCTGGTCATCTCTCAGTTCAAGTCCAGATCCTGCCTGTTCTCCCTCTCCACCCTGAGAGTCACATGTGGGACCTCAAATGTCCTTACAGCCCCTTCATAAAACAGAAGTTGGAAGCAACGGGAGAAACTGACTCAAGCTATTTTAGTTAACATATATTTCCCAAATATTATCATGCATATAGTCGATAGCAAAATGTCTGAGATTTAAAACATATTAAATGGTGAGATAGTTCCAATCTCTTTGGCGTTTGTATATGTCTCTGTGTAGGTACATGCAGCCAGAGACCAATACCAGATGGCTCCTGGATTACTCTCCATTTCACCCTGCCTCAAACATTACGTTACAGCCACATGAAACAGGCTGTTACAAGAACTTGGTCATCAGCTAATAGTCCTTTGCTAAGCAGCGTCTCCCACAGGTTCATCTTGATGGATGAGCTAAGTCTGGGCTCCAGTGGGCTTCAGACTGCAGATCGTTTCCAAGGTCTTTCTCAGCAAGAAAGTGGCTGCAGCGAGAGCTGAGCTCTGTGATTTTCATCTCAACCTCTCTGTCTCTGATGTGCAATAGGCAAGCACCACCCACATTCTCCATTGGAGTGATCTCACATGTTAGAGCAAAGATCGAGAGAATTCTCCAAGGAGGCCTATTTTTTTGTACTAACAATCTATTGATGATACCTACAAAGACCTTCCCTAAGAGGTGTATGCCTTATAGCAAGGAAAAACAAAACAAAACAAAAAAGCAAATAAAAACAAAAACAAAAAACAAAAAACAAAAAAAAACCCTATCTGCTGGCTGCCTGGAATAAGGGCTAACTGATAAAGGGGCAGACATTATTAAGCCTATTTTGCTAGTAAGAAATCTAACTCCAAAAAAGAAACAAATTTCTTTCTTGATACATTAGGGATTGTAGAAGGGACCAGCAAGGAAGAGACGCACCGCCCCGTGTTAAAGCGCCATCTGCTCTTTACCTTGCTCTTTTGCATGGCAGGAGAATTCTTTCATTTTCTAGTGCTCTCTAGTCAGCCCACTGGTATTTCTACTAAGGTGAATTTATTTAAAATAGAAACATTACCCATATATTGGAAGGAAAACTAGTCTAATTTGCCACAAATGAGATGTAACTAGGAAAATATGCACAGAGCTATTAATGTCTTTAAAGTTTGCTCCTGCTGTTCATAAACTCATCTTGTGAGTCACAAGCTTCCACCCAACACGCTGGGAGAAGCTGCAGAAGAGAAGGGGAGTCTTGAGTTTCTTCTGGATGGAGGAGAGACAGGAACCAAGGACTAGAAAAAGCATCCAAGGTGGGGTGCCTGGTACATGGGAGAAGGTGGCGATGGGTAGATGAGGGACACAGCTCCAACTGAAGTTTCGTTCTGGGACTTAACTTGCTGGGCTGTGGAGTTATGATTATTTTAAAAGCAAGGACAGAAATGACAGTGTTTGAGTCATCTCCAGAAAGCAAGGTGGCCAGGTACCAACACCACCCCCAGAGTTTCCAGCTCTGTTGTTTGACTTTTTTTCATCAGTGGTCAGTGGCAATCAGGGGGCACTGATCTTATATCCCTATGGCTCACTGCTATGTGGTGTGTTTGTGTGTGTGTGTGTGTGTGTGTGTGTGTGTGTGTGTGTGTGTGTGTGTGTGTTCACACATGTGCACATGCATGTGCTTCCCTGGGATACCCTAGAATATCAGAGAGATGCACAGACCTTGTAAAGAATCAGGACAACTCTAGCCCCTGTAAATTCCACAGGGAATCCTGACCTGGCTACGTTAACGCTTCCTCCCATGGCTTTCAACTTCTGTTTTATGAAGTGGCTGCAAAGACATTCGAGGTCCCACATGTAGCTATTGAGGTGGCGAGGGAAGAGGGGCAAGATCTGGACTTGAGAGATGACCAGGACAACTTTTCTTTTTCTTCCTTTGTAAAATTCCGTTTTTCTCAACTCTTTTCTTATAGCCTTCTGAGAGGAAACAAAAAGATTTTCTTTTGTGGATGGTTGTGGTTAGTTGAGTTTGGTTAAACTGGCTTGTGTCCAGTCGTGCAGTGTGGGCTTCTTTTAGATCTCTGCATTATAGCCAGCCTTCCCTAGGCCTGAGACCTTTCAGTGCCGGTGCAGGAAGCTCACACATTTTTGCAGATGACAGGCCTTGCAGCTTTCCCAACAGGAGAAGTGAGTGACAAATTTGTTAAAAGTCACTTTGGGAATGAAAGGAGTGTATTCTGCATCTGTGATATCCAGGAAAAGCCATAATGGAATTCTATAAGGTCTTACATAATGCACTGCAGCTGGGATAAAAATTAATATTCAGCTCCATAAGCTCCCACAAATGCCTCCCTCTCAAAAAACAAAACAAAACAAAAAATAAATGAACAAACAAAAAAGCCCAAAACCAAACAAAAACCCAACACCAACAAAACAAGTTTTCCTTCGAAAAAACAGGTAAGTCTAACCCGTTTTGTTTGTATTCACAGCCAAGAAAAGACAGTGGCCTATGAAAGCCTTCCATGAACTGAACAAGTAATAACTTTCCTGGAGTTCTTAGGTACAAAAGTCTGTGTTGATAAGCCCAGAGTTGTGCCAGCCCCTGCCTTCTGCCAACTTTGTCTCCTGGTGAGGCAGATAGAAGAACCTCCACAGGAATCTCTTAGCGCATATGAGATTCTGGGGCCAAAGTCAATCCCTACCATACAAAAGACAGCAAGTCTGACCCTGTAGATCCACATGCTCTTGAAAACTGTCTCCAAGGACAATTCTTGTCTCACTCCAGACCTGTCCACTATTGACCCATTGACCCATTTCCTAATACTATCCCCCTGCACTCCCCCTGCACACGTAAGATTCTTCTTGCCTATCTACCCCGTACCTCTCTCTGAGGTAAGAGTCACATACAGCCCAGGCTGACTTTGAACTCACTCTGTAGACAAAGGCAGCTTTGAACCTCTGATCCTCTTGTCTCCTTGCTTCAACAGCTTGGATTTCAGGCACGTACCACCACACCTGGTTTTGTGCAGCGTTGGAGGTCAAACGCAGGGCTTCATGAATAGCTAGCAAGCACTTTACCTACATTTTGTTTTCATGCCCCTTAAATGCGTTCCTTCCTCTCCTTTTGTCAACATCACATTCACCCATCATTAAAGCTCCTCTGATGTCCTCTCTTGGTTCCCTCTGTCTTCAAACTCACCTCTACAACCCATTCCCACACAGCAGCAAAGGGACCTCAAATTGATCTCCTAGTGAGTGATTCTCCTGCTCAGACACCTCCAGTGGCCCCATGTCACCTGCAGGAGGATTTGGGGCCTCTTGATGTGGTCTTCAGTACTTGAGCCTTTCCTCCTGCATCAGCCACCTGGCATGCTAATCCCTGTCCCTTGCCCTATGCTTCCTTGCTGCCATTAGCGCCTATAACTTCCTGCTGGTGCTCACTCTCCACCTCTGTTTTCAAGAACAGCTTTATCTGCATGGAAGGGTATGTTCTGATCCCGACTTAACCCTCACTGGTCCTTTAGAACACGTCCTAAACAGCTGCTTCCCTAGGGAGCCAATCCATGGGTGTCCTGTTGGACGTGTCAGTCATTATCACTAAATGGGTAAGAGCTCACAGATAGAAACCTCAATAGGCCCTTCCCATAGGTTGGACTGTAGCTCAGTGATTGAGTACTTTCCTAGCCTGCTCAAAAGTGCCAGGTTCCATTCTCCACATGGAAATGAATCCACATACAACGATCCAGCTATAAACAGAAAAGACAACCGGAAGATAGTGAGCTGGCTCAGTGGGCAAAGGGCACAATGACACAAACCTGCCAACATGAGTTTGATCCTTGGAATCCACATAAAGGTGGAAGGAGAGAACTAATTGTATTGGGCTGCCCTCTGACCTCCACACATGTGCCTTGGTAGATGATGATGGTGATGATGATGGTGATGATGATGATGATGATGATGGTGATGGTGGTGATGATGATGATGATGGTCTTGTACATGGTCACTCTTTGGAGACTTACCTGCCACATCTACCTAACATATGTCTCCCCAACTTCCCAGGACCTGTCCAGGAAGCTATGGACTTAGGAGTCTATGGAGAGAGCTTGCTGTGGTCTTTGAATTTGTACTTACACACACAATTATTTTTGCTAATTCTGGTTAAGAAGTATCAGTTCCTTCACTTACGAATATAACTGCAGTGGTATTGTCAGTACCCAGACCTTGACACTTACACAAGCTGCAGACATGTTCATGTCACACTACCTGGTAGCAGGCGTCTCAGGTTACTATTTACCCCTGTCTCTTCTAGATGACAGTAGTTAATAAATTTGCTGCCAAGTCTAGTTAGCAAGCATGCTAAAACAGACAAGCCCAGGGTCGCCTGCAGACTTCTGGCTTTATGTATATTCTGTAGCTGCATTTGAGACAGATGTTTTCCTTTGCCTTACAATGCATTTACTTTCTTTTGGAATATTATTCAGAGACTGAATGGCAGAGTTTCTTCCAGATGCCAAAGGGATAGTACAGTGGTGGCAATGACCTGCTCTAGACTATGGGCTCACAGGAGACAAACAACTGGTTCCTGATATCCTACTCCTGGTACCCAAAGCACTAATTAGTGCATGCTAGGGATTTCCAAAGAATGAACCCAGGTAGTTTAGCTGCCTATATGAAAGAGAGAGAGAGAGAGAGAGAGAGAGAGAGAGAGAGAAAGAGAGAGGGTCTACATACCTACATATTCATCATTGGCCTGCCATCTATCTGTCTATCATCTATCTATCTATCTATCTATCTATCTATCTATCTATCTATCTATCTATCTATCTATCTATCATCTATCATCTATCTATCTATCATCTATCTATCATCTATCTATCTATCTATCTATCTATCTATCTATCTATCTATCTATCTATCTATCATATATCTATCATTCAATCATCTATCTAACATATATCTATCAATCAATCATTTGTCTGTCAGTCTGTCTGTCTGTCTATCACCTATCATCATCATCTGAATGTCATCTAACAATCCATCACTCAATCTCTGCATCTTTGTATCACTCTGGATCCTTCCTTCTATGCAGTCCTCTATTCCTCCATTCTATATAATAACACCCACCCATTCACCACCCAAGTATCCACCCACCCATCCATCCATCCATCCATCCATCCATCCATCCATCCATCCATCCCTCCATCATTTAGCTACCACCATCTATCATCCATACCTCCTTCTATCCATCCATTCACTATGTATCTGCCCATCCATTACGCTATCACTCATTCTGCTCTCCATCCATTTATTCGCCAACCATATGTACCTTAAGCCTCAGACAATCCACAGTTCTAACTATCACCACCTCCACAGTCAAATCATTAGCTCAGCTCAGCAGTTCATTTGGGTACTTGGTCAAGGGGAAACATAACCCAGTGTGGAAATAGGTGGCATTATTTTCTTATGTGGCCTTGGGCATGTCTTTTCACATGCTTGTGGCTTGGTTGTCTTCCAGAGGTCTAGCATAGAGCTCTGTGTCCAGCTGCCATACCACAGGCTGGGCCACGAGCCCAGGCATAACCCTGAGCCCATGCCAAGACCATTGATTCCCCAAAGAATGCATTGACTTTTTTGCTTTTAAAATATCACAGAGTGGTTGAGCCTCAAAGGCAGTCACAGCTATTACTAAATCCACCCACTGCGCCATGATGGCTGAGTTCTGTTAAGATCCAAAGCTTGCTCTCAGTGTGACCTTGGGTGACTTAACACTTCTCTCCCCAGTTTCCTTCTTTTTCTTTACAAGCTTGATGACAGCCACACGATCTCACAGGTGTTTCTGGAACCTTCTTAGCATAGAGATTGACTGAGGTTATCCCTGTGAGGAACTTAACAAGGTGGCCTGCACATAGCTGAGTGCTCAAACAGTGTTAGGGCTATTACTTGCTTCCTTTGCTTCAAGGGGGCAGAGAATCCAAGTGGGCCTTGGAATCCTGGAAAGGCAGCAAGGAACCAGCAGATACCTGTTCTAGCAAATGCTTCAATCCCTTACCCCAGCATCTGTCAAGAATGGCACATATTAACAATTGCTCCCATGCTTTTGAAATGAAAAACAGGAAATCACTTAAGTGCTCACAGGTCTGAAGGAGCCTCATGCAGGACAAGTCAGTTCTCCTTAGCATCATTTAAAACACACGCCCTCTGGGCTGGTGAAATCTGGTCACTTATGCTACGGATGTAAGAGTGACGAACAGCTGTGTTGAAAACAGGAAAACGAAAAGAAGCCACCTACATATCTAGCAACAGGAAATCGGCTCACAGTGAAGGGACAGCACATACAGTCAACTAATAGTTATCTCACAGTTTCCATGTAGGAGACACCAAGCCAGGTGCTAGAAACAGAGTTAGACAAAATAGAAATTGAATAATCAGGAAGATTAATATGGGCTGATATGAAGTGAGGAGGATAAAGAGACAGGAAGTACACGTCATTATAAAATATGGCTCATTAGATTCTATTTCATGGAAGTAAACAAATGCCTGTCACCAAACACACACACACACACACACACACAGAAAGACAGATGACAACAATGAGCAGCAGTTCCCTAAGAATGGAGCCAAGGTCTAGGGACTTCAGTTCACTGGGTTGGCTCCCACATTGGTGGTGTCTTGTTTTACGAGGTGCTTGTGTTGCTTCAGTACACTGCCCAGTGGGTTCTACTCTCGGATCACATGTACAAATGCAACAGCTCTCTCTCTCTTGGCTTCCACTGGTAACACTGGTCCAAACCACTATGGCATCTCTGTGGCTCTGGCCACAGCCTCCATTTTTGACCACTAGAGAGCATTTGCATCAGGGGAGCCACCCATCCAATGATCAGAAGTCAGACTACATGATTTTTCTACCCTAAATATTCCCAATGTAGTGTGAAAGCAAATTCATTTCTAAATTCAACACCATCCTCCTGACCTAACCTTTTCTCTGCTCTGGCTTTACCACATCAAGAGTACCCTACCTCAGGGCCTTTGCACCAGCTGCCCCCATCATGCAGCTGTGTAATGAGTTCATCCACTTGCATTCCGCTCAAATGTTGCTGTGTGGTGATGTGCATGTTCCTGTCATTTTAAAGGGGCACTCTTTCCCGGACTTAGCTAACTCATCCACAGCCTTCTGTCCGACTTACTTTCTATAGTCATTTTCCTATCTGATGTACCCACAATTCCCGTTTACTATCCTCCAGTATGTATGCTTAGGAGGTCAGGACCAGTGCAAAGTCACTGCTCTGTTACCAGCTCTGCAAACAGTATCTTGGGCTCTCAACAAATACTCATTGCATGAAGAGTATGATAATAATATAGCCATATAGTATAGCACTAATGACCACAACCATGAAATCCAAATTGAGAAAGGACCCACAAAGTCCCCAAATGAGAATTTGTAAAAATAGAAAACAAGAACAAACCACGCTTGCAGCCAACCCAAACCACCTTCAGAAAACACCCTGAAAGCAACACTAAGGCTGTTAGGACCTACAGTGGCCTGTTGTCCTAAGCTGATGCCCTATACACAGGGTTCTTTCACCAAATCCAGGGATTGATGCCAGGGAGGTCTGAACACGTCATGGTGTCGGGCCCCAAAGCCACAGACTATTTCTGATGGTGTCAGGGGAGCCCACACCCTCCTGAGATTGCCTGGCCAAACAGATCTGAAACCTCAATCAACGTCACCCCGTGGTCTTCAGGGATGCCTCTAGACACGGTGTTTGGCATTTAACCCAATGCCTTCTATAGAACAGACACCCAGCCTGAGGGGTTCCGGTTCCCCAAGGAAAAGATGGAGCCCTTCACCTTTTTACAAAGACGTGTGACCCATGTCTTGCTATTTTTTAAGTGTAAAAACAACAGAAGCTCTTTGTTCGGCAAATCAGTGCAGAGAAGGGGGACTCTTGGTGCATGTTGTGTTCAGACCGAGTTTGCATGAGGTCATTTAGAAATAAGAACTGGCAGGACCATGGCTTTATCCTATGCCAACCAGCATTGGACCATTGAGGGTCATGGACTTTAGTCTTTGTGCACACTTCTTGTTTTGGTAGACAGTTCTCGCCAGGGATGGTTTGTCTCCCAGGAGCCTGTGGCTAAATCTGAAGACATTGTTGACTGTCAGATTGTAAGGTGCAGTGCTGGCTGATGTAGAAAACCAGGGATGCTGTTGAGTGTCCTTGCAATGCAGAGGGCAGAGAAGAATGAGCCTTCTCACAGTGTTGGGGTGCCACAGCTGAGCAGCCATGGACAAGTCAAGAGCGGGGATTAGGGCAGACTTAGAGCCCAAGTGCACAATGCAGCTGTGGGCAGAAGAGCAGAAAAGAGGGGTTAAGGTTTGGTCACTTGGGAGAGTGCTTACCTAGTATGCACAAAGTTCTATGTTCTATCTTTAGTACTGGCTAAACCCTGGAATGGTGGACCATATCTGCAACCCAGCACTCAGGAGGTAAAGGAGGTAGGATCAGAAACTCAAGGTCATCTCTGACTACCTATTGAGTTTTAGGGCAGCTTGAGCTACATAAGACCCCTTGTCAAAACATAATAAATAATTAATTTAAATGAGTTAAACAGACATGGTCCAGCCTTCACCTGAGTGGCCAAGCCATCTAATGAGTGGTCAGTAGCAGCCATCTAATGAAGTTAAGGAGCAGTCATGACCTGATCCATCACCTGGCTAGGTCTGGACACATCCTGCCAGGTGAGGTGATAGAGGGTACTGGGAAGGCCAGAGGGGACTGTGATGAAGAGATATGCAAAGCAGATATGTGGAAACTCATTGTGGCTTATCCACCACTGCCACCACCTCCCCTCCATATGTCCTAAGGACAGACAGAACCTACATGCAGTCAGACAAAGCCTGGAGAATTTCTTTGAACAAAGGCTATGAAATGAGAAGGTGCCTCCTGGGCCATCCCTAGTACCCGATGGTATTTGGGGCAGTACCTGCATACTGCCAGAACGTGTCTCAGAGACTTTTACAGAGTTAGAAGTTCTTTCTTCCAGCATCAAACAGGCTCAGGAATGATCCTCAGCCCCACCCATCTGTCACATGTGTCAGAAACTCACTTAGGTTTCCCCCTTCAAACCCTCCCATTACTTGCTTCTAATGACAAAACAAGAGCTACTATGCCTCTCAGAAAACAGAATTGGGTTGTGATTAAGAAAATACTCCTTTTCAGAATGATAGAAGCCACAGGAAGAGCTGCAATGTACTGGAGAAATGGCTGGGACCCTCCCAAGAGCTCTCAAAGCCACAGAGAGACGTGGTGGCACTTCTGTGAAATCAGATTTGAGTATCAGGGCAGTTAACGGTTCTTGAGGTGTAACAGAACAGGAAAAGAATGGTTTTCACTCTCCTTGCTGGAAGAAATGATCTCCTTCCAGTGCATCTGTCTAGTAAGGACCCAAAGTAAGAATCTGAAGACTCAAACCTTACCCAGACTCGAGAGAGCTTGGTCCCTTCTGGAGAAGAAGCGCTGGAGTTACAGCCGATGGAAGGGCATGAGGCAGGGGCGGGACCCAGAGCTTGAGTCCTCAGTTTGATCATCAGATATTAACTCAGAACAAGTGTTTATCCTGTGTGTTGCTTGACTCCGTTTGAGGGAGAAATAGTCATAAGATGGCAGCTATTCTCCTCTCTACTAAAACATGACAGACCCAGACTCTTTCCCGGAGCCCCACCTGCCCTTCTCTTTCCTTCGGGGAATCCTCCTTCCACTTAAAAACCCCTTCTTATACCAAAACACAGCATTGATGACAGTGACTCATCTTAGGAGTCCCCTTAGCAGCACTGTGTCATTAAAAGTAGACCCTCCCCCCCAAAGTGACACTACTATCCCACAGTACAATAAGGGACCACAGGAGAATTTACAATGAGATTCTACAAAGAAAACTGGAAAGGAGGATTTTCCAAGGCAGGCTAGGACTAGCAGGAGCTGACCCACCTTGGTGCTGTAGAGGAAGGACAGAGGAGGTGTGGCCATGTAATGGGTGTCCACAGGTGGCAGAGCTCCCAAGAACGCAGCCAAGCATGGACAATTACTACACTGCTCTGCCTGCCGACCTCCTGTCCTGCCTCCCACCCCTGCCTCTCTTAGCCAGGGCAATGACAAAGCCCTTACTAATGACAAGCACCAAGGGGAAGGTAGTGGTGGGTGGGCAGTGGGTCTAATGAGAATGGGGAGGAGCCACCCAGCACACTTCATCTCTCTGATGTCTAACATGGAGATAGTCAAGGACAGGTGAAGATGTCAGAGTGGTCCTACCAACCTTCTACCTGTGCTCCCCCTCTGGTTTTAAGGACTTCGGTTTCTCATCTGATTGTCCATGGCAGAGGAGCTAGCTAGACGTACGGCTGCATTACCAGAAGAGTAGTCCAGCTACCCCGGGCCCTAGTGTTCACTCACAGTGTAAATTATGACAAAGATTGATTGGGAGGGAAGTTGGGTTTCAGGCTGCTCTGCCCCGCAGAAGCTCATGTTTCAGGCCAGGTTTCAGACTCCTAGTGTACTCACACTCTTCCCCTACAAAGGATGGAGTAACAACCCCTTTCCCCAAAAGAACTGTGGGCATGATTAGAAAAGGCTATGTATACATGGTGCTTAGCAAAGTCCTAGGTGTGTGTATAAAACCTGAAGGCGCTATCTACAGTAAGTGGTCTCATCCGAATCCTCTCTGGCCCACCTAGAAACCTTTACATTCCAGTCTCAACAATTCTAGCACCTGAACATTCTCTTAAGACCCCCAGTTTGTACAGCTCTCCCTGAGAACCCTGTGGAGCTGACAGCCCACTCCTCACAGACCTTGGCACATGTTACATCTATGCCAGATGTCAGTAGGACCTCCTGATGCTTGCTGATTCAATGTAAACATAGCCATGATGTCTCGTTCCTCGGTTGGCAATTTACCAAGATTTTGCCTCAGCACTTGAAGTGCATGAGACTCTCTGAGAGCAGACACAGTCTGCTAGAAGACAATCTCTATTCTTCCTACTAGACACCTACTGTAGTGGCTATTTCCGATTGTCAACTTGACTACATCTGGAGTGAATTACAATCCAGAATTAGAAGGCTCACTTGTGATCTAGATCTTGAGTCTGGAAGACACAAGTTTCAGGTTCGGTGGTACGCACACCTCTAATCTGGGCCACACCTGCTGCTGGAGATCTACATAAGGACATTGGAAGGAGGAAGATTCAATCTTCTTCGCCTGCGAGCTTTGTGGGACTAAGCGACTGCTAGATCCTCGGGTTTTCATCCACAGCTGCTGCTGACCATTGTTGGGTAGTTTGACTACAGACTGTAAGTCATTAACAAATTCCCTTACTATATAGAGACTACCTATAAGTTCTGTGACTCTAGAGAATCCTGACTAATACACCTACACAAATCTGTACTTAGCCTATCCATGTATCTATACCCGACTAACTTTATTTCTATAAGCACACATGGTCTACCTCATTTACTTTATACCAGTCAGTATCTGTACCATCTGGCTCTATACCATATGAAAGCCACACCCACACCAATCACTCTCTGTATAAAACCTGCATCTTTATTTTGCTGTAATATCTTAGCAACAGCAGCAGGAGCAATGGGCTTCGTCTGTCACCTGGCTGAGGTTCCTGTCCTATTGCCAGGCATAACATTGGGCTTTAGTTTATTCATCTGTAAAATGGGATTAAAACCACTACCTGTCTCATGGGTTCTCCCCATCCTGTTTCATTTGGGCAAATAATGGAGACTCTTCATACCTCAGTTTCTCATCCATGAAAGGGAAGTGACAGCAACACTTTCCATACAGGACAATGACAAAATATGAGTAGTGGAATCCATGCTAAAAATTTTCTAAGTTTCCGTGGCAGTCCAAGTAAGGACTTAGTAAACACTAGCTACAAGTACTAGGTTGCTAAGTACACACAATGTATTGGTCTCATCTCAAAGTAAACTTTTTCATTGGCTATTGTTGACATATTAGAGCTTAGTATATACTTCCTGAAAGTGCTAGGTTGCTAAGTACACATACAGCACATACTTCTCATTCAATGGGCCTTGTTGTTATGGTAAATACAACCAAAATTTGTTCCAGAAGCTTATATTTTGCCAGTTTGGTTCCCATCGTGTGGTGCTATTTGGGGGTGGTGGGGATGTGGAGGTTTCAGGAGGAGAGGCCTAGCTGGCCTAAGTAGGTTACTAGAAGCAGGCCTTTGAACTGCTGCTGGCTCTGGACTCTGCCTCTGCCATCTAGTCTACCAGGGTATGAACAACCTCTGCTGTATATGATAGGCCTACTGCCATGAGCCCTACCTTTCCTTTCTTGTTGGGGAGGCCTTCTAAACTATGAACCTAAAGGAGCTTTTACTCTCCAAAGTTGCTTCTGTTAGGGATGTAGGTCACAGTCATTAAAAAGTGATAACTGCTACTGTCAAGAAGAACAACAAGTCTATGTATTCTGAGTTGAGTAATCAACTCAGGCCACCAAAGCTTGGGCTTGGAGAAGTAAAGACGGGTGATGTCAGTAGCATCTATTTCCTGTGTCTCTGCAGATGCATGTGGCTGGACTTTGGAGAACTGGATTGGTTATTTGTGAAATGGTGCCTCACAGCGTCACTCTGAGTCACAGGGAAGAGAAAGGATCCCTGGCCATGAGACCACAGTTCTTCCCTGGGCACAGTCTTCCATTCTCTGCCTACAATGGTCCAGTCCCACCAATGCTAATTAAAGACCTGCAAATCAGAGTCAGCAGAGCTGACAGCAGAAAAGAGATTGCTGTCCCCCAAACTGATCGGCCGTGCCCTCGAGAGGCCCTACTCCCACAAGGAGCAGAAGATGGAAAGCAATTTGGTCTCTGCCATCTCTCAACAGATGCTGGGCACCATAAGAATTAATGGGCTGGAGACACAGGTAAGGGCCATTCAGAAGCTCCTCATTACTTCAAAAGCTGCTCTCTGTGGAGGAAAAGGTTAATCGAAGCCCAGAACTGGAAGAGAGGCGAACAGCCAGCAATTGCTTTAATCCCAGTGGTGGCAGGAAGGCTTTCAGAGAAGAAAGTTTATTCAAAAGAGGCTGTGCTATGCCCCAGAAAGAGGAACTGAGCCTAGAAACCAGGAGACCTGCTCCAGTAGTCCAAAGCCTTGACCAAGCCCTCTCTGAACCCCAGCCAAGTAGCAGAAGGTTTATTCTGTTTTTCTTTGATTTAGCCATACTATGGATAGAGCTGCTATGCAAATGTGGTACACTCCCAATTGTAATTTCTTACAAACAAAAACAAAATTCCTAAATATTCTCTATATTAATGAGCCATAAATCTTGTAGGAAATTATCTCTCCTGGTGAGTTTTCCTCCCCAGTCATAATTATCCGACAAGATGTGACCTTTGTGTGCTCGGAGCACATGGTTATGAATATTGGAGGGGTAGTTTATTGTGTTTATAGTCAAGGTCAATGCCAATGCAGAGGGGATGAATGTGCCATGGCTAACACCTGCAGGCTGGCGGAAATCTTACATTAACTGAAGTTAGTGACCTTTGAGCATAAACAATAAGACCAAGGAAGCCAACACTGCAGGGCTGAAGGATTGTTTGTGAAATAAACTGGTTGTGAAGCAAACGAGTGGACAACAAATACACACCGAGCTTTGTCAGCCTTGACACTATTGATATTTGAGGCTGGATAACACTTAAATGGAGGGAGACTGCCCCACGCATTACAGAATGCCCAGCAGATCTCGGCTCTCTACCCACAAGATAGTTCCCCTGAGCTTTGACAGCAAACATATCTCTAGTCATATCATAGCCAAATGTCCTTGGCCAGCCAGCATCCCTGTAGGTGAGTGAGAACTACTGGTTTATAATGAGGCTCAATTCAGCAGCAGTCCATAACTTAGCTAATGGCAACCATTATCCAGATTCCCGACATCAGTCCCCGCAGGAGTGCAACACAATGAGGCCCCGAGCTTCCTCCCACTGGACAGTTATGTGACCAGTGACCGGATGGCTGTGAATCTATATCCCTTCTCTTTCCCTCTCATTCCCTTGATTCTGGCTTGATAAGGTAATTCCTTATCCATCTTGACATTATGATGACACAGAGCACTGAAGGAGTTTGAAGCAGCCCGCATGGTTTAATTGATTCTAAGGAAAAGAGGCATTATTATTACAGGCACTAAGACGGGATATGCAAAAGTTTTGGAATGTGATTCCTGTCATCTCTTAGCATCACTTCGAAAGCTGACTGTATCGGCTTCAATCTAAAAACACACCTCCTGTCAAGTGTCATTAGCCCAGTGCTGGGGAGGCTGAGGCTGAGGCCAGAGAATCCAAATTTCAAAGCCAACCTGGGCTATATAGTGAGACTCTGTCCACTGTATCAAACAGTAAAAAAACAAAGCAAACCTCTCACCTCCTGAGAGAGAGTTTGTGGATCAAATCCCTCCTACTCTCTTCTAAGCATGCGTGGCTCATTCCATTCACCATGGTGACTCATATTAAGGGCACCATCATGCGCCTGCCTGTTTCTCATCTGATTCTTCCAACATGACTCCAGGCAGAAGCCTTCTGCCTCTCTTGCTGTCACATCCTTGATGTCTCACACAAGGCCTGGCCTCTGTGTGGCCTCACAGCTATTTATTGAATAAGCCAAGATGAATGGATTACACAGTGTAATTTTAAAGCTTTCATTCCCTTCCATATTCCCTGGCTTTGTTTGTAATCCTCCTGGCCCCGGTAACATCTTTAAATAATGTGACTGTCACTCCCTCCCTTCATGCCCCCACTTAGCTGATCAAAGGAATTCAAGTACCTGGCTAGATTGGAAAACTGAGCAGTCAGGAACACTCCCCCCTGTTGCCCTTGATCTCCAGGCCCTGGGAGATCTCCATGTAAATGAACTTCTGTTCCCTTCCAAGTGAGCCAACCTCAGAAATACCCAGATTGATAGATCTTTACTCTACAAAAGAGCTCCTTCAGGACAGCTCCCCAGGTGTCTCTGCATCTGAGTCAGAGCCATTTGCTAATCAGCAGAGGTGCTGTGGGGAGTAGGAGTCACTGAGTAGTGAAGGTGAAATTAAATGACAAGAGGCCTTGACAATTGGAGTGGCTTCAGAAATGACAGTCCCCCTTGAGGATCAATGAAAAGGAATCAAATACACATTCGGATTTATCACAATATTATTGATGCTCAGAGAGATAGTCTATTTTTTGTTGTTCTGAAATTTTATTTTTCGCATTGGCTCTGTAGTCTATGGTATTTACCCACAGGCCCTATGGCAGCCTGCATGACAAAACAACAACAACAACAGCAACAACAACAACAACAACAAAACTTTTCAAGCAAAGCAGTCCCTCTGTCTATGTACCCACCATTCATGCATCTATTTGTCTTTAGGTATCTATGCATCTATCTGTCTAGATTCATCCAGTATCTGTCCACCATCCCTCTACCTACATATCTGAGTACAGCTGTAGATGTGTGTGCAAGGCATCCCCTCTGTTTGTCTATCCAGACATCTATGCATATTATCTTCTGTCTACCTATGCATCTATCATCCATCTGTATGTCTCTGTCTGTCTGTCTATCATCTATCTATCTATCTATCTATCTATCTATCTATCTATCTATCTATCTATCTATCTATCATCTATCAATCACCTATCAATCATTTATCAATCATCTATCTATCTATCATCTATCAATCATTTATCAATCATCTATCCATCTATCTATCTATCTATCTATCTATCTATCTATCTATCTATCTATCTATCTATCTATCTATCTATCTCTGTGATAATTTGAAGAATAAGGGCATGCATAGGTTCATATGTGTGAATACTTAGTGGAACTGTTTGGGAACGATTAGGAAGCAACATGGCCTTGTTGGAAGAAGTCTATCACTGGGGGCAGGCTTTAAGGTTTCAAAAGCCTATGCCATTCCCAGTGTGCCCATTACCTGCTGCTTATAAATCAAGAAGTAAGCTCTTGGCTACTGCTTCAGCATCATGCTTGCCCGCCTGCTGTGATGCTCTACTCCATGATGGTTATGAACTCACTCTCTAAAACAGTAAGCCCCAAATAAACTTTCTTTTCTATAACAGGAATTCTCAACTTGTGGGGCGAAACTCTTTTGGGGGATTGTATATCAAATATCCTGAATATAACATATTTACATTACAATTCAAAACAGTAGAAAAATACAGTTATGAAGTAGCAACAAAATAATTTTATGGTTGGGGGGTCACCAAAACATGAGGAACTGTACTAAAGGGTCACAGCATTAGGAAGGTTGATATCCACTGCTCTGTAGTTGCCTTAGTCACTGTATTTATTCACAGCGTAACATAGTAATTAAGACACTATCTCCCTGCCATCTATCATTAATGTCTGGCTGCCATCTATGTATTCACCTATTCATCCATTCACCTGCTACTGAGTATATCCACACATGGAAGTTTACAAATACCAGAACGGGTATGCCTGGCCTGTCTAAGCATTGGTAAATCTTTCTACTGATGACAGCAATTTTACTCTCTAGCCTAATGAAACAGAGGCTAGAAGAAAGATTCTGATGTCATATGACCCTGAGGCTGGTACCACCATAGCTATGTCCCTTCTATGTGACCTTGGTAAGTTAGTTGACTTTTAAGACCCTTAAGTCTGGAAATTGAATCTAATACAGTGTGACTGTAGTAATATGGGTGACAAAAATGATTCTAAAGTCCTTTCAGGGTTTTCCTGTTTTACTCTTTCATTCCTAAGGCATCAGGTTCACAGGTACTTCCATCCAGAGACCAGATTAGTGGTCACCACTGCCGAGCAGCGATTATCTGAGACATCTACAGGACCCATGTGCTACCGAGGACTTGGACATTACTCACTCCTTCAAGATATTAATCTAAGCATTAAGCAGAGAGTCTTACTGCTGCCCAGAAGATGAAAAGTCACACCATGCTGATGGCAGAGGACATGAGGACTCTCAGTGACCTATTGATACATTTTCCCCAGTTCCACAAAGCTGTGCCAGACAGGTATACAAGGCCACGGGGGAGGGCTCCTGTAATCACTATCAGGGTCAGTGGGATTCAGGAAGAAAATGAGTACCTTGGTGGCCTTGGTTTCACTGGGACTGGTATAGCAAAGCCATATTGCACATGTGTGATATAAGAACGTGGTGAAGTACAGCACACAATAGAAGTAGAGTCTTGGACTCTAGTACACAGCAGGCAAAGCCACTGGGAGCAGAAAGGACACTGTGGGAGGAAGAGGGAACCTAACCAGGGCTCAGAATTCATATGAACTTCTGCAGGGTAAGCTCTCCCAAGGCCTTCATACCTGCTGTCTTGCTCATGCCACATGGGTAACATTCAGGACACTACTTTCTGCCAGAAAACCTAGCATACCCTTCTGGCCTGACTTAGTGCATGGAGGGCGGCTGGGCAGAATCCAATTGCATATCCTGTGAATGAGTCTAGCAACACGTCACATATGGTTATGGTCTTTGAGCAAGTGACACACACACACACACACACACACACACACACACACACACACACACACACGAACATGCTGTGGTTGCATTCTAATGGTGTGTGTCTGTCTGTCTGTCTGTCTGTCTGTCTGCCTGCCTGTCTGTCTGCCTAGGCTGAGGTCACCTTGAGAGTCTCCTGTTGGCCTAGAGTTCATCAAGTAGTATATGCTGGCTGGCCAATGAGCCCCAGGGACCCGCCTGTCTCTACCTTCCAAGTTCTGGGATTAGAGCAGCACCACAATATCCAATATCCAGCTTCATTTTTTAAATGTAGGTTCTAGAGCAAGCCTTTTACCAACTGATATGTCTCTCCCCACAGTGGCCTCTTTAACATGAAAAGTCATGGAGACAACAATATCCTGCAGCTTCTCCCACCCCCAAAGACAGAGAAGCAGATGAGACTGGTGGGAGTATTAAGGAAGACTGATCGGACCCCTTCCCTCAGTGTGTGGTATTGATGCTGAAGTGCGCTTGGCACCACCACCCTGAGGCTTAGGTCCCTGGAGCTCACACAACCTTAAGAGTGGCCACTTTGTAGGGTTGCTGCCCCCTCATGACATGCTTTCCAAAGACCTGGTCATCTTCCTGTTCTTCCCATGGAAGTTCTGAAGAGCTGACTGGATGAAGTCCAGGGCAAAGGGCATGAGAAGGCCAAACGCAGGGGAGAACTGGCTGCTCTGGAGGACTACTTGCCCATAGCTTTCCTGAGCAGAATGCGTTGCCTTCTGGGGAAGGGTTAAGCAAGGAGTGAAAAGTCTTTGCTCTGCAGTCTGCCTAACAACGTATCCTGGGGATTATCTTATGACTCATGGTTAGGCAGGGAGGCAGACATGTCCCACAGTGTTACATATAACAGCTGGGAATTCCCATACATGGTTTTGGAGGATACTGTACTGGCTGGTTTTGTGTGTCAACTTGACACAAGCTGGAGTTATCACAGAGAAAGGAGTTTCAGTTGAGAAGATGCCTCCATGAGATCCAGCGGTAAGGCATTTTCTCAATTAGTGATCAAGGGCGTAGGGCCCTTGTGAGGGGTACCATCTGTGGGCTGGTAGTCTTGGGTTCTATAAGAAAGCAGGCTGAGCAAGCCAGGAGAAGCAAGAAAGCCAGTAAGCAACATTCCTCCATGGCCTCTGCATCAGCTCCTGCTTCCTGCCCTGTTTAAGTTCCAGTCCTGACTTCCTCTGGTGATGAACAGCAGCATGGAAGTGTAAGCCGAATAAACCCTTTCCTCCCCAACTTGCTTCTTGATCATGATGTTTGTGCAGGAATAGAAACCCTGACTAAGACAGTCCCCAAAGGAATCCTTTATGCTTATTTCTGTCATTTAGAATTTACTCAATGCTATGCAAGTATATGTATATAGATGTGTATGGGTGTATATACATATACATACCTATATATACACAAGTATAGTTCTTCAAAGTTGTGATTTCACTAGTAGTATTGATGATACAATGCTTTTCAACTTTGATCCCACTGGCACCTTACAGAGGATAATTTTTCTCGTTATGAGAAATAATTATTTCCCACATAGAAGCCATGGGTCAACTTCAGATACTGTTCCCTGAGTGCTGCTTTGTTTTTTCCAAGATGGGGCCTCTCATTGGCCTGGAGCCTGGAATGCGCTGGCTGCTTATGTATTAATGAGCACCATCTTCACCACTAGGGGATAAACTGGTCCCCGTGTATGAGACAATCCTAGGTGTCTTCAAGGCCTTCACAAATATTCTCTGGACATCAAGTTATACCCAGATTAAGAATGCCCAAAGGAGAGGCAGGCGGATTTCTGAGTTCGAGGCCAGCCTGGTCTACAGAGTGAGTTCCAGGACAACCAAGGCTACACAGAAAAACCCTGTCTCGAAAAACAAAAAACAAAACAAAAACAACAACAACAACAAAAAAGATGAAGAATGCCCAAAGGTTTGAGTTGGTCTTTAAAGTCCAGTGAATTCAATGAGTTAAGGAAAAAACAAGTCATTAGGTGACTTAACTCCATAGGTAAAATTTACTCACAGACACAATGGCTAAAGAAATATGCAAAGAATGAGCGACAGCACAGCAGAGGACATGGGATCCTTTTCCGCCTCAGAGCCGAATGTCTGTCCTGTCCCAACATCCCTGGGGCCTGCTCCTCCCTAGGACAGCTATACTGGTGTGCCCCCAGGAACAGGACAGACAAGCACAGAGATTCTCTGAGGATCCATTTCCCCTGCAGCTTATAGGCTTCTTAATAGCCAGGCCATGCTGAAGCAAGGAGGTTTGTGACTCTCCTGGCTCTGGATGGAAAGACTCGGGCAGAGATGTTGGTGTATTGCCAGGACCCAGGGCTGGGGAAGAAAGGAGTAGGCAGGTGGTATTCGCCAGCATGCCACAGAAATCCCCCAAAGGGCTGTTACTCATTCATAAACTGTTCAGGAAGTTTTACTGTGTCTGACACCTGGAAAGCGTTCTCGCTGGGGCTCCAAAGGAGGTCCTGCCTGTCTTCCTTTTCTCCTTGTTGTCTGACCAAAGCATGAAGCTAAGGAAGTCATCAATCTCCACAGTACTAAAGCTTACACAGGCTCTCACTCCACGCACCTCTGATGCTCTCAAGATCATTCCTATGATTCTCACTAGGACTCTGTCAGGAGGCACATTAAATGGAATAGGAATAACTTGAAGGTTAGTCCCACCAACACCGTAAGCCAGAAGATGCAGAACTGTGTCCTACCTATGTCTCAGTGACTCTGAGGCAGGTACCCACAGAGAAGACATGAGAGCCAGGTCACATTCTTCCATCTCTGGACCCATAGGTCATCTGCCCCCCACACAAACTCCACTGCTATCTATATTGCTCAGAATGTTCCAGTACCCAAACAGTATAATTTTCTGCCCCGGGAGCTGGGTCTTGTTGTTACAGTATCACTGAAGGCCCATTATGGGAAAGCTGTTGCCTGCCTGTCAAGACTGGAGTCTATCTCTGGGTAGAGATATGCCATTGTCTGCTCCCTTGAGAGTTAATCCAGTTGGAGTGGCCAATTACTTGGCCAAGGGACCACCCTTCAGAAAGGCAAGTCACCTTAAGCCACCCTAAAGTGATAGGGAGAATAATTAGTCCTTTAATGAGACAATGTACATTTTCTTCCTGGATTTTCTGCCCCTGTGAAGAGCTGTCACAGAACCTCAAGGTAAAGAGAGAAGTGGCAAAGGGCACAGGAAGCACTCACCTGGGTCTCTAGGGTGACCAGTGGACTTGGGTGTGGATCCTGTGGGGAGAAAAGAGAAAAGCCTCTTAAGTGCTGAGTCAGCTTCCACACTGGACATCACTTTCAACCCAGTCTGATAACCCAGTGTGGCAGGGCCAGTCGGACTCCGTCTTCTCAGTTCTCTGAGGATGCCAGACCTTGACCCAGTCTGCCCCCTGCTGAAACCCAGCACTCCTTTCCTTATCTAAGGATGAAAGAGGCCCAAGGTTGTCTATAAGGAGATCATTGTGCAAAACAAGGAGGTGCCAAGAAGGAGGAGGGATGAGACCAGATAATAGTGCATGAGGACAAGGACCTGAGTTAAAGGACTGGAAGAAAAAGCTAGGAAGGGACACACACTCACCATCTCAGCGCTGGAGACACAGTGACAGGCAGATCCCTGGAGCTCACTGCTAGTCAGCCTAACCTATTTGGTGAGCTCCAGGCCAGTGAGAGACCTTGTCAAAACAACAAGCAAACAAGCGAACAAACAAACAAACAAACAAACAAACAAACAAAAAATACCCCCAAACCAAACCAAACCCAAAACCAACCAACCAACCAACCAACCAAAAAACCCACCAGTGTGGCTGGCTCCTGAGGAATGAAACCTGAAACTGACCTCTGACACCACACGTTATAAAAACACACGTATGTAGCGACAAGGTACCCCTAAGAACATGTACTCACATGCATACACATACAGACACAGAAATAGGAAGAAAAAGCACCTTTCCAACACATCTTCATTGTGTTCAAACCCCCCATATGAAAGAGACTTGGGTGCATAAGAGAATTAGACATAAGTTCTGGTTCATAGTAAGGTTGTGCGATTATGTCTAATCTTGCAAGACTGGAAGACACCAGAAAGAGACAGAAAAGGAGGAGCCAATTCCTGTGTAAGCCGCACATCTCGGCAGGCCAGGAAAGATCTTCTCAGGCCAGAGAAACATCCCATTCACTCACTCTTGACAAAAGCCAATTGACTGGGGATGCTGGGTGGTAAAGCCTGGGTCACTAAGCATGAATTCTGGTTGGGGGTGGGACAGGGTAGGGGCAAATGGAGGGGGCAAGAACTAATGGGAGGTGGTGGCATTCCTTCCCTGAGCGGTTTCCAAGGAAAACAGGAAACCCAGCACATAAAGGCTATTTTTGTCTATACCGTGTCTGCGCGGAACTTAGCCATCATATGTGTTCATGATTCTGGGAAAACCACATTTAGCAGCCTCTACACAGAATGGCCAGGCTTATCAGGCCCTGTGTAGAAATCCAGCTTGAAACTTAGCTCTTTCAAAGCAGATTTTTCCGATACAGGTTTCTAGGAAGCCATGCAACTTAGCACCAGGCTAGTCTTCATCAAGTACAGCGAATAAACTGGCCCCTCACTTTAGTTTGTATTTTGAGATAAGGTCTCAGGAAGTGGCTTGGGCTGGGCTGGTGGAACTCACTGTACCCGAGGCTGGCCTTTAACTTGTAATCCCTTTGCCTCGGTTTCCCAAATTGCTGATCTCGCAGGCCTGCATCACCAGGCCTTGTTTCCGTTAAACATTATTAAATATTATTTTATTACTGTCTGAGACAAGGTCTTTCTGTGTAGCCCAAGCTGGCCTGGTACTTGCTATGCAGCCCTGGCCAAGCTCAAACCTATGGCCATCCCCACACGTCTGCCGCCTGAGTGTCAGGACTATAGGAACACACTACCAGGCCACTCCCCTTGCCTTGATCCCTGTCTGACAATATCTTCCTCGTGGTACATTTGAGGCATGGTCTCAAGCACATTCTGACCTCTGGACTTTTCTTGAAGGTAAAGAAAACTTGTCTTCCTTCAATTCCAGTTTTGAATCCAAGTCCCAGCACTTCCCTGGCACAGCTCCAGGGACGTTGCCACGGAGACCCCTCACTGGC
This sequence comes from Uromys caudimaculatus, assembly GCA_028551405.1. Taxonomy (NCBI): domain Eukaryota; kingdom Metazoa; phylum Chordata; class Mammalia; order Rodentia; family Muridae; genus Uromys; species Uromys caudimaculatus. The sequence continues at coordinate 79,360,162 of CM052703.1, forward strand.
TCTGACTTTCATGCAGTCTGAGCACAGAGAGTCCTCACACCCAGGAAAACACTATGGGGAGCTTTTCCTTCACTCTACCACACTGCAAAGCTGACCCTCAAGGAGCTGATGAGGCGTCTTGGAGAAACAGTTTGGGCCTTCCCTCCACAACCTCTCCCACTGTTTTCCCAGGATAGCATTCGGCTATGATCCACCAGAACCCAGTGTTGACTGAGCTACTTAGGGTGGGGCTGCGCAGGCTCACTGTTCCACCCATCCTTTCCTTCTAGTCACTCATCATTTGTATGACCAGTGATGTGCAATGCCAGAGAGCTGAGCCCGGCTCCCTATTGAATGGCCACACGGGGCAGGCCCTAGTTTACTTTTCTAGAGATGGATTCATCCTCCCCATCTGTGGCTGGCAGCAGACCCTGTTTGTCCTGCACAGCCCCTGGTCTTCATGTCACCACCAGCCTGAGCCTGATTATCTCTTCTAACTGTCCCTCCGTCCATATTCATGTAGATAGGAGTCAGAACAGAAGAAGCGGCGAGCGGCTCAGTCTCAAAATTGGCCACCTTCTCCAAAGCCAAATCCTAGCTAGTGCTGCATGGGGCATTGGGTGCATGCCCAGATTAATTAAGTTGTGCTTCATGGCCCATTTGGCTATTGTATAGGGCTTATGCTTTGTTGCTCAGAATCCCAAGACAGCAAAGAAAGGAGGAACGCAAACCTGAACCCCTAAGAACACCATTACTGGGAAAGACCTTCCTTGGAAAGCTATGGAAATCTCTGCCAGCTATGAGGATGATACCAAGAGACTGGTCCTTTGACACAGCACAGCATCTACTCTTTATCTTGAGTCCAAAATCGCAGACCCTGTCACACACACACAGTCAGGAGTCCAAGGTTTATTTCAAAAGCTTCTGGGAGAGGGAGTACAAAGGGTCCTTATTTAGCATCTTAATTAACTGGCCAGGAAAAGGATGAAGCCCTCACAAGGGGCCTGTGTCATTAACACTCAGCTGTTCTCCTGCCAACCACACTTCCTTCTCCTCCCTGGGTGCACACTGGAAATGTGAGACTCTCCCTAACCCGCTAGGTCCTGAGGACTCAAGGTATGACTGCATATCTGTGAGGTCTCACTCACAGTAACAACCTCCTTAATTGGAAAGGCTAACGAAGTGGAACTGGGTCAATGATGCCGTCTGCCTAATCCATCCTGTCTGTCTAAATTGGGACTCTTAGGTTTACAGTAGAGTAAATTCCTGTCTGTCAGTGAGAAGGCTTCAAGGGACCAAAGGGGAATTTGCAACGTGCTCGCCCATTCCAGTGGAGTGCTTCTGGAATTGTAATGAGGATGCCGGACCATAGAACCTCCTATGCTAGGGAGACCGCTCAGGGCACTGAGTGCAATGACAACTTGGAGAAGGGAAATGGAGAACCAACCCAGGAGACTGAATCTGTGATCCTCATTCCTTACTGCTCCCTAGACCCACACTCTCCGGTCCTGGGACTCTGAGGTTCTGCTTGGCCTTGGCCACTTCAGTTGATCCACTGGGTGTTTCTCAGAACATGTCAAACACAGAAGTGAAAGATATGACTGAACATGACCTTCTGTGATATTTTTCACCCCAAGAAGAATATGACTTAAGTGGCTACTGGTGCAAGGAAGAGGAGAACTATGTGGAACCAACCTGCAGCGTAGACTAAGCCTAACCTAGATCATCTGACCCCGAACCAATAGAAAGCACAGAGAAAATATATGTCTGCTCTTTTTGTGCACTGAGTTTGGGGTAATTTGTTATACTACATCACTGTGATCGTAACTGATACACTCTCTACACACTGACCTTAAAAGAACTAAATGTTTTGTCCTAAACCCCCACAACCTTGGAACTCACTTTTCTTAAACAGAACAGAACAGAACAGAAATACACTCAAAGGAAATACTCTGAAATATCTATAATAAACAGCTATTATTTACCAGGTAGGCCTTCTGCTAGCTGCACCATGACATCAAGCATGATACACTTGGTCATAAAGTTCCCGGATGGCCTCTGAGTTCACCTTCTGCACTCTACAGGATTCTTCAGGAGTCACTAGAGGCCAAAATAACACTCACGGAGATGCCCAGTGAAGATTCTCTTTCCCAGGAGCTACACAGCTTCCATTTGTCTGATTTATTATCTCTATTACTTAATCAAGGTTTAGAACGCAAAACACCACAGTGTGAGCATCCCTTGTTCAAAATGTTTGGGACCAGAAGAAATGTTGGAATTCTGAACATCTGCTGTTGTTATGGGAACTGACCTGATGTCCCTTTTCCGATTTCGAAGCCCTGTGGGTTTGGGAAGTAGGAAATGCTCACCAACAACAGCAACTAATATTGGGTGAATTCTTTCCACATTCCAGGCCCTGGGCTTGCTTCCCATGCAGCCAACATTTCAGTTCCCCTGTTACAACCCTGAGAGGATAGAGACAGAGAAGCTGATGGCCAGAGAGCTGGAATAACCTGCCCAAGGTCACACCATAGAGCACCAAGCCATAGACAACTCTCTCTCTCTTATAACAACTCATGGAGAATATAGTCTGACTTACAAAAAAGCTCATGTCTACCAGAGCCAACATACATTCAACAAGAAGCAGTACCACATCAGCAAACGGCAGAACATACCCACACACCCCACCCACACCCACACCCACACATGTTTAGTTGTTTTAAGGTTGTAGACACCATTGAAAGAAATTAACACAGGAGCCATGACTGAAAATGAAACCTGTCTCTGCCCCAGAGAGAACTGGAGGATTTAGCCAGATCAGTTGACGTGTGCTTTCTGTGTTCTGTGCCAGCAGCCTGCACTGTGTCTGCTGGTCACCACAAGGAAGCTGCACATGAGTCAGAGAGACTTTGTGTACACTTGCCTCTGGGCTGACTGTTCAATCCAAGGAGATCCAGATTACGGTTTTAGAGAAATGAAACTCATCTGCCAATCACAAATCTTGTTCATAAGATCAGGAAGCTGGACTCAAATGTTGTGTAGTCCACGGAGACCAAAGGCCAGATTCTAACAAGCAATTAAGCTTCAGGAGAGACAGTAGAGAGGAGGAAGGTGTGCCTCAGGCATGTACCAGGCGTTTCTGGGTCTTTGGTTTTGCTCTAAGGACATCATAGGCAGTTTGTTATTGGATGCTAGGCAATGGCCCGGGGTGGAGGTGACAATGATTCATGCCTTCACACAAGACCTCTGAAGTCAGCAGGCCCTTATAGTACACCCTGTCTCGGTCATTCCCACGAGATGTGTCTGAAGACTAGCTTGGCTCTTTCTCACTGTGAACCCTATAACTGTGGCTAGAACTGAAAATTTTCTAGCACGGAGACGTGCTTTAACTGGGGCACAGATCAGCTGGTACAGTGTTTACCATTATACACGAAGCCCTGGGTTCAATTGCCAGCAGCATATAGCCTGGGTGTGAAGTTACATGCCTGTCATCCCAGAATGTGGGAGCTAGAGGAAGACTAGAAGTTTGTTCAAGGTCATCTGCAGGAAAGAGGGCAGGCTAGAGGTCAGGCCTGGTTCAAATCCTGCTTAATTACTGTACAAGTGTTTGCTTGAGTTGCCATAGCAGCACACAAAGTGGTCAATACAAATAACAGACGTCCATTGGCTCACTCTTCTAGAGTCAGAAGCCCTGGGTCAAGGTGCTTCAGGTTTGCTTTGAAGGTTTCTCCTTTGGCTTACAGAGGCCTTTTCTTACTAGCACCTCGCATGACCTTTGGTGCCTCTATAACCAAATTTCTTATTCATACAATGACACCACATCAGGCCCGCCATGAAGGAATCAGTTCATCTCTTTAGAGACCTTATCTCCAAGTACAGTAGCACTTGGAGGTATTGGGGGTGAGAGCCTCCATGAGGCTCTATTCAACTATAGCAAACAGCAGACAGGGGACAGAACAGAAGATACTAGCTTCCCCAGAGGTCATTGTGAATGTAGGATTTAGAACTTACTGTATGGGACATATGGAGGTGTTCCTAATATATACTCCAGCTTAACAAGTATAAACCTAGAGCGACCTGGGCAGACCTAGGAATGCAGTGTACTAATCCTCGAAAGTAGCAAGCGGCTGACATCATTAGTCTGCCAGAGCATTCCACTAAAACAGGTGTTTAAAGTACATCCATGCCTTTTAATCCCAGCATCTACTTGGATCTCTGTGAGTTTAAGGCCAGCTTAGTGGACCAAGAGAGTTCTAAGCTAACCAGAGTAATTTCAGTGAAACTCTCTGGAAAAAATATTGCTTATGAGGTCAAAATAATCTTCTCTTTGTTTTTTGCGCCCGGTTAATGAGCACTGAGACATATTCCTGGGTGCCCAACTTTAACAAGTCATAATTCCTCTGAAATGCAAGTTGCTGTAGATATTGACTGACTCACTCCATGTCAGCAAAAAGCACATAAAAGTCACCGTATCATTTCAAATGCTCTCTCTGTGCCAAACAGATGCACTAGTTGTGTAGCCCTGGCTGGGGAGGCATCCTGCTCCACATCACAGATATTCATGGTGGGGTTGGAGGTGGGGTGCAATTTGTTTACAAACTGTGCTCAAATGGGAGAGAGCCAGGGCCAGAGAATTGGTTTCTCTAATGCCAGACGGGTTCATTAGAAACTCACCTAACTGGGTATTCTAGGCAAGTGTTCAAAGGACCTATATTTTTATTGAATGCCCTTGGGCTGTTCTCACCTACAGAGATCCTGAGGGCCTCTGCGCTGTGCCAGGGGGATGTAAGATGGTAAAGTGACAAAAAGCAGACCTTGCATCTCTACAGAGCTGGCCACTGAATGTCTTCTGCACACATGACTCCTAATACTTCTAACGCTGGTGGCATCCCAGGCCTGAGGAATTTTCCGCAATATGCCAGCTATTAATTTCTTCCTACTTAGAGGGATAAGGTATCTCTCTTGTCCATGGAAACTGTCCCAAGGCTATCGCTGTCTTCTCTTCAATGTTTTCTCCCTAGGCATATGTAGTTTCTTCTCACCTCTTTCTCAAGCCCTAAACACAATAATTAGTGCCACATAATGGAAGTTTGTCTCCATGGGATTTCCTTGATGACTTCTTTCACAGGTCGGTGGCCCTGTGATGAAGGCAAGACATATGCCTGGCAAGTGGTCCTGAGTGATGAGGAAGAGATGTAAGGGAAACAGAACTGTCCTTGTCACCTTGGTATACAGTGTTCTGGTTTGACTGCAGGCCAGAATCACACACTTTGCTGAGGAGTGACAACTGACATTAAAATAAGGATAGGGTAGAGAACTCAGAAACCTCATAGAGAAGGAAAAGGTCATGACAGTTGCTTTTTTCTCCTAGTGACACATCCAGGCTATGGCTACAGGGTACATTTGTCTTCCTCCTGCTTCCTTCCAAATTTAAAAAGTTTTAAACACATATAAATCTCATTTCTTTTCAATATTTTTTCCATCTGTTTCATTCCAAATCCCTCCAATAATCCACAGTGTGAGGCTCAAGCCTGTGAAGTCAGGACTGCATCATCTACAGCCTTGGAAAATATGAGAGAATATGGCCCAAGGGAGTCCAGTCAGCATCATAATGCCTCCATTCCTTAGTGTACAAGCCCCGGGACTGAGCATGAGGGCCTGAGCACAGATCCCCAGCATCCCTGGAAACGCCTGAGGCATCACATGCGCCTACGACCCCATCTCTGGGGAGACCGAGACAGGAGGACTCTCGAGGAACCCTGGCCAGGCAGTCTAACTGAATCAGTGAGCTCTAGGTTCAACAAGGAGTCCTGTCTTGGAACATAAGGCAGTGGGCTGGGGAGACAGTTTTAGTGGCAAAGTGCCTACTGGATAAAGGTGAGCATCTCCAGCTCTCACCTAGAAGCCAGGCCTGACAGTGAGCACCTGTAACCCTAGCAAAAGAGGCAGGGAGTAGGTGAAGCTCAGGGGTTGCCTGGCAGCCAGTCTAGCCAGTGAGATTCCCGAGAGACTCTGCTCCAAAAACCTAAGATGGAGAAATAACAGAAAAACACCTTCTGGTAACCTCCAGTCTAGACACATGTTTTTATAAACAGACGCTGCACACACAGACACACACAGACACACAGACACACACACACACACACACACACACACACACACACACACACACACACACCACAGCACAACAAATAAAGAAGGTCATATGTCTGGCCACTACTGACAGTAATCAGAACACTAGGGAGCATCAGGCTCCTCCTGAATGTAAAGCATTTTGCTAAGTGGGTCACTGAAATTTCATGTCTAAGAGGTGACATTAAAAGCCCATTTAACAGATGGTGAAACTGATGTTTGGAGAAGTAATTTGCCCAGGGTGGATCATTAGTAGGTGTCTCTTATGGTTTGGTTTAGCTCTTAAGTGACTCTGTAAAAGGCTCATATAGTGAAGGGTTGGTCCCTAGCTGGCAAAGTGATTTGGAAAAATTTTCGAAATATTAGAGGGTGATGCCTAGCTTTAAGAAGTAGGTCATGAGGAGAGCAGCTCATTAGAGCGCTCTCTCTCTCTCTCTCTCCCCTGTCTCCTCTCTCTCTCTCTCTCTCTCTCTCTCTCTCTCTCTCTCTCTCTCTCTCCCCCCTGTCTCCTCCATCCCCACTTCCCCCATCCTGCCTGTACATCATTAGGTGAACGGTCTTACCATGCTTCCCCCACCATGATACCCTGCCTCTCGGCATGACCTTATGGATGAACCCTGAGGAGCCCTGAGCCAGAATGGAAGCAAACCACCCTCCCTTAGGCTGTTCTCCAAGGGACCTTAGTCCCAGCTGTGAGAAGGCAACTGCAGTGATGTCAGAGTCAGCGCTGGGGCCACAGAGCTCGGGGCCATGGATGCACGTGTTGCCCACCCACTCTGTAGCAAGTCCTCCGTGGTTAACCAGATGATGAATGGACTCAGTTGCCACATGCCACGGTTTCATGGTTAGGACCTACTTGGAACCTACAAAGACTAGGGGACTGCATCAGATGCTCCTAGCACCAGGGCTCCCCATTTTCTCCATCTGGGTCTTCCAGTTGATGGTTGTTACAGTTAAGTAAATGATAGGAACTGAGGGGACAATCCAGAAAAAAAAATGTTTGCCTCACAAGCATAAAGCCCTGAGTTCCCTCCCCAGAGCATGTCAAAGCTGGGAGAGGGTTCCTGGAACTCACTGGCCAGCAGTGTAGCCGACAAACAATGGACTTCAGGTCCTAGCCAGAGGTGACCGGTGCTTCCATGTGCGCACTCACTCTTGTGACACGGCATACACATATGCAAACACACGTGCGCAGCACACTCAACAGCAGCCATAACGGCAACAGCAAAACCTATCTCTCATGCTTGGTGTGGAAATGGACTGAGAAAGAGTTTGCTAGCCTGGCTCATCCTCAGCCCAGAATGGGGGTCACAGCATCAGTCTTCCTCCGAGGACAAGTATTGCCACCTTAAAATGTTCTTCGTTTTAAGAGTCACTTTAGTCCACAGAGAGGCCCTACCATGTAACAGGCTCAGCCTCTACCCAGTGCAACCCAGACAAGAGCTCACTCCTGGGTTTCTGCATGTGGCCTTTCCGTTCTTCCTGCAAGAACGTCTGCCAGGGATGGAAACACAAGCCACACCTCCAGTTTAGCTCGGTCATCAGTGTTTCCTGGGCACCTACCAATTTTGCATTCACTCCCTGGGTTGACCAAGATGGCCGTCCTGGTACCAGTGCCACTGAGTGTCTCATCTACTACCTGGTGTTTTGATGACACTGTGCTGTGTTCTGTGGCTTTGGGGATTGGCAGGTGAGTACTTTGTTCCACAGGAAAGCAGTATGGTTTTGAGCACCAGATCTCAAATTAGGAACAAAAGAAGAGAACGTTCAGATGTAGGTGTGTAGCTCTGTTCCTCTGTGGGGCCTATGAGGGTGTGTGTCTGTCTGTCTGACTGTCTCTGTGTGTCTGTGTATAATATGGTTTTTGAGACATAACCATATGGGTTTCATGAAGCCCAGGTTGGCCCCAAACTTGTTATGTAGCCAAGGATGACCTTAAGTGTTTGCTACTCCTGCTTCTGCCTTCCAAGTTCTGGCATTTACGGGGATGTGCTACCACGCCTGGTTTGTGCAGTGCTGGAGATTGAACCCAGGGCTTCACAGATGTTAGGTAAACACTAAGTGATCCATATCCCCAGCCCACCATGAGGGTATTGCTCACCAATGACTTGGTTTCAGAATCTCAATACAGCAAATGAACAGACGTATTACAGATAAATTTCATCTTTCCTGTGAGGTTGACTGAATGTATCCCCGACCTCAGTCCAGCCTCCTGCCTTCTGGTGAGATCCAGACAAGAAGTGCATTTCCTAAGAGCTACCTCCTGTCTGAATCCAAGTTCAGTATGGCTGGGAGTGTAGCCAACCGTAGACCATTTGCCTAGCATGTGATCCCTGGGTTTGAGCTCCAGTGCTGCCAAAACCTCAGCCTGGAATCCAAGTTTCTAGACGTTACGGAGTCCCAGATTTGTCTTGTTTCGCCAAAACAAATTTCTCAGCCTTCCCAGGCTCCCCCACTCCCTTTCTTTTCTGCTCTTCTATTACCAGAACATACTTTGTACCAAAGACACCACATCCCAACTTTGGAAGACTGATTCAGCTGTGCTTCATGGGTGGAATGTTTCCAAGAGACCACACACAGAAATGCCAACGAAAGCCCTGGAGGGAAAACGAAAAAAAACAAAAAAGACAAAACAAAAAACAAAAAAACAAACAAACAAAAAAACCAGTCCTGAAGGCAGGGAGGGAAGAGCTAGGAAGTCCAGGCTCTGGGATGGACAAAGGTTCCTCACTGGTCTGGGAGAGCTGATGAAAATACATGGTTACTCTGTCTTTCTACAGTTAGAGTCCACGTGGAGGTCAGCACACCTCAGCAGAGGAAGGTCCAACTTGCCTTCCTGAGCCCCTCTTCCATTTCTTTGTGACATCGATGGCGCCGACAATGGTGATGATGATGATGACGACGATGACGAATTCAATACCTACTGTATGCTAGGCTAAATCAGGACCTGGTGTATTGCGCTAGTAGACATCTTATCTGACATAGCTTCATCTCATCCTAGGCCCAGTTTCAGTGGAGCAACCCCAGCCCTATGGTGGGCATCTTCACAGCTATCATTCCTTGGTCCTTAAAAGGAACCACAATCAACAAGTGACAGCAATACAAGTATAAGCAATATTTTATTACATCATCAATCTACTCTCACAGAACAGTTGTGAGACAGGACGCTTATCATGGGGCTGAGGATGTGGCTCCCTTGGTAGAACACTTGCTTAGCATGCATTCCCAGTACTGCACAAAACAGGGGCATGCTGGGATATGCCTGTAATCCTAACAGTCAGGAGACACTTGTGGGAGGGTCACAAAGCCAAGGTCATTCTTAGCTAAATAGCAAATTTGAGGTCAGACTAGGCTACATATTTGTCTCTAAGACAGACAGACAGACAGACAGACATTTAGAAAACAAAATGCCCTAAAGTCTGGACACATGAACAATTACTTTCTATATTTTTACTACGAGGAGGTATTCTTTGTGACATCATTTGTTTATTGGGCTCCATGCTAGAAATATCCTGGGGTATCATTCCCAATTTAAAGAGGTAGAAATATGGCTGAGACAGGCATGAGACTTGCTCAAAACCCAGAAAGGCTGTTTTAACCTTACTAGCATCATAGTCATTTGAAAATCAACAATGAAAAATGAACCAGAATACTTGGATGCTGTCTGCTTTTGCCTATGTGATGAGCAAAGCATTTTAAAACTAGTTGCAGCCATTTCAATATAGGATGACATCTCTGAATCTTAGCGGACGCCTTTTGTTGAGATGTCAGCAGATGTGGCAAAGGCAGACAGGCCTCAGGGCCACAGTAAGAATCATACAGCGTCTGCCTCTTGGAGTTGGATTCTGTTCTGTCCACCAAACTGTGTGCAGGAAGCATCTGAGCTTGTGACTCCTCAATCATTAGGGTGCCAGCTTTATCTGATGTCCACATGACAAAAGAACTCTCCATGTTGCCTGTGGACAACTTCTCCAGTATGCCCCCATCTTGCCCCAGCCCCAGGAATGAATTCTCAGGGCACATTTCTTCATGTCATGTACATATATACATGCCATGTACTTCACAGGAGTACAGAGATATGAGACAGAAATAGGCTGAGCATGGTGACAGATGAATGATCAGCCTCTACATTGGGCTTCATGGTATGTTGGTGTGTGTGTGTGTGTGTGTGTGTGTGTGTGTGTGTGTGTGTGTGTGCTTTTTTGTGTACTTATATGTGTGAAGGCCAGAGGTTGATATCAAGTGTCTTCTACAATCGTTCTCACTGAATCTGGAGCTCGCCTATTTGGATAAACTGGCTGTCCAACAAGTTCCGGGGATACTCCTGTCTCTACCTCAGTACTGGACAACAAATGCCTGTGTAATATGCAGTAGGCTTTTTACAGGGCACTAGGCATATGCACTCAGCTGCAAGTACGTTATCCATGGAAGCATCTCCCCTGCTTCATGGTCTTGTCTCATGGGGACTGTGAGTTGGGGGGGGGGGGGGGGTTCAGGATGGAGGAGGGGGATGTGGGTCAGGAGGGCAGAGGGAGTAGGCAGGAGTATGCAGAGCAGGAAGAAGTTCCTGGGGTTCTCTGTCTGCTGGTTTCCTGCAGCCACCTCTGCAGCTGCCTGCAGACTGTGGGGCTGTTCACTGGAAGGAAGTGCTCTCATCACCCATGACAACAGACTTGGCCCAAGGAACCAAAAACGTGCACAGCCCCCAGAGGCAGGAAGACCAAAGAAGGCCCAGTCTGAGACAGCACAGCTCACTGCTCACAAAGCTCCAGCTGGGAGAAAGGGACAGAACAAGGCAAGAGGAAGGGAAGGGAAGGGGGTACAGGGCACCCCGATGTACAATGCACTCCATTCTCCAGTGAATAAAGCAACTCTCCTCAACTCCATCTCAATGGCTTTGTTTCTGAACCCAACGAATTCTACGCCCAGAAAGCCCAACTTGTCAGACCTCCTGCCAAGGTCAACCAAGAGCCTGAGATCCCCAGACAAGTTGATAATTGACACCCAGGGTACAACTTCTGTGCTAATTCCTGCTGGGCTGAGCCAAAGCCCACAATGTTCCTCTTTATTTCTGTGCCTTTCTGCGCGGGGTGGAAGGGGGACGCTAGCTCACATATATGCTGTGCTTGGTGTTTCTGCGGGCTCCATTCAGGGGGCTAAGTGCTTCCTTCCCCAGAACTTCATCTGCAGGGGAGGGTGAGAAAGAACGGGAGACACAGACCCTCATTAAAGTCTCAGTTCTCATTTGCTACATAGTGGAAATCATCCCCAGTGTCTCAGAGCTTCTGTGGGGAGGGCACTTTGGGACTGTGGCTACCAGAGGTTTTGCAGAAGTAACCAACGAACTGGGACTGGAGAGCCTCATTCAGTTCAGAGGTGCTTTGATCCGCCTGCATGAGGTTTTAGGAACGAAAGAATGACATGGAATGACAATTTTCACAGAAAGATGCAAAACTGAAGTTCTGGTAACATGTATCTAGCATCTCCCAAAAGCACTTGCTCACCTGGGCTGAACAGCGACCTCCCCTCTCAGAAGAAGCAGGAGCCCAGCAGTTTGCCAATGCATCTATGCCAACAACACAATTTCTTTGCTTAGGACGTTCTTGTGTGGTGTCAATAGGGGGGTTGTGGAAGTGAGAACAGGGAGTCAAGATCTCTAGCTTAGTGGATCTCGAGTCATGCCTTGTGGAGAAACTGGGCTTAGAGAAAAGCTGGAAACGATGGAACATGGGCTGGCCATAAAGCAAACTTTCCTACAATGTCCAAGGATGATACAGCCTAAGAAAAGCATGTGATATACCTAGGGATACTTGGTTATGAGCAGTCTATGTGTCTAGAAATGGAGCACGGCCCCATGGCTGCCTTCTCACCCTGATCCACACATGTCTGTACTTCAGAGACTCTGTAGGTTCAGCACCAAATGGCATCAAGAAAGGGATCATTGCAATAAAGCCAGCCATATGAACTTTCTGGATGCTCAATGCATACAGAAGTTGTGTCCAAATGATATTACATTAAGTGTACAACAACATTATGCCCAAAAGCAGGCACACAACTTAGCTAAGAGAAATCAGTTGATAAAAATGCTAATGACTGCCAGAACTATTGGTGCTCGTGGACTTGGCTACTGGGAGGTTGCTACAATCTTCAGTGTGGAAAATGTACAGTATCTCTAAAATGCACTAAAGCAAAAACACAGCAGTATGAGGTATGTTGGTGCTGTTTAAACAACTTGCCCCATTTTCCCAAGGCCGAGGGCTGTCCTCTTTATTTGGATATTTAATGGAGTCAGCTTGGGACTGGTCCATAGAAAGCCCCGGATGAATACTTACTGACTCTGAATTTAGTGGCTCTCAAGCCATGTTAGTTTGTAATCCAAGAGGCAAATGGAAGACAGATACTTAGAACCCAGAATGAACGGCAGGATATCCCCCTGATTGTAAAGTAAAGAACATCCTCTTCACAAAGAAAAAAACGTATGTAGAGATGACAGTGAATAACTGGTCAGCTAATATCTATGTTATGAAAGCAGAAAGGTCATTGTGTATGTGATGTGTGGCACAGCTAATGAACTAGGCTCTGCTGTGACTATATTTCATATATGGATGTCATAAATCTAAAGTATGTTCCCAAAGCTAGGGGTGTACCTCAGTGGGAGAGCACATCTTAACACATCACGTGAATGCTTGGGTTTTGTATCCAGCATCTCTCTCCCTCTCTCTCTCTCTCTCTCTCTCTTTCTCTTTCTCTCTCTCTCAAAGATACAGCTTGGGTTTAGTGTCCAGCATCACACATAAGAAAATAAAATACAGGAATGTGTGCATGGTCTCTTCCATCCTAAAAACTAGAAGACCTCTACATCGTCTGCCTATTGTCTCAAACTTCTCAAACTTTTCTGAGTCAACCCACTCCTGGTACTAGTATCCAGTGGTTATTTAGGTAGGAAGGTGGAGAAAGGCCAGCATCAGGCTCCCCCAAGCCAACTTTGATTTCTGAGCTAGAACAGAAGAGGAAATGAGCAACAGAAAACCCATTCCATATTTCACTCCTATACTTTGCATTTATAATCAATCACGAAGACGCAGCTTTAAATATCGAAAGGAGAGGATCGTATAGTCACTCCGATCTCACCTGCTAACTGTGTTTACATGCTAACAGCATTTCTCTGGGACAATTATCTTATTACTAGTTTGCTAATCTTTTCAATCTTTCCAACACAGTTTACAGCTGCAGACTTCAAAAATTAAGGCTAATTAAGACCCTGCTTTCGGCAGGTAGCATAAACTGCTCACACATTTTAACAGAGTAAGATAAAATCAGTTTGGAAAGAGAGGGTGAGAGGGGCACCAAACAAAAGTAGAGAGAGGAAGCCTCTGCCATGTGTAGGCTCCAAGGCTAGGAGAAGTGTTCCCTCAGCACATCAGGGATTCTGCCAGAAAGCCCTACAGACCCCAACTCATCAGAGGCTCAAGCTCCTCCTGTCAAATAGACAAGCGTTAGTACAGAACAGGAAAGCATCCTCTTACTTGTGCTAAGTAAGCTCTTGTTCAATCATAATAGCTAAACAACGTAAATGCTGTGTAAACAGTCCGCAAAACATGTTAGAGAATGATGACCTTAAAAGACCGCATGCCTCCTTCTCCCCAGGCAAGCATCACCCCCAAGCTGTTCCCACAGTCAGACTATTTCATTAGCAGCCACATTAAATAAGCATGCAGGTTAGCTATTGCTATTGTGTGGAGAAGGATGGGGTGGGCATATAGAGTGTGGAGATAGCCATGTGTGCCCATGTATGTGAGGGGGTGCATAAGTTTAGGGAGGTCAGAGGTTGGCCATGAGTTCCAGTCTCCAAGTGCCGCCTACTTTTTTTGTTGTTTTTATTAAACGAAGTCTCTCACTACCTTAGAACTCATTTCTAGAAAGTTGGCCTGCCAGCGAGTTATAAAACTCCATCTCTCTCTACCTCTCCAGGGCCGGGATTTAGAAGCATGCAGCACCAAACCCACATTTTTTAAATATAATAGAGATCTCGAAATCAAATTCAGGTCCTCACGCAAGTACAGCAAGTAATTGAAAGGTCTCTTGGTCAGTTCCGTTTTACATTTTATTACTTATTTTTAATCATTTATTGTGAATTTAGTATTTGTCACGGCACAGCTGTAGATGTCAGAGGAGAAATCTGAGGAGTTGGCTCTCCCCTGATACTGTATGGGTTTGGGGGCTCAAGCTCCTTTACTGGCTGGGCTATCTTGCCAGCCCAGAACATGTTATTCCTGAGAATCAAAGAAAAGAAGTATGAAACTGGTATGGGGGAGGGGGTGGGGGAGAAAGGGAGGAGGGGGCATGAGTTACACAGGATTAGGAAGGAACCTGTGCTGGTCCAATCAACACAAGGCTTTTCTGTGGACTGACATAAATCCTCATTAGATATCATCTTTCTTGGGCTCAGGGAATGGCTCGGTGGGTAAGATTACTTGCTACATGAGCATAAAGACCTGAGTTCAAATCCCTAGCACCCTTGTAAAAGTCAGTGCACGGCTGCAAGCACACCTGTAATCCCTATCTGTGGGGAATGACAGCAGGGTCACTGGGGCTTTCTGGCCACCAGCTTAGCCCAGGTTCAGTGAGCGATCCTGTCTCAAAGGCATAAGGTAGATAGCAATAGGAAGGGCACCCAGTGTCCTCTGGCTTCTGCACATGCTGTACATGCACACACACACACACACACACACACACACACACACACACGGGGAGGGGGGTTTCTATACAGCCACTGTGGCAATATTCGCTAACCTTTTTGCACAGTTAGAGCTATGGCCCCTCTGATCAGCCATTCAGTGAGACACCATGCTGGAGAATTTAAGACAAATTTCCAATAATTTCTATTTTCCGTTTAAAGGGATCATCGCAGTTTCCACACAGGGAAGCCAAGAGGTTGCTCCCACCCAGCAAGCTATACTAATTATTCAGTCCTCCATATTGTTATGGATGATGAGAAAATCAAGAAGGGACATCTGACAGAATATTAAAGTCTGGTAAAATACCTTTCTTCTGTCTAAAATGAAAAGACTAAAAAAAAAAATCAATCTAGGTTAGATAAAGGTCAATTTGCAGCTTGGGAAAATGACACAGGCATTTGCAGGCTGTGAGAAATGAAGACTGGAGCTCAGAACAAGAGCTTGTGCCCAACACACCCAGGGCCCTGGGTTCGATACCCGGAAGGAGAGAGGAGACGAGTAGAGAGAGGAGAAGATGAAGGCAAAGGGGAAAGAACAAGAATCCCAGCATTCAAGAGGATGGGGTAGGAAGGAGCCAGCCTTGGCTACTTACTGTCTTAAAAGGCACACCAACCAACAAAACATATGAACACCCAAAATACCATTTTGTCAACACCACCTACCACACATCTCCACTCCATTGTTAGGTGTCTTATGTAAGGTGGGCCCAGGACCTCTCAGTTCACTGTCTCATCAACTTCCTGTCCCAAAGATATCCAGAACCCTCCAGAGTCCCCCAAACTCAAGCATACTACATTCTGTCTGTCTGAGCCACCCGATGCCTGTTAGCTATGTACCCTTGCTCACCCCAGTTCATACCGGGCCCATGCAGTCCGGAAGGTATATCATCAGTACATAGTTCTGGATCCATCTGCTGAGTTCCAGATGAGGAAAATAGCTCTTTCCTTGCTGAATCTGAGCATACAGGAGCTGCAAGGAGCCCAGAGACCAGTGACCCACTCTACAGATGAAGAACTGAGCTTTAGCAGGACAGAGATGGTGCCTGACATAGGGCTATGCTTTCTCTCCTTGGCCTCTTGCCATGGGAGAGGTGAAGTCAAACACAAATACACTCTGGTCTGCAGCTGATGGTTCCAAGGAGTGTTCTTTTGCTCCAACCCACCTTGTGTGTGTATACATGAGCATGTATGTTGGTGTACCAGTGTGTGCTAATGAGCACGTATGTGGGTACACATGTGTGTGTACGTGAGCACATATGTTAGTGCATGTCAGGGCATGCACACACATACATGTGAAGGTCAAAGTCACACATCTTCAGTAGCCTATATTTTAAGATAGAATATCTCACTGAACCTAGAGGTATTTTGGCAAAGGTGCCTGTCCAGTGAGCTCCAGGAACCCACCTTTCTCTGTCTCCACAGAATGGGGATCACAGGAAGAGAAATCAAACAGGGTGTGCTGGGTGGAGCTGAGGGGAGCAGCTGGGTTGTTGAGACATAAAACCTTTCCTGTGGTATCATGTCTGGAAAAGACAGATGTGACAGCAAGGGTAGCTGTGAATTCTGACCTGTAGGATCTTCAGAAGTGACTATTAGTCTGGGGAGTGTCAAGAAGCACATGCTCTCGTTTTCTCATCTATGAAATGGGGACAAGACTCAGTTACACACACGCGCGCATGCACACACACACACACCAGAAACTTAAAATGAGCCTGTCTGTTCATACCATAATCTTAGCCCTGAGGAGACAAAGGCAGGAGGATTGCAAGTTCAAGACTAGCCTGGGCTGCAAGGTCAGACCACGGAACCACAAGCAAACGCCCTTATGGGTAATGAGAGAAGAAGAGAACAGAGGCAGCAAGGAAGGGAGGGTGACGTCTCCAGCATGTCCTCCAGTGACAACACACAGAGGGCGAGCTAGTTGGCATCTTCATTTAAAAGTCAAGCATTACGCACCTATTGTTTTCTTTCAGGAGCTTTGACATTTCTCAAAGTGAAAGAATAAGTGAACTGTGGAGTTTCCATTTAGATGTACGCATCCTACCTGGCAACACAATAGGAATGAGCGATGTTTTCTTTTCTTTTTTTCTGCCATGCTTAGAGTCCTGAATGCTGACTAGCAGAAGCCAGACCTGGGGGAACACATGCTATAATTTCTGAGATGAACCTACTGAGACAGGAAGTGGATCAGTGGTTTCCTGTGGCTGGGGACTTGGGGGACTATGATGATGGGGTAAAAGAAATTCTGGAAGTGACAACAGCCAGTTGCTGGAGTGTCCGTGGCACAGAAGAACATGAGTATCGAATCACCACACTGTAATCTTTAAGGACATACAGGATGCTGCAGGCAAAGGAGACAGCTCCCACACATGCCCAGTGGTAATCGCCTACACATGAGTACTTACTAATGGAGAACAAATACAGGTTGTGGTGATTTGAATAAACTGTGGGCATTGATTATTGATCCCCAGCTGGTGGCACTCTTTGGAGAGGATTGAGAAGTATGGCCTTGCTGGAGGAAGTGTGTCACTACTTCCGGTTTGCCCCTCTGCTTCATGCTTGGGGGGTTGAGATTTGAGCTCTCAATTGCTGTTCTAGATATCATGTCTGCCACTTGAGTGTTTCTCTGCCATGATGTACTCTTATCCCTTTGGAGCAATAAGCCAAGTAAACTTTGGCTTCTCTAAGTTGCTTTGGCTATTGTGTTCTGAAAGAAACTAATACACAGTCATTTTCTTGTGGTCACTGCTCCCCAGACTATACAGGCTAGCACTTATTCATGTGGTTTTTTACATTGCTGTAGGTATTAGGAGGCAGAAAAGGATACAGTGCTCCAATCTTTCACCTCAATATAATCTACAAAGTTCATGCTTATAAAACAAAGCGATTGAGTTACCAAAGCAACAACAGAGAAATTAAAATCTTATAATGTTTTGAGTCTACAATTTTGTGCTAGACTTTCCCGGGCTTCATGCAGTCTACCATCCACGTGTTAGACTCCACTGACAGTATCCAGGAGAAATGCATAGACTTGTGCGCAAACACTGTGACCTTTCACCTCAGGGACCTGAGCATATACAGGCTACTTACTGCATGTGCAAGGGACTTTTAATGCTTCATGTCTTAGAGACTGAAGAAAGCACGGACACACGTGCCCACTTTTCATGTATGGAGATCAAACCTCCAGGAAATGAGGCAACTTACTTAAGGTCAGAGTCATTGGCGAAGCCAAAGAGAAAATCCATCTTCCTCTACAGACCAAGTGTCCTTGAGACCCAGGTACTCACTTTAAATGATGACAAGGGCTTAGTGGGGGTAGGTATATAACTTAGTCCATAAAGTGCCCGCTGTGCAAGTAAAGGACTTGAGTACAATCTCATGTAAAATCCAAGCATGGTAGTGTATATATACCTGTAATCTCAGTACTGGGCAGGCAAGGATGGGAGCCTCCATAGCCAGCCAGCTAGCCTGCTCAGAAAGCCCCAGGCTATTGAAAGACCCTCTCTCCAAACATTAGGTGGGTAGCTCTTGATGAATAACATTGGAGGGTGGCAGGTAGTGGGGGCACACACCTTTAACCCTAGCACTCCAAGTCTCAGTCACCAAGGGCAAGCCAGGCAGTCAAACCTCCTTTCTGCTGCAAGTCGGCTGTTCTTGCTCAGCCAGAGGAACTGTATGTATCCCTAACCCCACTCAGACATTTTCTCTGAAAGCTTTTCTGCTCTTCCTAAGACAAGAAGACACTCCCTCCTTGGCTGGCTGTGGTCACTAGCCCACTGCTGAATCTTAGCATGCTAGTAGCCCACTGCAATCTGCCAAGACTGGCATCAACTAAACTGAGGTCCCTCATGAGATATGCCTATGTTGGCATAGAACCCCTGCCTGTGACAACCTCCTCTCTACATTTTTACATCATCTCTTGGTTGCTTACATTTTCTGAGCTGTAAGGGGAGTGCTATGCAGATGTTGGCTGTCTTGCACTGCTTGGGAGATCATGAAAAGAAAACCGTCTTCATACACCCAAATCAGACATTTCTTCTACACTGTTCACTTTTCAAAATGTTTTTTAGATTTATTTATTTCATTTGCTGTATATGGATATTGTGCCTGCATGTATGTATGTGCCCACATGTGTGCCTGATGCCCTCTGATGTCCGGAGATAGGGTCAGACACCCTGGAACTGTAGTTATGGATGGTTGTGGTTGTACCACGTGGTTGTCAGGAATGGAACCCAGGCTTTGTAAGAGCAAGTGCTCCTGAGCACTGAGCCATCTCTCCAGCCTGCACTTAACTTGTGTGTGTTTGTGTGTGCATGCACACACATGCATGTGGTGGTCAGAGTTCAACATCAGGTGTCTTTCTTTTCATTCTCCTTTCATTTTTCCAGGCAAGGCCTCTCACTCCCCTTGGAGCTTGGGGAGCTGTGATCCCCCACACTGGGATTACAGATACACACTGCCACACCCACCTTTAAATGGGTGCAAGGACCCAAACTCAGCTCCCAAGGCTTTTTTGGCAAGCGCTTTATGCACTGCGCCATCTCCCCAGCCGCAAACACCCTTTTTAATTTGTGTATTTGTTCTGCAGTGGGCAGTGGCCAGAGATGCCAAACTCTCAGACCCTGAGCCTTATTCCAGAGTTTCTGTTCCTCACTCACTGAGATTCAGGATTCCTGGCACAAGAGCTGGGCCTTTGTCCAAGAAGCAAACAGGGTAATGGACATATGGTCCCTGCACAATGAGTGTTGACTTTGAACAGCAGTGATAAGATGAATGGTATAAACAAAAGGAATATTTACATTCTAAGAATTGAGTTAAGAACTGGCTTGTTTCAAAGGGAAAGGGCAGTAGGATTTTACAATGTCTAAAGCTCTGGAGACAGGCCAGGCGGTCTTTCCAACCTAGTTAGATGCTAGCCTCATGACCCTCGAAAGATGCTTCTAGCTCCAAGGTGCAGGGGCATTTAAGGATGATTGTAGAGGTGTAAGACAGCCCAGACTAATGTTTCCTGGGATGCCCTTGGCATGAAGCCTGAGGCCAAAAAGAGACAGAGAATATTCCTAAACACCTCCTCAGCCACTCGAAGATGGCTTAGGCACAGGAGTCAGGAGGTGACAAACCAAACTGGTGAACTTTGGGTCTCATTAACAGAATCCAAGAACGTCAGAATGCCTTTATTTTGATTTTATTTATTTATTTAAAACAATATTACATTTTTATTTAATGTGAGTGTATGTGTGTGTGTGTGTGTGTGTGCGCGCGCGCGCCTGTGCAACAACAGGTTGTCCTTCCAACAGGCTTGGTGGTAAGCACCTTTAACGAACTGAACCATCTTGTTGGCCCTTATTACAAATGGAGAAACTGAGGCAGAGATGATGGATTATTCAGAGCAGAAAATACAAGCCTGCAATCCCAACTACTCCCAAGGCTGAGACAGGAGAATGGAAAGCCGAAGGCCTGCCTGGACAACTAAGTCTCTGAAAATAAAAAGCCAGCAGGCCCCATCCTTTAATTGAATAGGTTGAGCCAGGTGTTCAAGGATCCCACCCATTTCAGTTCCCAGCCAGTGACCCCCAGGGGGTAGATGACCCTACTTCAGAGAAAGAAAGAGTGGACACCACGAGTTTTTATACAATAGGAGCAAAGGGGCAGGGCTGGGGGAGGGCCAGGCTCACATTCCAGTGGGGTTAGAATCAGAGTTGCTTTAAATAGCAGCTTAAGCCTGGTTTACGGTGCTTTATGGATTAGTAAATACTTGCTGGAAAGGTGGAGGAGCCTGGGAACAGCAAAGCTGGAGCCTGCCCAGTGTGTGTGTGTGTGTGTGTGTGTGTGTGTGTGTGTGTGTGTGTGTGTGTGTGTGTATGTGTGGTGTGTATGACAGAGAGATAGAGTGCACGTACACACACACACACACACACACACACACACACACACACACACACACATCTGAGAGAGACGCATACCAACAGGAAAATAATTTCATTTCAAGGTACCTGAGAACCAATTTAGAGCAGTAATCCAGCCTGGATGTATTTTAAGTCCCTCCTCTAAGAGCATTGACAATTTAGTAAATGTCACAAGCGTTTATAACATACTGGGCCTTACCAAGCACATGTCAGACACCATTCTTCCACACTCTGTGGGCACAGAGCACAAGTGCTGGGCATTATTTCACTAAGGCTAAGAGAGGAGGGGAGGTTGGACAATGGAAATGCTATCTAAGACAAAGTGTAAAACCCAGGTACTGACTGAGTGTGGCAGAAAGCAGAAGGTGACCAACAATGGGAAGCCTGTAAACACTGCACAAATACACACGCGCAAGCACACACACCAAGGGACCAAGCCCTTGTGAGAGAAGCCCTTCATATACCAATGCATCTGCCTTCTCATAGGCATAGCATAGGGTCCTGACTGTCCTGCCTCAGAACCATGAATCCCCTACCTTTCTGGCCCACCACTTTGCTTGGGAAAGTTCTTTCTTAATAAATTCACCCTCTTTCTACACTATCCACACATCCCTGATCCAAGTTGTTCAGGACAAAAAACAAACAAACAAACAAACAAACAAACAAACAAAACCCCTGAAATCCTAGCCGCTGCCTTCCAAAGACTCCAGGACCTGCCTATAGCAGTAGGCTCTTTTGTTTGGAGGATAGTGTGGAAAACTATCTGGAACGGAGAGAGGTGAGTGAGAGATACTTCTGTAACAACAGAAGAAGGCCACAAGGGCCCACATGTGCCCCAAGCTGGGCATGACATTGACTGACCTGACCACATTACAGACTTGAACATCTCCAACACTCAACGTCTACATTGACTCTTTCATCCTTATGGAACTGGAACGCACACAGCAGAATGTTCCCGAGGGCAAGGCCACTGTCCTTAGCCACTCTACTCTGAAAGGGTGTCTAGGGTTTCTGTTGCTGCACTGAAACACCATGACCAAAAGGCAAGTTAGCAGGGAAAGGATTTATTTGGCTTATACTTCCAGATCATAGTCTATCCTTGGAGGAAGTCAGGACAGGAATGCAAACAGGGCAGAAACACAGAGGAAGGAGCTGATGCAGAGGCCATGGAGGGATGTTGCTTACTAGCTTGCTCCCTGAGGCTTGCTCTATCTGCTTTGTTATAGAACCCAGGACTACCAGCCCAGGGATGGCTCCACTCACCATGAGCTGGGCCCTCCCTATTGATCACTAATTGAGAAAATGTCTTACAGCTGGATCTCATGGAGGCATTTCCTTACCTGAGAGCCCTCCCTCTCTGATGACTCAACTTGTTTCAAGTTGACACAGGAAAGCAGTCAGTGCAGTGGGGGTGGCAAGGTGTGGTGGTGAGAAGTAAGTGAGGGAAGGTCAGCTTCAGCTTCAGGGCCTCTCTCAGATCTAGCACAGCCTTCTGCCATGGCTACCTGTGAGCCTCTCATCACCTTGTTTCAGTCCATTGAAAAATGGGGGACATTAGCTACCCACATGTCCCTCGGCAGGAAGCGCCGTGATTAATTAGGTAACATCTGTGAAGCACTCCCAGCTTTGGAGAGAAGGGCACCTTGGGAGAGGCGCGCTGCACCACAGGTGCTGTCCTGAGCATCTCCTCCCCATCATGATGCCCCCGCCTAAAGACCATCAGTGGCTCCCACAGCCTGGGACAAGATTCGGCTAGCTTGTGGTAGGCAAGGCCCTCTGAGCTGCTCTGGCCCACCCTCTTCATCTCACAGGTTGCACAGGGGCAGGGGAACCCCAAAGGAGAGCTCTGCAGGTCCCCATATCACACCCACTCTTCAGGGAGCATTTTCCTCAACATTCTTGATGAATGCCCCGTATGTATAGGCCCATTGTCTGTGACGGGTGTGTGTGTGTGTGTGTGTGTGTGTGTGTGTGTGTGTGTGTGTGTGTGTGTGTTTGAGAGACAAAGGGAGGGAGAGAGACTAAGAGTAAGAAGGAGAGGGGGAGGAGAAGGGGAAAGTTTTTCTTTTCCTGGGGTTTCTGTTAGTCCAGATACACAGGTATGTAAAAACAGTGATCTTAAGCCAGGTGTGGTGATGTATACCTATAATCCCAGTCCTTGGGAAGCTGACTAGGAAAATCACCAATTGGAGGCCAGCTTGGTTTGCATATCATACAGCCCATAAATAAAATAAATATACATATCACACAGCCCACAAGTCAAACAGTGCTTGTGCATGAGATTCCCTTTCCACAGAGTTACAATCCAGAAGAGTTTTCAGCATTTTTCATGGGAGCAACAGTTATCTAGACATGCTGTAATCCTCTCCTCTTGCTGTAACCCCTTCCCCTTGCTGTAATCCCCTCTTGTCAAGACCTTGTGTGTGAAAGGCCTGGTCCCAGGCTGGTGACTGTTTGTTCCACATTACCATGACCAAAATACTTGACAGAAACAATGCCATTATTGTGGCTTATTCTGTCTCATGGTCTCAATGGGATTTCAGTCCCTTAGAAGGAAGGTCTGGTGACATTCCTGACAGTGTGGCAGACACCTCAGATCATTGCAAGCCAAGACAGAGACCATGGGTCAGAACCAGGGGTGGTCACCTTCAAAGGGCTACCGTGAGGGACCTATTCCTGTCAGCTGGAGCCCTCCTGGAGGCTCTACAGCTTTTAAAACACTACGGAAAGTTGGTGACTGAGTGTCCAGATGCAGGCCTGTGGGGACACTCCAGATTCAAACTCTCACAGGGTATGGCTGTTCCAAGGTGACTGGCTCACCTTGATTTCTAATTACCAGTTCTTGGTTGAATGGGTTACGGATATGAGGGGTGGGGCTGGTAGGAGGAAGATGGTCACTGGCAGTGTGGCTTTAAGGAGGGTCTGAACCCCTCCTTTCCCCTGTCCTTCTCTGCTTTCTGTCTGCCATGAGGGTAAAAACACCTGCTACAAATTCCTACCACCACAGTGCTCTAGTGACTTCAGGCCCAGAACAAGGGAACCAAAGGACAGTGGGCAGAACTTCTAAAAGCAGGAGCCAGAATCAATCTGTTTCTTTTGTTTCCTTGGCTGTTCTCTTATGGTACTAAAGGTTAGTGTAAGCACTAGCCCAGAGTATGTATTTGTGCACCCATGTACGTGTGAAGGTGTGTGTGTGTGTGTTTGTGTGTGTGTGTGTGTGTGTGTGTGTGTGTGTGTGTGTGTGTGTGTGTGTAAAATGACTGCATGGAAGAATTCAGGAATCTGACTTGGAGGGGAGGGCACGGAACATGCAGTGTGGGGGCCAGGTCTAATGTCAACTATCTTTCTCAGTCATTCTAGCCTTTAGGTTTTGAGGCAGGGTCTCTGACTGGCCCAGGAGCTCACTGATTCAGCTGGACTTGCTGCCATTAAGCCCCAAGGATGCTCCTGTCTCTGCTTCTCTAATGCTGGGATTATGGGTGCTCAGTGTTGTACCTGGCTCTTCCTGTGGGTGCTGGGATCAAGTTCAGGTCTCCATGATTGCAAGACCAGCACCTTAAGCCTTAGTATCACAGCACCTGCAGTTTCTTAACCATGACAAGTGACACTGCAAACATTTCTGATTATTCATGGCAGGGACTACTTCACTCACTCTGCACAGTAGCCTCATGCGACAGGTGTATTGTTCTCAATCTACAGGGAGGAAAACTGAGGCTGCATTTGACTAAGGCAAGTTACAATACAAAGCCAGGCTGGGTGACATCTATTTCCAGCTATGCCATAATCATATACCTGGTGAGCTGAGTGCAGGACGGCCGACATGTATGTGTAGAGCCTTGGAAACAAGGGAACCACAAGGCCCAGACCTTCCACAATTCAGATGGAGCTGAGCTCTCCATTCTGCCCTAGGCCCCAGCTTCCTCCTGCCTGTCATGCATGACTGACACTGCATAGGATTTGCTAGAGAAAACCCTCACTGGAGCTAGGCACGAAGCCCAGTGACAGACAAAGACACTGCGTGGCATGTGCAAGGCCTGGCCCAGGTTCCAACCCAAGCACTTCAAAAACCTAAAAAGGAAATGGGGAAAAACTTAAAGCTACACAGAATGAGGGGCTTCATCCATAGAGATTGTTGCAAAGGGAATAGGGGACAACGAACTTGACTTGAAGGTCAGGCAGAGGAGCCAGGTGCAGGGATGAGGACATGGTATGAAGAGTTATGGGGTCATAGGTCAGAGAGTGTCATTCTGCTCCCTGCAGAAGCTCGAGGGCTGAAACCACAACATGGCACCAAATAGTTTATCAGTGTGTCAGTGGGAACAATCAGGTCAGCCAGGGTCTGGCCTTATGTAAGGAAACAGGAGCACCCATGGGTAGCAGCATTGAGCACAGAGGCTAGGGAGTGTGTACAGTGAGCCATTTTCCAGAATGCAAGTGTACAGGAAAGTCTTTAACCTCCATATTTGCTTTGTTTTTCTTTTATGAAACATGGTGTCAACCTGTGCCCTGACTGACCTTGAGCTCAAAACCACCCTGCCTCAGACTCCCAAATGCTGGGACTGTGTGTACAACCATGGCCAGCTAACCCCTGCTCCTTGCCAGGAGCACAAGGCTCCAGGAAAAGCCAACATAGTCAATAGTGTGTCTAAGAGTATAAGATTTCATATGCCGTGTATATTCAATGCAAAGGCGAGAAGCTAAGTTTATGTTCCCAACCGGCACTAGCTCCTGCCTTTACTTTTGGTAATTTATAATTCGCTTTTAAGAAAATTTTAAAAAGGATGAGCATTAGAGCCTGTCTTAGTCAGAGTTTCTATTCCTGCACAAACATCATGACCAAGAAGCAAGTTGGGGAGGAAAGGGTTTATTCAGCTTACACTTCCACACTGCTGTTCATCACCAAAGGAAGTCAGGACTGGAATTAAGCAGGTCAGGAAGCAGGAGCTGATGCAGAGGCCATGGAGGGATGTTACTTACTTGTTTGCTCAGTTTGCTTTCTTACAGAACCCAAGACTACCAGCCCAGGGATGGCACCACCCACAAGGGGCCCTCCCCCCTTGATCACTAATTGAGAAAATGCCTTACAACTGGATCTCATGGAGGCATTTCCTCACCTGAAGCTTCTTTCTCTGTGATAACTCTAGCTTGTGTTAAGTTGACACAAACCCAGCCAGTACAGAGCCCAAAGAGAGCAGAACAGCAGCATCCCATAACTGTCCTGAGAAAGTATGTGTTTCAACAGGTACGCCCCTAAGGCTGCTGGCATACACCAAACTTCTTGTCTAACCCAGCCCAGGACATTTTCACACCGCCTCTGCTCAAGCTTAGAATGCATGCTACATGCTTTCTGGTCATGGATAACTTAAAAGAGAAATGTGAGGGGCCTGGGGAGATGGCTCAGTGGTTATGAGGACTCGGTACTCTTCCAAAGGACCTAGGTGTGATTCCCAGCACCCACATCAGGCATCTCACAACCATCTGTAATTCCGGTTTCAGAGGAATCCAACACAGCCTACTGGCCACCAAAAGCTATGCACACACATGATATACATATATACATGCAGGCAAAGATTCATAGATGTAAAACAAAACAAACAAAATATTTTTAAAGAGAGAAACACAAGTTAGATGGGGTTATCTAATTTGTATCTGTATCCATAGCTGGGGGAAGCAGAGACAGATGGATCCCTGGAGTCCTCTGGTCAACCAATATAACCAAACTGGGGCACTGCAGGTTCAGTTAGAGACCCTGACCCAAACACTGCAGTAGAGAGCTACTGAGGAAGGCACCTGAGCGCCACACCTGCCTCCATGTGCATAAGCATGCCGATTATTTTTAAAGAAAGAAAAGCAAGCTATGATCCAGCTGTGTATTAAAGGTGATGGGAACTGAGACAGGGTGGTGAGCCAGGAGTTAAAATGCAGTGGGGAGTTCCCCACCGACTCTAATCCTCCTATAATCAGCTGCTCACAAACCTGTTTTCGATTTAGTGACAGCTCTTTAAGCTGCCACAGCTCTTGAGGTATTTTTAGTCAAGTACAAATTCACAAAGTGCCTTAAGTCAGGAAGTAGCCCACTCAGGTGTTGCTCTCAGGGGACTTTGGTTCTGGCCCTTTGTAGGTGAAAAAAATCACCATTTCTCATTTGCATACAATTAAATAATCACTCACCTCCTTCTCCTCTTTGGCATCCCAAGTAGGGATGCCAGCTCTGGGTTGGAGAGATCTGTTTGTAATCCCAGCATAGGCAGCAGCAGCAGGAAGTAGATCAGCAAGGAGAGGAGTTATAGAAAGAAAAGCCAGAACCAAGTCAACAAAGAACAAGGTCCTCTCCCAAATCCAAACAGGCTCCATCCTATGAGCCTGTGGCTATGTAGACTCGCACCAGCTCCCACAAGAGTGACAGACCAGGGACCAAGGAAGGAAATGCAGATGGAAGCCATGTGAAAGCTCACAGGGACCCCAGTTATCCAGTGCCTGCCTCCCATCTTAAGAAGGGCATCTTGGTTTGGTTTGGTTTGGTTTGGTTTGGTTTGATTTGGTTGGTTTGGTTTGGTTTGGTTTGGTTGACTAGTTCTCATGTAGCCAAGGATAGTCTCAGACTGGTCATATAGCTACAGATGACTTTTAACTTCTAATCCTCCTGCCTCCACTTTTTGAATGCTGGAATTACAGAGGTTTACTACCATACCTGTTTTCTTTGGTGCTATGGATTGAATGCAGGGAGAGCTTCAAGTGCGCTAGGCAGACGCTACCCACTGAACCACATCCCCAGCCCAGGAATGACTTTTGGTATCACTTCCTGTGAATCCACCCAGAGCCAACCCATCTCTAGTTCACTGGGAAACCCAGCAGAGTCCTCATCAAATGTATTCAAATCTCCTTATAAACTTGGCCACAGTGGCTAATCCAACTCATGGTCATCTCAGAATTAGAATGTCTTTGCTGGTCATGGATGTATTTCTACCCAGTGCCCAGAGGGACCTTTTGTAACATTGTATCTGGACACACAAGGGAGTGACCAGGTGTAGCCCATCTGTGGCCCCAGACAGCACATACCAGGGATAGCTATGAATGCAGCCCAAAACAAACTCAACAATTTGCCTAAAACATCGTGTGATTTGTTTGTTTGAAGGGGTGGGAGTGAGCTATTTTTTGTAGTTCATTTGTAAGGTCTCTGGTGTAAACTTTGTAGGTGGCAGAGTCCTGTCACAATGTCACAAGGTTGAGCACCTTAGGAGCCACATGCCACTTGGGCTTCGATCTTACTAGAAATAAAATCTAAATTTCTCTAGGGACCAAAGGACCTCACTGTGTGTGCCTTTCATCTCCTACCCTCCTTTTGTCCCAGAACTGACAGCCTTCTATTTCTAGATTATTCCATTATCTCTGAAGTCCCAAGGCCTTTCCTCTCTGCTCAGAAGGTTTTTCTGTGTTTTCTCACTGCTCTCTGGTCATCAAGATCTCCAGCCAAATGCTACGTCCCAGGTGGGCCACGCATGCCCACACTTCTTCACCCGCACCCAAGAGTCCCAGCACACAGCTTTTATTTATCCCACACCCAACACTCACTACATATTTCAACATTTAAAAAGTTGTTATTTTTGATAGAGTCTCACTTTCTAGGATAGGAGAACTTGTTGTGGTCTTCCTGCATCGACCTCTACAGGGTTGGAGTTACAGGCACATTCTACCACGCTTTACTCAAACTTACCATTTTAAAGTTCTCCACTGTTTGGGTTCTCTATCTTAACAAGCTGGCACTCAGAAATATTTGTCAAATGACCTAATAATTAATGAAAGACACCTCAGCCATGGCACATACAAATAAATAAATAAGCACAAAGGACACAGGTCTGTGTGTACTGTATAGCAGTCGTATCTCAGTTCGAATGCTAAACAATTGTCAGAAATAGAACAAATTAATAACTAACTTCCCAGGCTCAAATTGTTCTCAACTTATTTTAAATATTTTCCAAGAAATCAATTAACTTAGATTCAAATTAATTGAAAGGAAATTTGAAATGAAATCGTTCATATGGTAAGAACAGTTCAAGTGTTCTCAGCGGTTGCATCTAACTGGTGGCTACTGTGCCTGCCGCCCTGGGCTGGTACAGCCAGGGCCACTTACTAAGTCAAAAGCATCAATTGCAATCCAGCAGCTGTGCTGCACGCTGGGCCCTGTGTTCAAGCACTACCATGGGGATTATGAAATTGCTTATATTAACCTTACAAGAATAAAATAGGTACATATTCTACCTGCTACATACAACCCACTGCATTCCACCACAGAGCTAACGAAATAGAGAACTAAGTTAATGGGGTGGCTCATGCCTGTAATCTTAGGACTTCAAAGTTGAGGGAGGATCACAAGTTAGAGGTTAACCTGGGCTACACAGTGAGATATTAACAGAGAGAAGGGCAAGGGAAGAGGAGAAGAAAAGAATACCTAAATGAAGAAGAGGTGTGAGGTGGCTGGCTAAGGGGCAAAGGCTGAGTTACCACTGTTCTTCCACCTACACAGACAGGTTAAGGGTTTCCTCCATGTCACAAATAATTTGAAAATTCACCTCTAGAAAGTCATTAAGTCATAAGGTGGAGACCTTGCAAGACATAATGACATGACCACCCGCTTGGCCAAAGAAGACACAATTAGAAGGTTGCTGCGTAGAGGTCCAGCCATGGTCCCTCACCACAGACCATGTCTGATGATGTTGTGACCCAACTTCCCAGACTTCAAAGAGCCGGGAAATACATATTTGTGTTTTAATATCACTAGAAACGCGTGAGAACACTGTGAGAGTGGGTACTCAGAAGGGGGGCTGCTGGGTGTGTACTCGGGAGGGGGGGCTGCTGTAATGGGTGAGTGAGATGTTAAGGGACTCTGATATGAGCATTGGCCAAAGGCTGAGGACATTCTAGAATAGGCAAGTACTGTCATACAGGGTTCTCAGATCAACATTGGCAAGGGTTCAGGAAAGTTTCCAGGCGCCTACAAATACGTAAGTAAAGACATACGTAAGTAAAGACAAGCAGAGAGTGCTGGCTTACAGAGGGGCCATTCTAACCGGTCAAGGAACAGGCATGTGTAATGTACCCTTAGACAAAGGACAAGAAATCTGTACAAGTTTTCTTTCTGCAGCTGTGATACAATACCCTGACCCAAAAGCAACTTGAGGGAGAAAATGGCTTACTTTAACTCACAGTTCCAAGTTACAGTTCATTATTGTAGGGAGTCAAGGTGGGAACTCAAGAAGCAAGTCACCTTACAGCCAAAATAGAGAAGAGAGAGAAACAAGTGTGCCATGTGGCCTGCTTGCCGCCACTGCCTACGCTTGGCTGCCCTTCTTCATTCTAATGCAGTTCATGCCCCAGCCCTGGGAATGGTGGTGCCCACAGTGAGCTGGTTCAGTTAACATCCAGAGATTCCCCGACAGATGTGCCCACAGACCAGCCTGATCCAGACAGTGTCTCAGTTGAGACGCTCTTCCCAGGAGAGTCTACGTTGTGGCAAGTTGAAATTTAAAACTAACCATCAAGAGCCCTTTTGATTGAAGTGGCAGAGACCTTGTCCAAATTGCACAGATGATCTTGTGATTTGGGGAAGGTAAAGATTGTAGTGAAGTGGGTGTTTAGCTGAGATTCCTAAGCAAAGCTCTGAAGGCGAGGCGTGGGCCCTCCTGAGAGCTGATACAGTACAGGACAAGGAGAGAGAAGCAAATTGATGGACCAGCTGGGTATAATGGAACTCCCACATAAAGGTTTGGAAAAGTCTTAGCTCATAGGCATTGGAAATTATGAATCTAGGCTTGGAAGAGAACATGAAGGGTGTGCCCAGCTAGTCGGGCTTGTTAGGTCAATCCCAACTATTAAGAGAGAAAGCCACAAGCCTTTCGTCACAAGGCATGGCTCCTGGCTACACTGGCTTCTGTGGAATCTTCTCCATGGGAGGCAGGGGTTCTCTTCAAAAGGGCCACCAGACCTGGCCTCTCAGCCATCCCTCCTATGTTCTCAGAGAAGCCAGTATGGCTGAGCCATGCCAACAAGGAGACAAGGCCCTGAAGAACCAAACTGCAGGTCGCCTCCAAACCTAGTGACTTCCTGTGATGTGAGCCAGTGTGTTCAACACCCCAGAGCCACAATGTCTGATCACCAAAGGATCAATGAGGTAAGGTAGTGCTCATAGCACAGGGCAAGTATCCTAGAAAAATGTAGACTCTCTGAATTCAAATCCCAGCACAGCATTCTCTAGGCATGTTTGCTAGTAGATAAAAGGTCAGCAAGGAAGTCACAGGGAGGTGTTGCAAATGTCAAATGAGACAATACAGCAAGCAACTACCCCAGTGCCTGCCACCTGACAAACTGAGTGCCAATCCTTAATATTCAGTTTCTCCTGATGGTGCCAATAAAGCTGTCAGCAGCCCGGCTGAAACCAAAGCTTAAAAAAATAGTGTGTGTGTGTGTGTGTGTGTGTGTGTGTTGCGAGTCCACACACACATGCAGAGACCTGCAAAGTCCAAAAGAGAATGTTGAATCTCCTAGAGCTGGAGCCCCAGAAAATTGTGAACTGCTTTGTGATACTGGCAACCTAACTTTGCTCTTTTGCAAAAAGTATCAAGTGCTTTTGTTCTCTGTTGTAGCCCTGGCTACCATAGAACTCACTCTGTAGCCCAGGCTGTCCTCAGAACTCACAGAAATCTACCAGTCTCTGCCTCCCAAGTGTTGGAGTAAAGGCGTGTGCCACCACCACTGGGCATGAGCAAGTGCTCTTAACCACTGAGCCATCTCTCCAGCCCCTGAAGGCAACCTCCTAACACAGATGTAGTCACCAGTAGATTCATGACCAGCAAGTTCCCTCAGGGATACTGTCACCAAATGCAGTGTGACTTCTGACCAGTTTTAAAACAAGAATAATTTACCTAATCAACAAAAGATTCTCCAGAAAACCTTCATGGAGAGGGCCAGATTGTACCATCCCAGTGGTATTGGTCTCTCTCATATGTCCATTGGCAACCAAGTCCAGTTAAGGCCCAACCACTCAAGTGGTTCCCAAGGCACAGCAGAGATCAGAGTCATTATGGATCCTGTCAGAGTGAGGGCTGCTGGGAGAGCCAGCTGCTCAAAAAAACAGCCCTTTCAGGACCAGACCAGAGCTTCCCTCCTGAAGGTCCTTCCCACCTGGCATCAAGCTTCCTATGGGAGGGAGATGAGAGCTGTGTCTTAGCCAAGTCTGGCAATTGCTTCTCTAGTCTATCCACCAAGGACAGCAGGGTGAAAGCTTAGCTCAGCTGTGGCATACAGTAAGCACTCAATAAATGTGTTTGGTCTTAGATGTACACAAAGCAGGCAGAGTTCAGGGGGTTAAGATAATGAATGCAGGAGTTACCTATTTTAAAGCCATCAATCCTTGGGCCAAATCCAACTTCATAACGTTTTCATGTCTTCATAAAGTTTTCTGGCAATATGACCCTTGCTCTTTGATGGGTGCGCCATTCCTGACTGCTTGCTCTCCTCAAAGGCAGAGGGACCTGCGGAGGAACCCCTGAAATCCCTCTCTTTGTGGTAGGCCACCCGATCCTACCTTCACCTTCCAGCCACATTCTGTCTGTATGTCTGTGTGATGCCCTCTTTGTGCAGGGACACCGGTCCTATATACTTAAGGACCATTATAAGGGACTGAGCAGGAAACACCCTTCACAGGCTCCACTGTTTGCACACTTTGTCCCCAGCTCATGGCGCTGTTTTAGGGAGTGGGGCCTCTCTCAAGGAAGGGGACTGCTACAAATGTGCACTGATTCCAGCCCCAGTCTGTCTGCTTTTGGGGGACCAGGCCATGACCAGGCCAGCATAGGCATCCGCCATCATGGATCCATAGTCCTGTCTCCCTGTCCTGTCTTCCTCCTCAGGTTGCTTCTGGCAGGTATCCATCCCAGCAGTAAGAAACTGATCCATCCCTCTCTCCAACATGAGTCCCCATCCCCTGCCCTTACCCTCTTTTTCTGAAACAGTTTTAGGTTCTGACATACTCAAGGCTCTGATTTCCTTGTGTGAATTTGGGAGCAAAAGCACAATTTTGCCCATAGCAGATTCTTTCCACAGTGGGCTGAGGATTCACAGCACATCAGAATCCCCTCCCCATGAGGATTCAAGATCCAGTCTGTCCTCTTCCCTTTGAGACAGAGTGGAGTCACCAATTTCTAAAGACACCAGACCCTAAAAGCTGGAGCCGAGGAGGCCACTGCTCAGGCACCTGGCGTGAGAGCTGCAGGGAAGCTCTGCCTCCATTTATTACACTGTGGAAAAGAGAAAACTCAACAGAACAAACAGGCTTTAACCTGAAATGAGTTCTCCTGCTCCAAGACACTGCCTGGGCATCAACATGCAAGGGCAGTAGTCAGCTCTGTGCCAGCCACGCTCTCCCAGAGACCTAGATTGGGAAAATAATGGCATTTTCTCAACAAATTATCCCGCGGCTGAAGTAATAACTTGTTTATAGATATGCCAATTCAGATTTTCATCCCCTTAACCTGCTTCTAAAACTGGTGCTGTCCCCATAGCCAAATGGCAGAGATTTAATCACCACCAAATACACCCCTGTCCCCCACTCCCCCTACCACCCACACCTGTGCCTTGATTAACTTTAAGCCACTGACAGTCTCTTTGGAAACAATGCTCCTTTTTCCTTTTCATCTCAGATCAATGTCTTCTGTTTCTGATATAATAAATACACACTGCCTGAGATAAAACAAACAATTCCTGGGTTAAGAGGGAAAAAATACCCAGAAGCATTGTTTTATGCATGAGGCATTAAGAGTCTGGCCCCAAACTTCACTAAGATCTACCATTTAGTTAACCGGTCCTCACTGAAGGACAGACAAGGAGGTCACAGTGTAAGCTCTCTCCTGATACTCAGCATCCTCAGCCTCAGGCCATCAGGGCAGAAGGACAAGTGTGCAAAGTGAAGAGAGTGTCTGGAGCAACCTCAGACATCCCATCAGCAAATTGCACAGCTTAGTCCCTATGTTGTACTTAATGCTAGGGAACCTGGGGGCTTTGGAGAAGGGAGGATGTCTAAAAGGAGACCGCACAGGGGAGCAAGACCACCTCTGCAGCCCCACCATGGCGCCTCGGGGTTTCTGGAGTGTCACAACATGGAGCTGGGCTATCTCCACGAAGTAAGAGGGGTTTTCTGGCAGCTCACTGGCGTCTAAGTCTACAGGGAGCTAGAAGTCTGGGTGCCTCGCTGGATGAACAACTTTAAACTGCTTCCTTAACGTTCCTCTCTTGTGTAACCAACCAGGTCCTTGGCCACTCTTTATTTCCCATCCTGCATCTGTCACAGGTAAGGAGGAACATCTCACCTCCCGGGATTGGGGGAGTAACTATAGACTCTCCAGCAAGCACTAGGGAAAAACAATGCCTGCCTGGGTGGCCCATGAAGGGTTAGCAGCTATGGGAGTTTTTATTACTGTGGTCCTGGGGTGTCATTATTCCATCAAGTGCCTTAGCAAGGCTGACTCCTTTATGTCAGGCTTGAAAACACTGAGGCTGCCACGCATTGAGAAAATACAATTAAAAGGCTGTGTGTTCAAAGATGTTTACAGCATTATTTCTTTACAGTGGCAACAGAAATCTAAATGTTCATAATTGGGGAACTGAGATGTTAATTGAGGGACAGGAACTCAATAAGATACGCAGCAGTGAAAATGAATCCTAAACACACTTGAGGTGTGTGATTTTCTCCTGGGGGGAGGGGAGGGGAGGGGTGGCTCCCTGAGAGCAGAGCTGTCTTTATGTAGCCCTGGTGTCCTCGAACTCAGAATTCTTCCTCTGCCTCTGCCTCCCCTGTTTTGGGATTATAAGCATCGTATACCACCACACTTATGTTCAACCCACAGGTATGTTTTTGGTTTTAAAATGTTTACAAAATGTCAACCTTTTTAAAACAATGGATATGGACCACATAGGTGTGGAAACTGCGCTTGGTTAGAATGGTGGGTCATGGATGACTGTGTTCTTTTTTTTCTTAATCCCCTGTGATTGATTGTTAAAAGTATCATACAAAACAGTGGGTTTCATTAGGATATTTTACTGGACGGTTCAACACGAGGAAACACAAAATGAAAGTGAAGACAGGGACTTCTGACTTGAAGGTGTCTGTCGGGAGTGTTGCTAAAAAATGTCAGTCCTATGTAGAGCTGAAGTAATGAAGCTGTGGGGCATGGGGTGGGGCACACCCAGTGGGCCCTAGAGAGCGCCCTGTGAGCTCAGCCCCAACATCTAAGGGGCTGATGAATGATTCCTTGACTCCATCTCCCAGCATGCATCAGGTGCCCCCTGTGGGAAAGTCAGAGTAGCCACCACCAGGCCAAGAAGGCAATGCTCACAGAGGGAGAACCTAAGGACAGAAGAGGTTCTGAAGGTGACAGGCTAGGACAGATGCCGCCTGAGCACTGCTGGGGGTTGCATGAGATAGCCCTCATGAGATAGCCCTTTGTCTTCAGATACAATCTGGAACATCTTATAACATCTGAGAGAGAGGGAGGGGGAGAGGGAAAGGGAGAGGGAGAGATAGATAGATAGATAGATAGATAGATAGATAGATAGATAGATAGATAGATTTGAGTACAACATGTGATTATGTGTGCACTTCTATAAATGTATATGTACTAATGTGTGTGTGATTATACATGGACTTCTCTATGCATGTATATGCTTATGTGTGTGCACATGTGTGAGCTTGTATATATTTCGACATGTGTATGTGTGTGTTGGAGGTGGGATGACTGGGGGCTCAGATAGCATGGCAAACATGTGTTTTTTGCCATGTTTGGCAGACAAAAGCAACACAGGGGAGTCGGGGAAGGACAGACACAGCTACCCCACCCTGGAGCTGGGGAGTAGACAAACTGGGCAGCCCCTTCAGCAACCACAGCGCCAGGCACTGCCTTTGTGACATACTGGCCCTACTCTGTGTGGTGCCCACCCATTCCACATGGGGAAAAATCAAGGCTGACTCCAGCCAGGCTGCTTCCTCAAGGTTACATGGTGACCAGCTGGTGAAGTCATGCTTGAGGTCTGGGTAGCCTGCTCATTTCAGGAACATCCTTAGCACGCACTCCAGCATATGGGAGCATGCACACAAAGAATACCCTGCCCACACAGCCATGCAAAGGCAACTTAGAGCTACAAAAGGGCACAGGTAGGATTGTGGCTCAGTGAATAGAGGGCCTGTCTATCATGCATGGAGTCCTGGGTTCAATCCCCCCCTGCACCCAATAGACCAGACATACTACGGTCTACCTCTGTAATCCCAGCTTAGCTAGATGAAGGCAGGAAGATCAGACAGTTACCATAGCAGGTTTGAAGCCAACTTCAGCTGCATGAGGCTCCTCTCTCAGAAATAGGGAGGCATAAAATGCACACATCCATGCCTCTGAACCCATCGGCAGACAAGCTGCCCTTTTGCACACTTCTGGGGACCCCACTCACATACAATGCCAAACATGATATCACCACCAGACTGGAAAGTCAGTGTGTAGAATCCCCCTGCCTGAGCAGACAGCGTCACCTCCTGTGCCCCTTCTACACACCACGGACACCTCTAAGATCAATGTCGCCCTGTGCTGAGGAGGCCTCCACAGCCTGGAGCCAACTCCTGCTAGGCACTGAATGTGGTTCTTGTCAGCTCAGCCTCCTACACACAACACCGTGCCCTGTTTCTCCTGGATTGGAGCCCTGTGTCCGCCCCAACCCTCATTTTCACATCTTTCCTCCCAGCAGACACAAGGCTCGCTCAGTTCTTGGGACTCCATGTGGCTGCCGAGACCCGGTGGCAGGAGAAGGGCTTCAGAAACCACTTTATAAAGCGAGCCACGAGGCCCAGGCGGCTGACTTTCCATCCGCTACACACCCCACCCAGAGGCGCGGGGCTCTGTCACAGTTAGCCCTTGTTCTCACCCACTGGGAGCCCTGGGGAGTTGGAATTCAGGAGGACAGAAGCCAACCTGGCTTCTGGAATCTTCCTCTGAGGGCCGCGGCTGCTGTGGACAGCCAGGACAGCTGATGCAACTTCTCAAAGACATCCATTCACTGTTGGGGCCTATGAGCCAGGAGGTACTCAGGCTAGACTAGAACAAGTAGGCTCCCTGTCATCTACAGTGGCTGAGAAGTGGGTTTGAAGCCAGCAGAGGCCAAACCTGGAGCCCCAGAGCATAACACAAGACAGACATAGAGCAATAGAAATTGCCGTTCCACCTCTCTGCCTTCTTTGTACCTGTAACCATAGCCAGACACAGGAGACTGGCCATTTGAAGTCAGCTATTTGTGAGTTCAGCACATAGCCACCAAACATTTATTGAGCGACTACTATGTGCTAGAGAGCATTGCTGGCACCCATGAGAATAAAGTATCAGGTGAAACAGCCACCATTCCCTAACATTGTACCTTCAGGATCTTCAAACTCTCCACAGCTCTTGAGGTAACTCATGGCTGAGTGAGCCAGAGAACAGCATTTGCTCTCTCTGAAGACTCTACCAGAGTTTCTGTGAACTGTCTAGGAGTTAGCAAGTTACTCTGAGGGACCTGAAGAGACCAAGTTGATCTCTATCATTCGCCACCCAAACATCACTGGTGCCTAGAAAACCTGGGGACAGCAGAAATGAGGAAATGCAGGTTAAGAAGGCAGCCAGCATCTGGAGAGCACTGCGCTCCGCTGGGAAGGTAAAGAGGCAGATACCCAAATTCCCTGACACTCATCTGTGGGGTCAAGGGTCAGGAGAGACCACAAGCCTCTCGGGACAGTAGGGGAGATGCCAAACAATGGGCCGGTGTGTCTAAGAGTCAAAGCAACAAGAAGTCACGTTTTCATCTCCTCCATAATGCCCATTCAGTGAATTCTTCTGTATGCTCAGAAGGCACTGGGCACAGCCTGGGTGCTGAGATGAAGCAAGGAAGGGAAAGGGGGCATCACAGACCATCTGCCTGCAGCCTACCCACAAGGGCTGTCTTAGGTATCTTCTAAAAGCCCCTTCGTTTCTTCCCCCCTTCCCCTTCACTCCTCTTCCTTCTCTACTTCCTCCTCCTCCCCACTTTGGCATGGCCAGTCTGTGGGTCTCAGCTTACTGCAGCGCTGTGTGACCTGCTCTTCCTGAGCTGAGTGATCTTCCAGGAGGTGCATGGAACCAGGTGTGATTTCTTCCTGTCCCTTCCAGATCTCATGCCCTGAGCTAGTGCCTCAGTCTCCAGCTCCCTGACACGGGGACAGCACAGCTTTCTTTTAAGGTGCTGCGAAATCTTGGTTTGGCTATTACCTCCTGAGGCTGGGGAGGTGGTTCAGTGAGTTAAATGCTTTCTGTGCAAGCATGAGGACTAGGGTTTGATCCCCAGGACTTCTGTGAAAAGCTTCAGAGTGGCCTGTGCCTATGATCCTAGGCATAGAGGGGCAGAGGCAAGATTTATGGAGTTCACTGCCCAGCGAATCTGGCTTAAAGTATGAGCTCCAGAGAGACCCTGTCTTGAAAAATAAGGTTGGGAGTAAGCTACCCAGCATCAACCATGACCCGGCTCCCCACAATCACCCACCTGCACACACATACACAAACACACACACTGCCTCCTAATCACAGTGACATGTACTCAGTAAGTAGTCGTGGACAGAGTACTTAAAGTTACTCCCAGTTCTCGAGGAATTATTCTACCCAGAGCCCCAAGAGCAATGCAATCCCAATTTCTGAAGTTTGTTCTAAGCCCTGAACCAGCATCATCCTAGATCAGGAGCAGTGCTCAGGTTTTCTGCTGGGTGTTCAGAAGAGCACATGTGCATTTGCTAAAGAGTAACTCAGTGTGCAGCTCCCACCTGGAAAACTGCAGAGGTTTTTCTAAAGCCACTGGCCAAGACCACAGTAGTGTGTGTGATATGTGTGATATGCATTCAGCTGCTAGCAGAATAAGGCGGCTTCCTGTGGTTTTCAGACGCCCGATTTAGACAGCAGTGAGAACCAAATCGGGCTTCAGAAACCAGGCCAAGGCATCTACCCACAATGACACCTATCAGAAGTGCAGAAAGTCTTAGTCAGAGAAAAGAGACACAAATTACAAAGACCTTCCTCAGAGACGTCTTCTAAAAGTGAACAGAAAGAGCCCAGAACTGTCGAAGGGTGCCAAAGTCATCTCCTTCCGGGGCTAGAGTCATGGGTCAACACCAACTTGCAATTTCATTCTATTTTGGACTTTACTGGAAAGCAGAAAAGAAGGGGGTGTGAAAAAGGCCAGCAACTAGAAGGTAAGAAGGGAACCAGATTTCACACGTGACCAAAGAATCACAAGGCCCAGTAGCTTAGGTCTGATTCAGCCCCAGAGTCCCACAAAGTCACCCCTTACAGTAACACATTAGCAGTGATGTGTGTGGCATTGACTTTGAACCACAACCATCATCCTAGTGGAATTTCTTAACAGACAGGATGGCGTGAAGAGGGTTTGAGAGGGATTGCCCACTGCACCACACTGATTCAACTGGTTTTAACAGTTGCTCCTGAAAGGGGGCTAGTGGTGTGGCTCAGTTGGTAGTGTTTGCCTCACAGGACACCGTAAGCTTCATGCACAGCACAGCATAAATTAGGGACAATGGTCCAGTGTGCCTATAATCCCACTACTTGGGAGGTGGAGGCAGGAAGATTAGAAGTTCAAGGGCATTCTCGGTTCCATAGAGAATTTGGGAGTGTGCTGGGCAACATTAGAATATTCGCCAAAGAAAACAAAGGATTTGTGTAAGGTAGAGTGTATGCTGCAGACGGGAGACTAATGCTACCCAGCCCAGACACAGAAAGGATGCCTCAAAGCATTCCTGGTGACATGCATGTTATTTGTGAGAAGCGGTGTTATGCTTCAAATTCTATTACAGAAGCTAATGAACTATGCATCATGAGACTAGATAACATGGCCGCTGTAACTGTGGCTCCTGAGTTCATAGCCCCACACAGAAACAGACTTGAGCCCCAATGTACTGCTTGCTGCGCATGCCTATGCGCATGCCCAGTAGCCAGAGGAGGCTGTCTGGTGTCCTGCTTTATCAGTGACTTCCTTGATATGGGGTCTCTCCCTGAACCTGAATCCAGGAAGCTCTGGTGATCCTCCTGTCTCTGTCTTCAACAACTGCACTTACAGGCAGGTATAAGACCACGCTTACTTTTTTAATGTGAGTGCTAGGATCCTTCACTGAACCATCATTCCAGCTGGGAGATATTTGTTTTTGTTTTGTAATATGTCCACAATAATATCATCACTTCACAAAGTTAAAAGTCCTCTGTGCCTCTTCTACAGACTGTTATCAAGCTCTACCAAGGCAAGGCAGTGTCTTCTTCAATAAAGAAACAAAGCCCGTGCCCACATTCCTGGATCTAAACCACTCTTTCCAGCCCTTAGGGAATGATGGACCTAAGGTCACCTATTCAACATGCACCCGTAGGAAGACACGTCATATGTCACGTCACAGGCATGTTGCGAAGTTTATGTAAGATCAGACATGACCAAGCCCTGACCTTGGACCTATAGCACTAAGCTGGCCCAGAAACACGAGCTGCTGTT
The DNA here is from genome assembly GCA_028551405.1 of Uromys caudimaculatus. Lineage (NCBI taxonomy): Eukaryota > Metazoa > Chordata > Mammalia > Rodentia > Muridae > Uromys > Uromys caudimaculatus. The sequence continues at coordinate 79,400,500 of CM052703.1, forward strand.
ACTGGTGCTATGAACGTCTCTGAAAGAGCAGCGTGGCAGCCCCAGTGCTGCTAAGTTCTTGATAGAGTGCCATCAAAATAAGGAGCTACTTAATGCAATTTGCTTCCTAATTAATTATGTTATCGCTAAATTGAATTATATTGTTTTTCTCGACAAGGAATTCTGGTGTGATCACCTTGGGCTGCTTGATATACCCAGCCATGAAAACCCTGCTTAGACGCATCCTGTGGTTGTACTTGATAAACACAGGCTGACGGAGGGCTTTGTAGAAATGTCTTGACCATGATAACGAGGTCTTGCAATGCCAAATGGGCAAAAACCACTGTGTATCTATAAGTATGTATGTGTATATGTACATGTGTGTGTCTGTGTGTTCGTGTATGTGTGTATATTTCTATATGTATGTGTATGTACATATGTGTATATGTCTGTATGTGTATATTTCTGTGTTTGCGTGTCTTCGTGTGTGTATGTGTGTGCTGGCTAGTTTTATGTCAATTTGACACATATTCGAGTTGTTTAGGAAGAGGGTCTCTCAACTGAGAAAATGTTCCTAGCAGATTGGCCTATGAGCAAGCTTGTTGCAAACTTTCTTGATTAATGATTACCATGAGGGCCAGCTCACTGTGGATAAGGCCTTGGGATGGTCCTGAGGTCTATATAAGGGGGCAAGTTGAGCAAACCAAGGTGAGGAAGCCAGTAAGCACAGATACTCAATGCTATCTGCTTCAGTTCCAGCCTTCAGGTTCCTACCCGGAGTTCCCGCCCTGACTTCCCTTCATGAAGGGCCATGATCAGGGTGGGTGAGCTGAAATAAACCCCTTTCATCTCCAAGTTGCTTTTGATCATGGTGTTTCATCATAGCAATAGAAACCCAAACTAAAAACAAAAAAAAAAAATGTGTATGTGTACAACTGTTTGTATCTGGTTTGTGTGTCTGTACATATGTGTGTGTGTATGTATGTTCGTGTAAGTACATATGAATGTGTATATGAATGCATGTGGAAGCCAGAAGTCAACCAAGTGTTACTCATGGTCCTCATGCATCAGGTTGTTTTGCTTGTTTGTTTGTTTATTATCAACTTGACAGATTCTAAATCATCTGAGGAGAGAGAACCATAACTGTGAACATGCCTCCATTAGAGTAACCAGTGTGTAAGCCCATGGAGCATTTCCTTAATAGATCATTGATATGGAAGGAGTCAGCCCACTGTGGGCAGTGTCATCCCTGGGCTGGTGGCCCTGGGATGTACAAGAAAGCAAACCAAGCAAGCCATGGGCAACAAGCCTATAAACAGCGAGCATTCCTTCAAGGCCTCTGTTTCAGTTTCTGCCTTCAGGTTCCTGTCCTGTTTGAGTTCCTGCCCTGAAGTCACTCAGTGTTGGAGTGTGTTGGTGAACAGTAAGCTAAATAAACCCTTTCCTCTCCAAGTTACTTTGGTCATGGTGTTTATCACACCAATAAAAACCCTAGCTAAGACGATGACATGCACGGTAAACTCTTTACCGACTGAGTCATCGTGGAAGCCCTGAACATTGGCTTGTGGCCAGCAGATGAAAATGCCTCTCGGTTGGCAATAATTCTGAGGGCCGTTGCTGTCCTGGAATTTCCAATCTCTACAGCTTATAGTCAGAAGGGACAACTGAGGGGCGTGCATTGGGCTCATCACATGAGGGTGCTCAAATGCCTACCTGGATTTATGCAGTAGTTGGAAGCTGAGGACAGAAGCTAAACAGAAGCTCCAGGGCCTTGAAGTCCCCTAATGCAGCAAGAGCTTCATCCTGAAGACTGATGGGCACAGCTAATTCAGCTGATGACCCAGACAATCCACAGCTGACAGGCAGAAAGAGCATCAACGAGAAGGACATTTTCCCCTCAGCACTTTATTCTTAAAATGTCCACTCAGACTTCCTGAATGGGCCATGCAATGGGGATCATGAGCTCCCTGCTGTGGCAGGCTGCATTCTTAATTGGCAGGTGGTAACAGCAAGCTAGCTTCTGTCACCTTGACTTTCAGGGCACAGGTGAAAAGGAATCCAAAACTCCTCTGAGTTGCTTCCCACAGCTGCTGGATTTGAGGGCCTATATCGCAGTGAGGGAGTTCACCTTCTTAAGGCCACCCAAAAGCCCATGTCTAAGGGGATCCTTCACACAACAGATTGTGCATATGGCACTGGTGGGATGTAGAGGGAACAGGGTACAACACTGAGGTCCCTGTGAGGTGGACTAGGGGAGTAAATGCATGACACATACACGTGCTCTACAAATACACACATCACACATACACATGTGCTCCACAAATATACATGCATGCTCTACACACAAACTCCTCACACACATACCAAGGATTCCAGAACCCATGGCTTGCCCCTGCCTGGACTCAAGCACATTCCCCACTCTATAGGCAGAAACCAGAGCAAAATTCATGTAAACAGATTAGGTACCATGGAAACTAACTGCCAATCTAACATCAAGGGCTCTGGGAGGGGAAAAAAAAAACTCTTTGAGACTAGCATTTTGGGGTAAGGTGAAAAAGAGGAGGCAAAAGGCATTGTAAGAGTTCCTTTGGGACTTTGATGGGAAGTCAGTGGTCTCATTGGGCTCTCTCCCTGCCAGATGCCATGTTGGAAGATAGCTCAATGGAACAGCATCTTGCCTGCCCAATGTGGCTTGCTTTCTTGGACAAGGCACACTAGACAGAGACTGGGTAAATCTACAGCAACAATGTTTAATCATTTTTTACATGTTTCCCTTTGCCTCCATCTTCTGCCTCCACACAGAACTTGGTGCTTCCCCAGGGGCCCCGCCTGGTGTGTTGACTTCCCGTTTCTAAGGTAACAGAGAATAACACTCCTCTCTGAACTGTCACTCAAACCTCAGTACAAATGAAGACCCAAGCACAAGGGCAGACCCACGGTAGCTCTTGTTATGAACACCCTGCTTTCTCTTCTCCCCACACACACTCCTGGGATTTATTCAGTACCCACAGGAAGCCTCAACACACTTCCTAAGAAATGAATCATATTTCTAGCGTGTTTTGGAAGGGAGAGCATCTCTGCCTCATCGTGACAGAACAGACTTAGTGAGACCCTGCCTTAAAAACTAAAAGTAAAAGAGATCCTGTCTACAGGAATACACAGTCAAGAAGGCATCTACTCTGGTGCGGGGAGGCCCCACTGTGGTATGGCACAGGGTCTGTGTTGTAACTGTGCCGTAGTGAAGGGAGGTGGGTATGCCAATAAAACTTTATTAACGAAACAGACATAGGGACAGATTCATCCATCTCTGCAGTTCCAAGTGATACAGTGGACCTTCAATTCTGGAATGAGCACACTGAGGACCCAATAAAACAGACAAAGTTTAGGTGACTCTCAGTGCCCCCTGCCTTATTTTTTCAGTCTGTGGTAGTGTGAGCCTAGGCCCCTGTGCAGCTAGGCAAGAGCAGTACCACCAAGCTACAGCCCAAGGCCTCTTTTTACTTTTAGTTTTTAAGACAGGGTCTCACTAAGCTACCCAAGCTGGCCTCAAACTTTCTCTGTAGCCCAGACAGAGCTTGGAACTTGTGATCTTCTTGTCTCAGCTGCCTGAGACCTACAGGTATGTGTCTCCAGGTCCCAGCCACTGCATGTTCCATTTTAAACAGCGTTTGTCAGCATGGCTGAATCGAAATGCTGTGTGAAAAAAAAGTTGCAGTAAGACTGAACAAAAGTTATGCAAGGGAGAACTTAATTCAGAGACCCTTTTCTTTGTATCAAAAGTTGAAGAGGGAGACTAGCAAGAAGGCTCAGGTGGTAAGGATGCTTGCCACCAAGCCTGAAGACCCAAGCTCCATCCCCTGAGACTCCCATGCTAAAAGGAAAAAAACTGATTCTTACAAGTTGTCCTCTGACTTCTACACACAGAGCCTTGCACATGCACCCAGTACCCACACAAATGCACACATACATACATACATACGTACGTAGTACATACACACATGTATTTATTTTATGTATATAAGCATTCTGTCTGCATATATGTCTGGGTACCACATGCATTCAGTGCCCACCCACAGGTGTCAGCAGAGGACGTCAGATTTCGTAGAACTGGAGTTACAGTTGTAAGCTGCCATGTGAGTGCTGGGAATTGAACCTGAATCCTCTGAAAGAGCAACTGGTGCTCTTAACCACTCCAGCTCCTAAAATAAGTATAATTTTAAAATTGAGGAAAGGGATAATGTTCTCTTTGATTTAAGTGTAAAAAGCCTTTGGCCAATTTATGGGAAGATCACTCCAAGGAACTCTAGAGGCTCGGAAGTACCTCACTGAGCAGTTCCCCACCCAGATCTCTGCCAGACTCTCTGTAAATAGTTGCACCTGTGATCTATCGACGTTCAAGCAGTTCAGAGTATTAGTGTTAGCATTATTCTACTCAAAAAGAGGCTCAGCCATGCACCAAGTTTATTCAAAGCAACAAACTACTGTTTCAGGGCTTGCTCTTTTGTTTTTGTAGAATCAAACTTTGAATTGTATAAAGAAATAAACCCAGGTGAACTTAGGTGTACATAAGACACATGAATCCAAATTATAGTTTTTATCCAAAATCTAGTAATGCTAGAATCATGTGGTTAAAATTTTTAGCTTTGTATTTTCAAATAATTATAGACTCTATACACTTAATTTTTAAAATTAGCTTCAGCAGTATAGATAATGGAATTTCCTTCTTCCCTGCCTTCTCCACTTCCTGACAAGCCATCTACTCCCCAAGTTATGCCCAGCCCTCTAATGTCAAATGGTTAGTGATGTGTTTATTAAAAGATAAAGAGAGGGGGGATATGTACTATGAGGGGTAGGAAGGTGTGGGGGTGCCTCAGCCGGCCCATGCTGAGGCATTCCCCCCCCCCCAAGGGACCAGCCACACCATGGTATAGTATAGAGGGCATGGGGAGGGGAGTCAAGAGGGCAATAGAGGCAGAGAAGGGGGAGAGAGAGAGAGAGAGAGAGAGAGAGAGAGAGAGAGAGAGAGAAGAGAAAGAGAGAGAGAGAGAGAGAGAGAGAGAGAGAGAGTAGAGGAGTAGAGGCCAGCCATGAGCCCTTGAAGAGAGAGGGGGAAGGGAAGAGGGCTGGAGCAGGAAGGGAAGAGCAAGAGAGGAGCAAGAGAGAGAGGAGGGGGCAAGTCGCCCCTTTTATAGTGGGTCAGGCCTACCTGGCTATTGCCAGGTAACTGTGGGGCGAAGCTTAGACAGAATGCTAACAGCAACAGAAATATGCCATGCTTAGTGGTAAGTGATAACCACTCGATGCAAAAGAATCTGTCCAACACATAGAACAATTCAAAGTTATACCATGTTTTATTTTAAAAGCCCAGGATGGGACAGATAAACAGACACGCAGATCCCAAGGCTAAAGAAGCGTGGTCATAGCTCAAGGAGCAGAAGCCAGGTTGCCGTCCGGGTCGTCTTCATCTGAAAACCTTCTAGTGGTGACCGTCGATTACCACAAACATGTCACATCTTTTTATCATTCTTTGTAAAGTTAAGCCCCATCCAGAGAAATGTGAGGGTCTAATTACTCAAATTTTCTCGTGTTCTAGTACAGCGTGGGACTGCCCCACAGACCCCGCTGTGCTTGCTGTTCACTATGTTGTATTTGGAAAGAGCAGCTAAAGCCCAGTTAAGAGCTGTGAACTTGGCGGAGAAGCAAATGTCAACCCAGAACATCAATTTACTGCATGAATTGGTCTCTACTTCAACAGCTGAATCTTTCCGAGAGTATGCAAAGCTGAGGGTGGGGGAAGAGCTGGCCCCAGCCAGATCTCTTCAGCTCTGGGTCCTGTACAGACTCCTGGAACAGACAGCAGGCAACTTGGACAACTTCACTACATGCACCCACCCCTCCCCCGCACCGTAAAGTCAACCTCTGCCTTACTTTAACTTTACAGATCACCTCAGGAGAGCAAGCTTCCCATCAAGGACTAGGATTCCATGAAAAGCACGTGAATGGTGTATTTTGAACTTAACAGAACACCTGTACCCATGTCTCTCATAGATTTTCATGCTTCACCATTTCTTTTTCCATATAAATATAATCGGTTCATGATCCCCCCCCAGTGTATCCCCCCCCCCCCAGTCCTGCCCACCCAACTCCAGGCCTTTTTCTCTTTCTCTTTGGAAAACAAACAGGCAAATAGAAAACACAAACAAAATAGAATTTTTTAAAAAGGGAAAGCACACGAAACACACACACTAAAAAGAAAGAAAACACAAAATTAGACGCCATAATATACAAGCAAAAGACCAATAAGACATAAAATGCCCAAACAAAGGAATGTGTGATAAAAAGCCTACAAAAGCATCATTAACTTCCTTCTATGTTGGCCATCTATCACTGAGCATGGGGCCTGATCTTAAGTGTGGTTAGCATTCTCAGACTCCACTGAAGAAAACTAAATTTTCCTTTGCAAGATGTCAATTGGAGATACCTTCTTGGTTAGCAATGGGAGACTCGTGTTCACTCTCCCTTCACTGAGCTGTCTGACTTGAATCTGTGCATGCTGCCAGTTTCTGTGAGTTCATAAGTTCATATGTTCATATGTGTTGTGTTTGGAAAGGTTTCTTGAGACCATCCATTACCTCTGATTCTTATAATCTTTCCACCTTTGCTTCGTCTTGCATAGAGATCCCTAAGTGGAGGTAGAGGGATGGTTCTGATGCTGTCCTGTTCCCCAATTAGTTCTTGATCTGTCAGGAAAGAAATCATGGGCCAATTGCTGAGTGGAAGGAATAGGTGGGACTTCCAGGTCCCTGGAGGAAAAGAGACAGATGCAAGGGAGGAGAGGAGAGTTCGCCATGCTCTGGAGAAAGAAAAGCCGAGCAGCCATGTAAGGTTTGGGAGGAACGGCAGCCTATGGCTGCTCCTATAGGTGGATGGTCAGAGGTGTTTAGCAGGGACTAGATGAATCTGAGCCACTAAAGTTTAGAGCAGGTGAGAGGTGCCAAGATAAGAATATTGTTAAGGGCACACTTTTCCAGGCAGGAGATAGTAGTTCCCAGCAATTGTGCCAAGAAGGCAAAATTGAAAAGGAACAACCGTGTGTGTGCACGCGTGTATGCATCTGTGTGTGTGTGTGTGTGTGTGTGTGTGTGTGTGTGTGTGTTTTATCTGTAGGTTAAAGAGAAGCTGTGTGGGGGCTGGTAGTGTGGCCCATTCCTGGAGCTTTGGTGGAGTAGCAAAAGCTACACACAATGTGGAAGATTTGATGAAGGTATCTCATTTAGAACTGAGTAGCTAAGTGTTCCGAAACCTCTCACCTTCTGCACATTATCCAGTCATGAGTCTCTGTGTTAGTTCTCATGTACTTGCAAGAAGAAGTTTCTCTGATGATGGCTGAGCAAGACATGGTATCGCAGACTGTTGATAGGAGTCATTTTATTGCTATATTGCTTTACCAGAAAAATAATTGGTTTCCCCTAGGCGCATAGCCTATCCAACCTAAGGTTCATAGGCATTTGAACAGTGTCCATCATAAGTTCCATCTTGTGCTGTGGGCTTTAAATCCAATCAGATAATGGTTGGTTACACCTACAACTTTTGTGCCACTATTGCACCAGTGAATCATGCAGACAGGTCACCATTGTAGATCAAAGCATTGGCTGGAGTTTGGTTTTCTCCTCTGGTAACGGGCACAGTACCTTCTACTACCATGAACACTAGTTAGTAGGGTTGAAGGCCCTTGCTAGGCAACAGCCTGACTTCTACTTCTTTGAGTTCAATAAGTGTTGCTTCAGAGATAGGGCCTTATCATCAGTTTGTGGAGAGTAACCAAGAGCCTTGGCAATAGCTTGAGTGATTCACAGACTTCCATGAAGCCCCTTTGGCCAATGACTCCACTAGATGTAACCCATTCCTGGTACTTGTAGTTTTACTTGGTGACAAGCAACTCCATGTGGATTTCTTTCATATGTGTATGCACTTTAGTAAGTTTCTCCAGTAGTAGTTTCTGTATGACCCCTCCAATGGTGCAGTATTGTGTCCCTGCTTATTCTCCCTCTTTACCTCCCTCTTCTCTCTTCCTATCTGAAATTTTCAAGCATGCATACATTCTGATCAAATCTACTGCCCGCATTCTCTCCTCTCCAAAGTCCTCCTCTATCCCCCCATTACATTTTTGTATAAGAATATTATTCTGTCACAGTAATAAAATACCTGAGACTGAATAATTTCATGAAGAAAATGGTCTGTTTGGCTCACAGTTCTGGGGGCTCAAGGTGCTGAAATCAGCTTGTACTTTTATAACAATCTTCACATGAAAAATAACCAGGCATCTTACAAACACCACCTCTTGTTCTTCCATCAACAGTCCCTCCCAGCTCCTAGTATTAACACACAGAAGATCAAGCTCTTCCTAATACATGAATCTCGGAAGAACAACACCAAACCCATTACAGTTACAGATCCTGGAGGGAAAGCACCTCCAATCAGAGTAGTTGACTATAAACACACACACACACACACACACACACACACACACACACACACATACTCACTCACAACTGTATCTCCCATCCACACATTCCTTTTCAATGGGACTTTATACCTCCATCCTATTAAGAAATTGGCATATTTTTCCATACTCTTAGAATCCAGTTTTGGCCTATGACTGATGGTTCTTCAGTATCACTGATGTTTCTAGACATCTCCACCTTCCAGCCTGTTAGATGCCAGCCACCACAAAAGAAGCATCACTCCTCTGGAGTCATCAAACTGTGAGAAACTCCAGGAGGAAGGAAAGAAGATACAGCACCGAGAGAAAACCGGGGTCAGGAGAAGGCATCAGAGAGGAAGATGCAGAAGCCATCTCAGAAGTGGCTCATCCCAGAAGTTGGCAGGCAACAGAGAGCCAATATGAACCTCACAGCAGAGTCCTTCCAACACCCTGACTGACAAAGGTCTGCATTAAACAAAAAGGAACACCCACAACCTAAAATTCTCAAACCCAGACCTTACAGAATAACTATCTGCATGATGCTGTGATTTTAAAACATCCCACACCTGGCCTCCAGAAATGTGTTTCAGTCAAAACACAGGTGCACAGAAACTATCACGTAACATTACCTACAGGCTACATGTCAGGAGAACACAAATGACCTTCACACCTAGACTTGGGTCCCATCCCCATGACGGCTTATTACATGCAAGTGGCTCCAAATCTGAAACAAATAAGCTGTCTGGATGTGGTAGAGCACACCTGAAATCCTGCACTTCGCAGAGGCAGGGGGGTTCAATGAACAAACCCTTATATACTTTTTCAATAGTTACTCATTTAAATATTGATGTGTATTAGGGGAAAATGGGCTTCATTAATGTCACTTTTCTGGATGTCATACCTTAGCCTGATACTAAGTAAAAAGTAAGTACATTTATATTAAAAAGCAGTCATGAGTGGGGAGCAGGAAGATGAAGAACAAATATAGAGAGAATAATATACAACGTGGTACAGCCTTCCCTCTCGCCTTCCCTCTCACTCACACAGAGGATAAGGACACTAACCACCCAGCACACAGTAGGTGCAGAACATTGCCTGCTTCCTTCTCCCGTGACCCTGTATGGTCTCTATCTTGAATGTGACCCCAGTCTCATTAGACCATGATCAAGGTCTAAAAGTTGGGTATAGACTCCCCAAGTTGGTGGGGACAGTTCTCCAGTCCCTATTTGATGAAAAGCCCTTTGTTCGATGTTCACAGGAAACCAGTCCCACAGAGCCCACTCACAGCTCTTAGCAACTGTGCTTCATTCATCCAGTGGCTGTGGCTGGGCCTGTTGTTCCATCGTGGCCACCCTCCAGACAGCAGTGCTTTGCCTTGGGAAGAGTTAAGAACAGTTTTACAATGCTACTTCTTCCCTGGGCTGACTTGCAGGTTGTCCGGTAACCTGATCCCAGCTCTCTGTGTGCACTTGGCCTTGAACTCAGTTTCCAGTTTTCTGCAGGAGGCCAGGAAGAAGCACAGTGGGTTTGGCAGTCTCCAGCCACATAGTAGACACTCATGAAGCACACGCTGTTAGCCAGGCACTTCTGATTCCACACCATACACCAAGGGAAACCGAGCTCCTGTCTGCATGGGGTTTCCATTCTGTACAGAAGGAGATGGGGCTGGGCGCAGAGAAGACTGTTGTAGACAGAGATAAACCTTACATGCCGGGCAGTGGTGGCGCACGCCTTTAATCCCAGCACTTGGGAGGCAGAGACAGGCAGATTTCTGAGTTCGAGGCCATTCTGGTCTACAGAGTGAGCTCCAGGACAGCCAGGGCTACACAGAGAAACCCTGTCTCGAAAAAACAAAAAAACAACAACAAAAAAAACCCTTACAGCACCAAGGTGACCAGAGGGCAGGAGCTGGCATATACAGTCAGTAGGCCAAAGATGCCCACATCATGCCTTTATACATAGTTTTATGGACACACATCTGCACACTTATGCCTTTATTGCCTCTGGCTGATTGTAAACAACAAGAAGGAAGGCCATACTCAGAAGGTAACTTTTAAGTGAGGAGCAGAATGATAAGAAGGAGTTAGCCATGCCAGTAACTGCAGTAATAGTTCTACAGAGAAAGGGCAGCAAGGGCAAAGGCTGTGGGGCACGTTAAGTGTGAAGAATTCTGGGGACAAGAGAAAGCCAGCTTGGTTTGGGCAGAAGAAATAAAGCAAGGCGCCATGCTTGTCTCGGGAGGCAAGATGCTTAAACCTCACAGACCACCGTAGAGGCTTCATGCTAGTCGTACTCGTGAAGGGTTATGAAAGTCACTGAAGTCTGTCCACAAAGAAGGGTTGGCAGGGCCTGGGGATGGCTCAGGTAGCAAGCATAAGGACCTGAAGTGGGAACCCCCTACCTGCCCCCAGCAGCACTCATGTAGAAAGCTGGGTGCAGTAGGCTGGCAAAGATGGCTCAAAGGCTCAGTGGGTAAAGGTGCTTGTCACCACCTGAGTTTTATCCTCATAACCCGCAGGATGAAAACTGACTCTCACACTGCATATGTGTACCAGGATATGCACAAGGCCAAACACACACACACACAGAGAGAGAGAGAGAGAGAGAGAGAGAGAGAGAGAGAGAGAGAGAGAGAGAGAGAGAGAGAGAGAGAAATACTGGAGCATGTACCTATCTATAACCCTGGCACTAGAAAGGGAGAGAGGGTTGAACCCTGGGTCTTGTTGGCCAGCTGGTCTCTCCAAATTGGTGAACCCATAGTACAGAGTGGGCCCATTTCAGAAAACAAGGTGGAAATAGTTAGGTCTCAAACTATTGACATATCAAAGTGGACCTGACCACCAGGGTCTCCCAGCATCCCTCAGTCCCTACCTGTTACAGGGTATAGCTGGCATACCCTACCCTAAACTTTTCCAGCACATAGGCTAGGCTGCCTGTCCCCCAGCCGCCATTTTGGTTACCTGCTCCTTTCGTCTATCGTTTTACCCTTCTGGTCTCTAGGCCCAGGTCTCCTCTCTTGGTCTGCAGCTCCTCTTCTCCCTCCCCCTCCCTCTCACATGATCATGTTCACTCTGAACTCTCCCAGATGCCCCTGCCTCTGGCCATGCTCTCCCTCTTATCTACAATAAACCTCCTCCTCCACCACATCTAGCAGTCATGTTCTTTTCCTTTCTTATTTCTTTTAATCATCCGTCTGGCACCCAAACCCAGGACCAACCATGTCCTTGCTTTTTCATTTCTTTGTTCCATTCAGAAATCAACTAGGAAGGATACCTAATGTCAGTCAACCCGTGGCCTCCACATGCACAAATGTCGCACACACAAAGACGTGTTAGGCAGAACCACCCAGAACCGTTTCCTTGCCAGAACCGTTCCTCTGCGTTACTCCAGCCCCAATTCTGCACTCCAGGCTAACCCAATTGCTCAGGCAAGATGCTTCCAGATTTGCTGAGCCAGCAGCCCATAGTGTGTCTCACTGAGACCACTGTTTTTATTTAAAAGAGACTCACATCTGTGTTCGGGAAGGAACCATTAGTTCACTTTAAAATCATATTGACTGTTCCCGTTATAGCGACTTAGTTTAGATGCAATAAATGCACTATGTATGTGCACGGACATGTGTGTGCAGGTGCATGTGGAAGCCAGAGGACAATCTTAGTGTCATTTCTTGAGGACCATTTTGAGACATACACTCTCATTTTGACCTGGGGCTCACCTGTTAACCTAGGCTGGCTAGCCAGCAAGCCCTGGAGATGTGCCTGTTTGAAAGTCCCTAGTATTGGGATTAGAAGAGAGTGCCACCATGCTTGGCTTTTCACTTGGGTGCTGGGGGATCAAACTCCTTATGCTTTTGCAGCAAGCACCTCCCTGACTGAGGTAACTAACTCCCCAGCATAACAAATACATGGTTAAAAAGATTCACCTATCTAGCACCTAAAATCATCGCAGCTACAAATGGAGAAACAGTGGCTCAGGTCTGAAGTGGCCCTGGAACCTGGTTACTTTCCATCCACAGCAGTGACTCTCAGCGCTGCTCCTAGAGCAGCCTGAGGGACAGAGTATGACTGGAACCTGAGTCCTGCTGCTTACTAGCTGTTTGTTTCCTGCTGACATAAACCTGGGGACCTCGGAACAGCTTCCATTATGAAATGGAGCCACATACAGGGATGTTGTGAGAATCAGAGATGGGCAGGACTTGGCCCAGACCCAATACACAGCAGATGCTCTACAAATGACCACGGCACTAATTGCGAACCCGTCATTAACTAAAGTCATAATTATGTTCATCACATGTCCTTTGATCTCTCCAAAGGTGCTAAAAGCATCGAGGAGGATTTGATCCCTCTGCATTCCCGTTTAATCACCTATGCGGCAGCCCCACCTCCTCCCCTCCCCCATCCCATTGCCCAGGGACTTCAAGGACATCGGGAAGAGTGGCAGTTTTCTGCTGGTCACACCAAACTAGGTCCCCCTCTTCTTCTTTCTCTTTTATTTTTTGTTTCCAAAGGCCTCCTGATTAACCATGGTCCAGAGGGGAGGAGGAAAGAAATTACAACAAATGTTCCTCACACCAGTCCTGCTGGGTGGGGAGGCAGTACTCAGACTCAATCAGCTACCTGCAGGGTCACAGGCTGCAGTTCCTGCCAGCCCTGATCCAGGAAGCAACCCAGCTGCAAGCTTCCCAGAGTGGCCTGTGGCCTAAAAACCCCAATAGCCCAGGGCCATCAAATCTGAACCCAGACAAGAGAAAGGTATCATCTTCCAAGGAGAAATTAATTACCTTAAGACATAAGGTTAGAACATAGTCCTTAACTAGAGGGATTCCAAATTTCTCTTTGAAACCTCCTCTGCACAATCGGATTTGAGTCTCTTGCTTTGTTTAAGAAGACATTAAAACAGAGCTCAGGAGATGTCTCCATGGGTCAAAGCTCTTGCATGCATGAGGACCTGAGTCTGGATCTCATAACTCATGCAAAGCCAGATGAACTAGCAAGCATTAGTACTCCCAGCACTCCTACTGTGAAATGTGAGGCAGAGACAAGGGGACCTTGGAAGCTCCTGGGTCAGCAAGCCTGATATATACAGCAGTGAACACAAGACCCTGTTTCAAACAAGATGGAAGGCCTTCCCTCTGACCTCCATAGGAAGGGGGTCACATCACTTGGGTTCCCTCTGTATAGACTGCTTGTGGGCTAGGTATGCTAAACTTTGGAGTTTGGGGGTGGGGGCTTTGCAAAACAAGAGCAAGTGCTTTGTGGGGAAAGGTGAAGGGACAACTCAGTGGTAAGAATGTTTGCTGTGCATAACCCACCCCACCCCAGGCAAATGTGTGTGTATACCACATACACACACACTCACAAAACAGTGGTGCTGTGGGACACCTAGGTTAAATATTATTTCTAGGTGTGTATGTGAGGCTAGTCATAATAAATCTCATGGACTGGGTAAAGGGCCTGGACTTCTCCAATGACATGCATGTTATCCAATCCCTGAGTCTGAGACTTCTCCAGTGAGTGTCTGTCATCCAATCCCTGAGTCTGAAACAGAAGAGAAATGGGGGAGGAGCTTTCCCTTTTACTGCCTCAGAAATAAAGCTGGAACACCCAGTTTTCTCCAGGCCCAAGATCAGGGTTGACATCATCAGCTGTCCTGGTTCTCAGACCTTTGGACTGAGACTGAGGCTCATGACCAACCTGCCTAGGTCCAAAGCCAGCAGGGCAGATACCCTGAGACTTCTTTAGCCTCTGTAATTATGTAAGCCAATTCCATTAATAAACTTATGTCTGCACAGCTGGCCATTTCTAACATGCTCCTCCACCCATGTACACACACACACACACACACACACACACACACACACACACACACACGCAGAGAGAGAGAGAGAGAGACAGAGAGAGAAAGAGAGAGAGAGAGAGAGAGAGAGAGAGAGATCTTTATTATCCACAGGGCATTGATCCCTTACATAGAATGATGTTATACCTGCATATGATTTACACACACCCTCTCCTGTTCTTGTGATCAACTATTACTCATTCTACTCAGTATCTTGTACGTGCTGTGCAAACTGTCATCATCCTCTATCATTTAGGAAATAACCTTAAGGAAAAGATTTAGCATAACACCGACTCTGTCATAAATGCAAAATTGGAAAATTAAATTTAAAAACGTAACAAATTAAAAATATTTTTATATATATATATATATATACTGCTCACTGCTCTTCATGTTGCTGGGGTCAAATCCCTGACAAAAGCATCTTAAGGAGAAAAGGTTCCTTCAGGCTCACAGTGGGGTGGCACGTGGGGAAGGCATGGCAGCAGGAGTGAGCCCCTGGCCACACTGAACCCACCAGCAGTCAGGATGCACCCGAGGGGAATGAACGCTGCCACTGGCTTCAGTCTGGGACACCAGCCCATGGCATGCTGCCAGGCTCATTTAGGGTGGGTCTTCCCACATCAAGTAGACATTCCCTCACAAGCATGCTCAGAGTGTTGTTTCTATGGTGATTCTAAATCCCATCAAGTTGACAATCAAGATTAACTTTCACAGACTCTGTAGGTCATATGTTCCCTGTGAAGGCTCCTCAGTTCTGCAGGTCAATGCCTTGTAGCTACAGGTAATCCATATTGATGAGCGCGGCTATGTCTCAATAAAACTTTATTTAAAGAAACAGAGAGCTGTCTACATTTGGCCTTCGGGACACATTTTGCACACCCTTGACTTTGTGAGCAATACTGAGCACACTCTGGAAAGTATGTGTATCACCCAGGGTTTTTATGACCACAGACTTTAGCTTGGCAGGCCTCGGGTAGAGCCTGAGAGTCAGCAGTGTTAGCAAACTCCCAGGCTGACACTGCAGCTCCCCAAACCATATTTTAGGTAGCAAAGGAGAACACCCCTCCCCTCCAAAATAGATCTACTTCATCTAAATCTACTAAAACCCAAGTTAAGAACCTCTTAGCAGAACTCAACCTAAAAAAGTAATTTATTTTATCATCACCCAAGAAAAGGGTTATGCCATTTAAGCCCATCTTCCAAAGTGAATGCCATGTTACTGTTGATCTAGGATGGAACTGTCATTATCAGAAAGCAAACTGCCCAGCAGTTTTAAGCACTGCTGCACATCTTCTGGCTGCTGTTACAGCAGCCTATAGCAATCAATACAGGTAAACGAATGCATTTGAAGGTGGGCCTTGAAGCTAAATCTCATCACCTGATAAACGCTAAATTAGCAACAGTGTGGATGTAAGCATCTTCTATGAAAGTGAATCTTTCAGATTGCTGGGACCACTGCCAGCAAGACCAGCTTGGGAGAGGCAGCAGGAATAATGGCTTGGGATCACTCTGAGTTCTAGAAGCACTGACTTGTGTCAGAAGTTTCTTTGAGACCAGAGCTGAGGAACCTCCTAGCATGCTGTGAAGACCCTGGGCAAACCCATTTCCCGCTGGAAGGTGCCAGTGTTTAGGTCTCACACACAGCAGTCCCTAAGTCTTCCTTCCTTCTAGTTAATAGTAAAATCAGAACTGACAAGTCCACCCAGGGACTGACTGATGGTTCTTGAATGATTTAACCAACTTTGGAAAACAGTTCAATGATTTAAAACAAAATAAGTGTAAATTTGCCATATGACCTACAATTCCACTTCCCATAATCTACTGAAGACACAGACATAGACAGGCAGGCAGCTGCTCATAGCAGCACTAACCACAACAGCCAAAACATAGCTATAAGCAGGTATTCATCAGGCATTGAGTGGACACGTAACATAAACCATAAGATATGCACAGGTCTCACAAGTATCACGATCAATGACAAAGCCAAGGAGTGCCACCATGGCTTGGGCTTCCCTTTTGAGAAAATGTCTAGAATGGAACTTGATGCCAAAGGTGGTGGGTGACTTGTTGCCTGGTATCAACTCAGATAGGCATAAGAAATCTTACCATGCTGGTGAAACCTAACCTAACACTAGCTTTTGGTGATGGATGCTCAGCTCTGTGAGTTGACTATCATTGGTTGAGACTAAAATGTATAAATTTCACAGTATATAACTCAAACCTCAGCAGGTCTGCTTTCTAAATGAAAGATTATGATAGGCTGGGGCAGTAGCTCAGTGACAAATCACTTGCCTACGCTGTGTGAGGCTCTGAGTTCAATCCCCTCACTGAAATGGGAGGAAGAAGGAGGAAGGATGGGAAGGGGGGCTGGCCGAGTTCTATAGTCTCATTCTTTTTCAAATTTTGCTACACTAGTTATTAATCTTACAAGCTTACCAGTCACTACCCAATGAAAGACACATTGACTCTTCCACACTAAAACTGAAACAAGGACTCTGTCTCAGGCAAACGCCTCGACTTTCCGATGGTCGATACTGAACTCATCTGTTGCCAGAGCACACAGGGCTCTGACACACAGTACCTCCAACTCCAAACCAACTGGAGACTTCCAGCTCGAGGGACCTGACCCTGACAGAACCAGGCATGAGGCTCCTGAGGCTGGAGCGAGGCTCCTGCTCCACTGGCTGCACTGAGGAAAAAGCAAAAGAAAAGCTGCCAACCCAGGGTCATGTGTTAACCATGCCCATCATCTACCTGTGACCCATTCATTCATTCATTCATTCTCTCTCTCTCTCTCTCTCTCTCACACACACACACACTCTCTCTCTCTCACACACACACTCTCTCTCTCTCTCACTCTCTCTCTCTCTCTCTCTCACACACACACACACACTCTCTCTCTCTCACACACACACACACACTCTCTCTCTCACACACACACACACACTCTCTCTCTCTCACACACACACACACTCTCTCTCTCTCTCTCTCTCTCTCTCTCTCACACACACACACACACACACACACACACACACACACACACGATGCTGTCATCTTGGAAAGAGAATCTACAGTTACGCTTACATCAGTGGTAACATGAATGGGTGCACAAGAGAACGAAGCTATGGAGGATAAAGCTCCATGTTGCTTCATTACCACATACCTTCTATGGAAAAGCATTGGTTTCAGTTAATGAGGAAAATCATTAAAAAATACAGAAGTAAGTAAGGCTAGGAGGTGTGATCTAGAAGACACCTCTACTGTGGATCTTCTCTTAACCAGCTTCACACACACATGCACACACACAGACATACACATACACAGACAGACATACACACACACAGATAGACATACACACACAGAGACAGACAGGCTGACAGACAGACAGACACACACACACACACACATACACACTTGAAGTTCATAGCCAGCTCAAGGTTACCACTAAGCATTAAGCATAGGACACACACACAAGGCCTGCAATGGCCTTAATCATCTGGGTGCTGGGCCAGGAAACAAGCCCACAAGACTGCCAAACTGGGACTCTTCTGAGCCATAGTGTCTCCTTTGCAGCCCCAAAGGTATCTGGGGAGGAATGCCAGCCTCATACAGAGGCCTGTAATCTCCTTCTCCCTTTTTATTAAAAAAGAAAAATATCTGAGATATGGCAGAGTACCCCCACAATCTGGTGATTCTTTCACTTTTCTCTCTCTCTGGTCTTTCCCGCTGGAGAGCTGGATAAGCTTATCATGGGCAGGCAAACTACGACTTAGCTTTGATCCCTTCCAAAAATCTATTTGGCACCTTTAACATTTCATTTGGCAGAATGAATCCTGGACACGCGTTTATGGGGCTGGGTTTACCCTTAACTGAGTATTGCATAAATCCCGTTACTGTGTCTGCTTCACTGTCTTTGGGGTTTTCTGAGCCAGGGCTTTATCTGAGTGGACAGCCCTGGGGTGACCCTTTCTGAATCAGAAACCGTGTTCTCTGCCCACCATTGACTTTTGAAGATTGTCGAAAAGCTATCAGTGTCAACGATGTCTCAGGAAACATTTTGCTGGGCGCACGTGTCCCATACTGAGGCACACCCTAGACGCTACAGCATGCTCACATTCACACATAAGGATCTATCCAGAACCGCCTCACTCTATATCCGTTCATTCCCTTCCATCCTGGCAACAGCCAAGGAGATCTGTGCAGTGGCTGATGTATTTCACTTTAACCCTGAGGTGTGGGACAAAGAGGAACTTGGGCTCCTTATTACTTGTGAAAATGGAAACTCATCAAGAAAAGTGTGCAGAGGGAGAATAAGGTAAAAGGTCTGGTTAGAGATGCTACATAAGCCTGTTTCCTTTGACTCTAGGGTCCACTTTCCTTAGAAGTGCATGAGTGTGTACGTGCACGTGAACTCGAGGGCGGGCATGTGTGCAAGCGTAGGCACACCCATCTCTGCTGGTCATTCCCTCTCACACAGCTGGACAGGCCACTGGGGCAGCAAGGGAGAGTCGGCACGTGCCGGGTGAAGGAGGCAAGGCTGTGCCATGTGGAAGCAGCACCTGCCTGAGTATGCCTTCGAGCCTCCTGGGATCTGTCCTGGAGATGCTCAGGAAACTCTCCAATCACAGACCTCACACAGATTACTCCAGATAGGGAAGAAATGCAAGTTAAATGATTCACAAGAGTCAGGCTCTGCACCCAGGTAAAGAGAAGGGTACCCTCTGTCCTTCTAGAACTTTCTCTGTCCCAAGCCAACTCCCTTCCTCAGCCCTGTGCTTCAGTGCCTCATCACTGTCTCCTACCACACAAGTGAGTAGTTTTTTTTTTTTTTTTTGAAGACAGAGGCAGCTGCTGTAAAACTAGACACCCGCCCGTGTGACAGGGCCCTCTGAGCTATTTCAGGCTCCCCCCTGTCTGAAGGCGGCTGTGGTTTTGGTTACATCTAAGTTTGGCCTCAGAGATTGGGGAGGTAAAGGCCCTGGAGGAGGAAAACAAATCTCGGACTCTTTACTGGTGCATCCAACCCATCCTATGAAGCATCTTACAAAGCTCTTGCTATGTGCTAGCAGGATCCAGCAGCTGGCAAAAGAAAATTCAGTATGCTAAAATACCAATAGCAAGCCGGGGATGCACCTCAGCACAGAGGCCCGAGTTAAACCCCCAGAACCCACAAAGGGAAAAAAAAGCCAGGTGTAGTGGCGGGTGCTTGAAATGCCAGTACTGGGAGGGCAAAGAGAGAAGGACCCCCGGGACTTGCTAGCCAACCTACCTAGCTGACTTGGCATTTCATGGTCAGGAAGAGACCTCATCTTGATAAAACTAGGTGAGCAGTGCTTGAGGAACGAGAGCTGAGGCTGTCTTCTAGCCTCTACAAGTATACACAGAACTCAGTGTGTTCACCTGCCTACGCAGAGATGCCAACGGCTTCTCCAGGGCTCAGGCCTCTGATGATTCTTCTGGGACTTTTCCTCCTTGCATCCGCCCACGAGCAGCTGAGGACAGATGCATAGATATTAACTGATCTACTACACAACGCATAAATCACAGATGGCATTGTTCCCTTCCTCCTGAAGGCATGGCCTGATGGTACACACATCCTCCCCATCTCAGAGATGAGGTACCAGAAGCTCAGAGAGGTGAAGTGACCTGCCTGAAGCCACGGAGGTAGGGAAGAAGAAGATGGAATCAATTCTCAATACTGTCTGCCTCTAGATCAGTGGTTCTCAATCTTCCTAACGCTACGACCAGTTAATACAGTTCCAACATAAAATTACTTTCATTGCTATTTCAGAACGGTAATTTTGCTACCATTATGAATCATAATGTCAATATCTGATATGTAGGATAGCTGATATGCAACCCCGTGAAAGTAGACGCCCCCAGGGGGTCCAGACCCACAAGAGGAAAACCTTTGCTCTAGATCCTCTCAGCCATTATACCCTAAACTTCTTGGGGAGTTGGCTTGGAGCTCTGACTGACACCACCAGCTGCTGAACCTCACAGTTAGCACACAGTAGGGATGGTGTCATGTTTGCTAAAATTGGGTTTGATCTTGTTATTTAAGCTCTTGTGATCACGTTCAGCCTCTAAGCTATGGGTGAAGAATGAGGTCACTCTATAAAAATGGAAAGCAGAAATGGACGGGGGTGGGGGTGGGGGGGCATTTCCTGGAGTTAGGGATAGCAATGGATTTCCAAACAGTCCCATGGCCTCCATGCTCTGTAAGTAATGAGATGCACAGAGAACTGGGAAGCAGCCCAGAAATCCAATTTCAGTTCAGCAACACCTGACATTCACTATGAAAACCCGAGTGTCTGTGATACTCACACACAGAGGACAGGGAGTCATACAGCCCAGGTCACGCCAGGAGGAATGAAGCCTTAGTCTGTTCACTTTGTAAAATCCAGAGAACTGTTCAGGAAGGCTTGAATGCAGAAACTCTGACAACAATGGCAGGAATGGTTAATCTTATTTGCTCCTTGGAAGGGGACCCCTGATGAATGGTCTCTGTGCTTCTGCTCATTAAATCTTGGGAAAATTCTTTTGTACAGACAATATACAGGACCCATTTTACAGACAGGAAAACTGAGAGCTGGCAAGGTCTGCACTCAGGCCATCTTCCCATGGGTTTCAGTGGTCAGGTTACACTTGTAACATTTTGCACAAAGAACACCAAAGATTATGCAAAGGCAGGAGGAAAAAAAAAACATGCTTGCCAAAATTCTAACTTCTTAGACACAGAGGCTAGAGCTCTGGAGACATCTGGGCCAGTGTGGGGAGCTAGCAGCCTGCTTTCTGCTAAGATGGTATTCCCCTGGGGTGAATCTCCCACATGTGGCCACAGAAACACATTTCCAAACCCAGTGTCCTTCTCCTACCATCTTATTTGGCTCCACAAAAACCAGAAGGCATCTGGGGACAGGAGATTTTTATCTCAGCCAAGTGTTTTTGGAGCTGTGCCAGGAAACTGTCCCATGAGGAGACAGTGAGCACAATGTCACCTACATGTACTTGGAGTGTGGTGATATCCACATCGCAAGGCGGCACTGCTTCCCTCTTGGAGCAGTGCCCCAAGACACATCACCAGCCCAAGCAGGCTGCCTGCTCCTTCTCATGGGGAAAGAGCATGCATGACAAAAGAAAATCTCCAAAGCTTTTTCCCATCTACCATTTCTAGAAAGTTATTCTTGGAGGCAGGTGAACCTTTCCAAAACACATGGAAATATAAATCTGGCAGACTGTGAGAATCCAGCAGAATACCCCCCCCTCCCAAGACTTTTAACGTCATTTCCTCGAGGCCATTCCTAATATCTGTTGCAAAAGGGCTGAGTAGTAGCAGCCACGTGGAGCATTGGATTGGGAGAGGGTGAACCCATACTTACCAACAAGGTCCTTGAAGCCAAAATGCCAGAGGAAGGTAAATGTTCACCCTAAAGGCTCACACACCCAAGAACATTTTACAAAAATTAATGTAGAAATGGAATGCCCTTCAACCGTGCAAAAGAAGCAGGGGTGGGGCTCAGGCTCCAGCCTGTGCTCAAAGAAGCCAAGTGAGGCTGGGTGTGGCTCAGTGGCAGAGCAGCAGCCTGGCAGACCAAGGGTTCCCAGAACTGCAAAATGGGGAAGAGAAAGAAAGAATGAAGGGGGGTGAAGACAGGAAGGAGGAAGAAAGAGAGGACAGGGGAAGGAAAGGGAGGGGGAGAGAGAAGAGGAGGGGCAGAGGAAAAGAAGGAGAGAGATGGGGGAGGGGAGGAAAAGGGGGAAAAGGAAAAGGAGGGGAACAGAAAAGAGATGAGATAAATGAAGAGAGATTTAAAGAGGTCTGTGTTCTAGAGAGGGGAAAGGAGGGGGAAGAGGAAGGGAGAAAGGAGATGGAGAGAAACGTTAAAGAGAGGGCCAGCGGGGGAGGGGAGAGAGACAGTGAAAGGAGGAAGGAGGGAGGGAAGAAGGAGGCAGAGGAGCAGGAGGAGGAAGAAGAGCAAGAGGAAGAGGAGAAGGAACAGGAAGAGAGAGAGGGAGGGAGGGAGGGAGAGAGAGAGAGAGAGAGAGAGAGAGAGAGAGAATCGGCTATTCTGAATCATTCCGGATGTGAGATGCAGCACTGTGACAGAGCCGGAGTCCATCCACATTGCCCCCACCCACAGCTCTCTATGACCATCCTGAGTATTTCCATTACTATTTTTTTTTTCACTCATGTGGTAATCATCATAAAAGATGTGGCTGGAAGTCTTTCTTTTAGTTCCCCAGAAGATTCCTCTCCCAGGACGCCGTGACCCCTTGCACAGAATGCTGAGAGTGGTATGGCCCAGGTAATTGCCACACAGAGGCCAGGTTAGGCAATCACTCCTAAGCACCAGTGCACAGCAGGCAGGTGTACCACTGGGTGTGAGGAGAACTGGGCTCTGGAATCCAGCCACTTGGGTTCATACCCAAATTCAAGGCTTGCACACTGGCTGGTCTTGTGTTAGTCACTCTCTCTGCCCATCTCTTATTCTACCTAAAAAATGGAGATAATACTGACTCAACTGCAAAGAGTCCTCAATGCTCACAGATGCAAGAGAGCCAAAGAGCTACTTTCTACTTCCACTTCGGCAGTACCCGTGTTCTCTCCACAGTCCTCCCTTCCCCTATTGCCTCATCCTGGGGCATACCTTACTCACGTGCCCAGAGAGCAGCATTTGAGTGTTTTGTTTTGTTTTAGTTTGTCTCAGTTCCTTAAAGTCCTGCCTTCATTCAGAATTTCTCCTGATGTTCCTATTTCTTCTTATTCTTCAGTATCAAGTGCTCTAAATAGCAATGGCAGGAATAGATAATGAGTGAGATTAAGCCTTCCCTCAGGAAGTCCCCTGCTACCGTAAGTGGCAGATAATGGCTGGGGATAAAGATAGGATCATATCAAAAAGGAGGGATAAAGATCCAGCCTTCTGCCTCGGCCCTCAACACATGATCCAAAAATGAACTGTGCAGATTAAATACCCAAAGTTTGTTAAGTCCACTTTGCCTGCCCATGCTGGGCCACTTAATTCTGTGCTGACTGGATAACAGGTTCCCAGATCTTTGGTTAAATGTGATTCTGGGTGTGTCCATAAGGGTGTTTATGGATGAGATTATCACTTACAGTAAATCCATGTTTATTCATCTGATTGAGTGAAGTAGCCTGCCATGCTTAATAGGGGTGGGTCTCTCCCAATCAGGAGAAGTCCTCATGGAGCAAAGAAGCTATCCTTGGTAGGCCGGCTGTGGCTGCCCAATTTCCCAACATGGGCATGACCCCCCTATCCCTGTCTTTGGCCTGGAATTGGCTCCTCCTGTGACTGGAGGCTTCGGATTCTCAGACTGAACTAAGACACTAGCTCTCCTAAGTCTCCAGATTGCTAACTGAAGCTCAGGGAACTTCTTAGCTTCTACTATTCCATGAGTTAATTCCTATAAAGAATAAGTACACCAGGTACACAGGCACACACATGCGCACAGACACACAAAGACACTGTGACACTTTACATCCCATCAACCATCCTAACTTGAATATATCTTATGCAGGAAGTGTGCTGCATATACTACCCCGACCTAGCATCCAGCACAGGGCACTGCAGAGCACTGGCTGTGGGCTCTTGCCCTTCATGACCCCTGGGCTTGTGGGTGCTATGGCTGAGGTTTCTGTCACTCACTGCAGAGTCCAGTGGAAGGACAGACTGTTCCACCAGTCCAAGTCCAAATCCCAACGTCGAAGTCTGTGTTCTACTGAATTACTGAATAAGCACAGCTTAGCTACCTGCATCTGCTTTATTCTGTGGTAGTGCCATGATTGTGTGGTTCTGGGTGGGACTCTGGGGCATCATGAGTGCTAGGCAAGCGCTCTAACAGAGTTCCAGCTCTGACTTGTTCACACAATCTTCAATCTCATAGGCTTTAAGTAGGGCCATCACAAGCCAGCCTGGGGGAAGATACACACGTACACACACATATACATATTCCCATCTTTCAGGAGAACTGAGATTGCCTTTGTCAAACTGTGACACTTGGAGCTGGCAGCCACAGGCAGAGGAAAAAGAAAGGAGCATGGCCTCTCCCTCTGAAGGCTGTCTAAGCTCGTGTGCCCCACCCTTTACAGGAAGATCCATCGGCACACACAGGTTCCTTTGTTTGGATTCCCAGGGAGCTGATGTGTTCACCGACTACATGGGAGGAGCACGTGCCCCCTGCCCCAGCAAGAGCTGGGCAAACCGTAGTACCATCCCAGAGACCTTTGCAGCTCTTCCTGCTTCACCATCCCCTCGCCAACCCTTCATCTCCATTGTATCTTTAGTCCTTCCAAGAACAGAAGAAAACACCAAGGCCAATGACCCCACTCAATGAGCTGCTCTGTGGGCCTCGGCCTCTTCAAAACGACACCAAGGTCAGCTTGTGGAGATTCGCTCTACAGGAACTGACTAGACTGGGTGTTCAAGACCTGGGAGTGCTGAGTTGCAGCTGACTTGTGGATCTCAGGCAGGGATCTGAAATGCCTCTGAAATGGGCTAAGACTGAAGCTCATTAAACATTCAACAGGCTGAACATGGGCCTGGCAAAAAGAAGATGCTCAGCAGGTGTCTATGGGGCTGCCATTGTTGGTGTGTTGGTGTCTATTATACTTATTATATGTGGTGCAGTATTATGTAATATGTAAATTACTTTATTATATTATTGTATTTATCTCGTTTAGCATTCGTTCCAGGCATTAGGGAGTATTTCAGATTTGGGATTTTGTGTATAACGTCAGAGTATTTGAACATATATAACGACACATACAAATCTAAACATAGAACTAACCCATCAATGCTTCTCACCTGAAGCTGATACTATATAACATTTGATTTTATTTTAATTAAGTGTATGCATGTGTATCTATGTGGGATATGTGTACATGAGTGCAGGTGCCCTCAGAGGACAGAGGAGGGCATTGGATCCCCTCAAGCCTGAGTTAAAGAGGGTTGTGGGCCAACCAGTGTGGGTACTGGGAACAGAACTAGGGTCCCCTAGAAGACCTGTATGCTAGTGAGTTTTTTACTGTCAACTTGGTACAACCTAAGATCACCTGAGAAGAGGGAACCTCAGTTGAGGAATTGCCCAGATCATATTGACCTGTGGTCAAGGTCTGTGAGTGACTGTCTTGATTGTTGATTGTTATAAAGGGCCTAGTCCACTGTGGGCAGCACCATCCTTAGGCAGGTGGGCCTGGCTATATAAGAAAGCTAGCAGAGTAAAAGCCAGTGAGCAAGCCAGCAAACAGCATTCCTCCAAGGTGTCTGCTTTAGTTCCAACCCTGACTTCTATCAATGATGAACTCTGACCTGGAAGTAAAAGCCAAATAAACCTCCCCTCCCAGTTGCCTTTGGTCATGGTGTTTATCACAGCAATAGGAAAGCAAACCATGACAAGCAGTCAGTGCTCTAACCCCTGCAGCCTCTACCCCCACCCCTGCCTCAAGCACCACCTCCCCAGCCCCATATATAGCTCTCTAATAGTTGTGTTGCATGAGGCAAAACTTTAGGGTATGGAATTTTCTATTGGCAGCTTCAAAAATGCTCAGATTTAGAGTTTTGTATTTTGGAACTGGGGATGCTCAAACTATAATAAAGAAAATCAACCTTCTGACCCCCAAGGATGCTTAACTCTCTAGTAAAGAGTCAGACATTACAAAATTCCTTAACACACATGCACACACATGAACACAAACAGACAGACAGACAGACAGACAGACAGACACACACACACACACACACACACACACACACACACACGCCAAGTCATTGCCATGGGAATGAAGGTAACAGATTTTAGGAGGCAGTCCTGCCCATGGGGGACACAAGGATTCAATGCAGCCACAGCTGATTTCCAGCAATGCCCTCTGGGAAGGAGGCTGACTTCCTCTGGTCACAAGACTGGGGTCTCACTCTCACACTGCCAGACTGCTATGCAGTCTAGTCTAACCAAGAAGCAAAATTCACTTGAAAAAGATAAGTGAGGCCCAACTCTACTCTTCTTCTTTAAAAAAAAAAAAAAAAAAGTAGTAAACCCAGAACTTAGCCAATTTCATCATTACTTTTTTAAATAAATAAATAAATGAATAAATAAATAAATAAACAAACAAACAAACAAACGATGGCTTTGTGTAGCTCAGGTTGTTGAGGATGACCCCGAACTCCTGATCCTCCTTCCACCTCTAGGACATGCCCAGTTCATGCCATGCTAGGGGTTGAATCCAAGGCTTCTCACATGCTGGGAAACCACTCTACAACACAACCACTCTACAACAGAGCCACTTCAGCTCTCATGTCCCTTATTAATACTGAAACTTGCTATGGATCCCATGCTGACGTCAAACCCACAGTCCTCCCGTCTCAACCTTTGGAAGGCTAAGAGTACAAAAATGCACCTCGAATTGGAGCATTTGGATCACACTTTCTGACTTTCAGGCCGCCTCATTGATGGGCATATGCCAGAGGGGCCTTGGATTTCTTGCAGCCTAGAGAGAGCCCATCAGGGAGAGTTGCATGATGGGTAAGGTGGTACTGTGTAGGTTGATAAGAGCAGTCAGCCTTGTTTGAATCTCAGCTCTGCCACATCCTCACAGAGCAATGCTGGTTAAGGTTTTTTTTTTTTTTTTGCTTTTTGTTTTTGTTTTCTGGGGTTTTTTTTTTTTTTTTTTGGCCTCTCTGTGCCTTGGCTTCCTCCTAAATAAAATGGACATAGCAATCACCCTGTTATACAGAATGACTCTGGCGACTAAACTATAACAAACAGCTAGTACTCCAAGTGGCACCTAGCTCACAGTTAGCAGTCAATAAGCACTGGCTCTTCTCCTCTGGGCACCCTCCCAGGCAAAAGTCTCGAGTGTGCACGTCTCTGATAACACAATCAGAACCAACACGGAAGTCAGGACAAGAGTTGGCATCTCCAAAACAACCTTTCTGTGGCATTCCAAACTCCGCACCACCTCCTGTTATCAGTAACCAAAGCTGTCTTCCTCTTTCTAGTGGTCACACCCTGTTTCACACCAGCCCCAGTAACATTAAAATAGAATGGATGCTTCTACAGAATTTCTTCTGAAATAGTGACTTGCAGGTTCCTCCCAAGCCCAACAGACCTCAAAGACTCCCCCTACGAAGTGGTCCTAAAGCATCCATGTGTATTAGCAACATCTGAGAGGCTGGCTTGGGGCTGGAGCTCAAGGTGGTAGAGCACTTGCCTATGGTACACAAGACCCTGGGTTCAATCTCCAGCACCCAATAGATTGGTGTGGATGGTGCACACCCATCATTTCAGCACCAGGGAGATCAGAGTTCATAATCCTGACCTACACAAGGAACTGGAGGTCGGCCAAGTTGAGGTCAGCCTGGGATATATGAGAACCTGAAAACACACACACACACACACACACACAAATCACCTAAAGGAGAAATTTGATTGTGTAGGTCTGGGAGTTCCCAGACCCAACATTTAGACCAGCTTCGAGGACAAAGCTAATGAAGCTGCCTGGGGAACTGTGAGCCACTCCAGGAGACTGTGAAGCCACTCCTAAGGACTGTGAGCCACTCCTGGAGAACACAGCCCAGAGGCTACCTAGACCTTCCTCTGAAAAGGAGGACCTCTCGAGTTCAAAGCATTTAGCCAAGGTCATGAGTGATCAACTGACAGAGAAGAGTTCAAAGCCAGCCTGAACTCCAAAGTCAGCCTTCTTTGAGCTTCCTGATCAAGACTGAGGCAGAGATCCTTCACAGAGAGGAAAACAAGGTGTCTGGGGGCGGGGTGGTCTTCCTTTACAGAGAGGAAGACAAGGCTGGTTGTTCTTCTGGGACTAGAAATAGCAGGATGAGAACTCGGTTCCCTGATTTCTCCCCAGGCACCATCGAATTGTCACTGCTGTATAATAAACCGCACACCCTACTGGGCGCAGTGTGATCATTTAATATGTGTGCAGAATACCCTGTGGTGCATCAAGGCTATTCGCCTTTCTCCAATCCCTGTGTCATTTATGCCAGGAACCTCTGAACAAGTAAGCATACTGTGCACTGCACACTGGGCCTCCTTCCTACGATGTAACTCTATGTTGGTGCTGTTACCTGGCCTCCACACCTCCCATCCTAAGCTCCAAGGACAGCAGCCATTCTCTGCTTCCATCTCTCCCCTGAGCATCCTTACCTCCCAAAGCGGCTGGATCAGACCTGACTGAGCTAACTTAAATCAGTGACCGAGAGGTCTTCAAAGCCCGAGGCTGGTGCAGAGGTGATGGCTCAGCTGGTTAAGTGCTCGCTGTGCAAGGATGAGGACCAGGGTTCCATGCTAAGAACCCCTGTTATAAAAGCCAGCGCACAAACAAACAAAGCACCTATCATCTCAGTGCCAGGAAGGCAGAGGCAATTTCCTGAGGCTTACTGGTCAGTCAGCGTAGCCAAATCAACAGGTTCAAGACTAATGAGAAGCCCTGTCTCAAAAAAAAAAAAAAAAAAAAGCCAAGGTGGGCAGCATCTAAGAAATGACAACCTCCAGATCCATGTACAAACACCTACACACACACACACACACACACACACAAACACACTAAACTGAGGTTACAGACTTAACACTTACCAGGCCACAGTCAAATTCATGTTGGTCACTATGGACTATCACCTGACTGGTCCCAAACCACCTGACTAATCTCCCTCCACCCACTCTGACCTTCTTTTGATAACTACCAAAGCACTTACTAGCCCAAGAAATGCTATGTAGAGCAAGCTGACCTTGAACCTTTGATTCACCTGCTTCCTCCTCCTTGGTGTGTTCTGCCACAACTGCCTTAGACAAAGTCATTTTCGACTTCTGTTGCAAAGTAAGAGTCTGAAAGACATCATGCATCAGCCCTGCATGTTCACACCTTGCACGTCCCCAGCTAACAAGGCGGATACCTCTGCAAAGGTTCCCTGAGCATCCTCACAGCTGGCTTGGACAGCACAAGTTCACATTATATTCCTCTTCTCTTCCCACTCCAACTCCTCCCCAGAGCTAAGGACTAAACCAAGACCTTACACTGACTAGGGAAGTGCTCTGCCACTGAGTTAAATTCCCAATCCACATATTGCAATCTGTCCTGTATCCTTAAGCCTGGAACAGATGGACCCTTCAAAAGCCAAGCAGACTACTTCCTCTCTTCAGAATCCCGTCAGCTAGGTTCCCTGTCCCAGCCTCACCCTTAAAGCTACACCTGAGTTAGCCTGTTGAGGTCTCACCTCACAGCTCTCTCTGCCTTCCATATGCCCCAGGCACATCCACCTTCCATTCCTTCCTCCAGGTTGCCCCACTGGATACACCTTCCCCATCAAGGGGAAAGTTGCTGCCTCCTGGTATCCTGGCCATCCCTCCAAGCTGTCCTTAGCTCACCTTTGTCATCCGCAGTCCCCAGCTTCTTTCAGCATCCTAAGAGTGTGAATCATCCCCTGGACGGACCTGATTTTCATGCTGTCAATCATCAAGGCCCATCCCTCCCTGAGACTCACCATTTCTTTTTATCTGCTGACACAGACTAAGTCCTTTTAAATACTGATGGAAATAGACCCTCGGTGAGAGGATGAATGGAAGAAAAGCTCCCACTCCAATACCTCCATGGCCGAAGCACATCTCCCTGTCTGTATGTCCTGACTCCCTGTGGGCATCATCTTTGGAACTACATCCTTCCAGGGCCTTTCTCTGTTTTCCTGGAGCACACACTACCTTCTAACACCCTCGCCCACATCAGGATATTCAATAAAGTTTTATTGAAACACAGTTATGCACAGTAACTCATGCACCACTAAGCCTTCACACTGTACGTGTGCAGGTGAGGAGATCTTTGGAGCTTTGGAGATCTTGTGGTTTGCTGAGCTGGAAACACTGCCTCTGTCCCTTCCCCCAACAGAGTATCTACTTGCCCTGCTGTAGAGCATTTGTGGATCCAGTAAAATGTTTCTTGTTTGTGATTTGTTCTCTCCCATCTACAAGGAAGAGACCTCTGGTTTATCAAAATATTTCATACTCAGGCTGGCAAAAGGGGTGGAAGGTGCTTGTTACTAAGAGAAACAACTCCAGTTCAATCCCCAGGGCCTACGTGATGAAAGATGAAAACTCACTCCCAAAGTTGTCCTCTGATCTCCACACACGGGCTGTGGAATGCTTATACAAACGTGTGTGTCTATTTGCAAGGATATATATATATATATATATATATATATATATATATATATATATATATATATCCTACTCTTTGGGCAGTGCCCCATAGGTGCTATGTGCTTGATACTCATTTTTTGAATAGAAGAATGACTGGCAATTGGCCAGTGGAAGACACAGTATTATCGTCACCTCATTTTGCAATAGGACCATGAGGCCCCAATGATTCCAGGAGCATTAAGCAAAGGTGTATGGAAAGACCCAGGTCTTTCTGTTACAGAGAGTGATTCTGTGTTTAGACAAACAACTATGGCATCTCTGCTATGTCTTGCCTACCCAGCCCATCTCAACCTCCCTTCTTCATGGAGCTGTGACAAGAACTTCATGTGATACTGACACCAGCAGTATTTTAGATAAGAAAATATTTATATGTTTGTATTTGAAAAAAACCATCACAATTTGAGTCTACAACACCCCCGCCCCCTGACTCAGATTTTGACACTTGGTCCTCAACTGGTGCCACTATTTCGGATTGCAAAGCCTTCAAGAGGTAGAGTCTAACTGGAAGAAGTAGGTTCCTGGGCAGATTCTGGTCATGGACATGGGCCTATTATCCCTGGCTACTTCCTACCACTTCTTCTACCTCTGATTACTTGCCCTCCATGATGGGAACAGCCTTCACCACATGCTCCTGCTTCTCTGATCTGTCGTACCTGCTGTAACTGACAGAACTCTCTGGAGCCAAGATACAAAATGAATCTCTCCTCCTTAGTTTGCTTGTCAGGAGTGAGTCAGAGGGACACAAAGGTGATGAAACAATGGCAACCTAGTTAGGCTTCATAACCATTTTTCCAAAGGTGGGCCACTGAGATCCCATTACCCATGCCGAGCTCTGAGGCAGAGAGGGGCCAAGAGATCGATCCAACCCACACAAGCACAAGGGGCAGAGGGTTGTGCCATGGGTTCACTGTGGCTCTCGATTCCTACTGAGCAGCAAGTGTTGCCTGCTCAGACACAAAGCAGGCTTAGGAAGCCCAGGCAACCACATTCAGTAACCACAGTGAGTCAGAAGGTCAGACCTGCTTCCAGAAACACCCACACCCCCTCCAGCTTCTACAGCTGCTCAGGCAGGGAAATAGAAGGTCCAGGAGTCTCTTCAAGTCTCTCCTCTAAAGACTCAGAGTCCCTCAGAATGACACCATCTGAGACCCAAGATGGAGACTCACCAACCCTCTGTGGCAACAGCCCAACCCAGTCAGAGCCCAGCAGCCCCCATACTGTTCCCAGAGCTAGGTCAACCACACAGTTGTCAAGCTCAGGGGCCACAGCCTGGTTCCCCAGACCAGATATGAAGAGATTCACTATCCCTGGGCTGGAGAAGGCTGCCTCATTCCTACCTAGTCCTGGCTCCTTCCCCAGAGAATATGCAGATAGGACTCTCCGAAAATGCTTTTCACAACTCAGTTAGCAGGATCAATTAATTATTCACGGCCCTGCTTCTCTGCAAACTCATAGACTGTCACTGTCAGCAAGAGGGTTTCTGGACTCTGCCCAACAGCCCTGCTCAAGCTGCCAGGAGGCCTAGTGTGGGTTCTGCCTTCTTTACAATCTCTGAAGCCTACCTCCCCCTGCCCAGCTCAGCACAGGACTCAGGGACAAATAGGAATTCCCCAGGGAAGACATCCTAGGGGTGGTGTGCCCTAGCCTGCCTGACTCATTCAGTTCTGGGGCAGAGTGTCTAACTCCATGCAATCCAAATGGGAAACAGGGCTCAGAATTCCTGCCCCTATGCCAGGCTGGGGTTGGGTCCTGCAATACAGAATCACACAAGCTGTGAAAACACTGAGTTCTACAGAAGAGGGGGATGTTGGGAGGGCTGCCCAGACTCACTGTCCGTCTGCCGAATTCGAAGTCGGAGACGCTTGAGACTTGGCAAAGACGGCCAGTGCTTTCTGTGGGAAAACGCAAGGCTGTCTTCAGAAACATTTCCTCATCTCAGGGAGAAAAAGGCTAGTCCTCAACCCTTGGAAAATATGGACAGACTCTGAAGTGGGACCCTTTGAAAGCTCTGGGTGCCAGGGGCTAAGACAATGAAGTAACAATGTGACAAGTTTAAAATTGCCCAGCATACTGCACAACCTCACAGAGACACTGAGGCCCCTCTCCTGAAGCCAGAGGCCCCATCCCTAGAAAGATGAATCTTGGATTTAATACAGTTCTGGAGCAAAATAATATGGTTTGATGCAAAAGAAATGCCTGCCTCTCATAAAACTCATTCTAGAACTTAAAAAAGCTATTCACTAAACATGTTCTCCCACCATCCCACACCCTTATCCCTGGACCATCACTCCCTATAATAATAAGTACTTTATAGTATGCAACACATGTCTGGGCACATGCTCAATAAAAGACAACATCTGCTCACTTCATCTTTCCACAGAACTCTCTGCAGTAGGTAGGTCCCATGCACCTGTTTTCCTGATGAAACAGCTGAGGTCCTCTGCATAATGTCTACATCTCTGCTGTCACACAGGTGGTAAGTGGCAGAGCCAGGACTTGAACTAAGGCAGCCCAGTTTCAAAGACTTTGTGCTTACCACTACCTACTGCATTGCACTATGTGCTCCAAGTGAGATGAACAGAGATGAACATTGTGGCATGGTATAAAAATGACACTTGTGCTTTCTTTCAGTACACACACACACACACACACACACACATACACAGAAGTTCTTCTGAGCTCAGGCACAACCTGCCCTCCCCAGACTGAGTCCAGGCCTCTCTGACTTTCCATCCCACTATGCAGGCTACTGGCATGCCCAGTGGAGTATGGATCTCAGATGGGGTGACAGCACTGACCACAACCACAGCTCCTCCCTTGTCCAGTTTTCAGAAACCCAGAGATTATTCTTTCATGATGAAGACTAAGAAAACGATCTGCTGAGGAGGGTCAAATAGGCTAGACATATACCAGATGTTCCATCACAGGTCAAAGGAGACAGGGAAGAATTCTGTCCCCAGGTTCACCTATATCTAGCCAGTCCCAAGGCCCACGGAGAGAGCCCAGCATCTGTGATGAACGTGTGAAGAATGTGGCTCCCTGAGCCAGGCTGAGGGGTGATGCAGACCTTTCGCTAACCAGCTGTGCTACTCTGCTGGATTAGTTCCCCTCTGTACATCACTTCCTGAATCTACGCATTCACTGTACAACAGCTGGGACAAGACTCACAGGACAGGGTGTCAGAGCATTAACTGCAAAACACGTGTCATGCGGCCAGCTTAATACTATCATCTCACCTCTCTCTCCCTCTCCCTATCTGTCTGTCTATGAGACATCTCATGTAGCCCAGGCTGGCCTCAAACTCACAATGCAGCCAAGAATGATCTTGACCTTCTCATCCTCCTGCCTCCACTCCAGATACTAGGATTCCAAGCATGTACTGTCATGCCCAGTGTACGCCTTTCCAAGAGCTCCAGTCATCTAGGCAAGCACTCCACCAAATGAGCCATATATTCAGCCCATCCTTATTAATATCACCCCCAACATCAGTATCAACGTTCTACACACCAGCTTCTAAGACCTTGGTCTTAAAATGCAATCAGAATGTTTAAGAAGCTGACAGGAGACCAGGTAGCAAGGGTTGACTCTAAAGGATCTAAAGGTTGCTGGGTGTTACACACACACACACACACACACACACACACACACACACACACACACACACACACACACTTTTTATGGCACTAGGGATGGAACCCAGGGCATTACATATGCTGGACAAGTAAGCTCCAAGTTTCACCACGGAGCTACACCTTGAGCCCAGAAAGCAGGGCTGCGTAGTTCTTGCCTCATGAAATCTTTGAAGGAAATAAAAACATTTTCTGAGTACTATTCGCTATTATCACAGCACTGGGATGCATTGATGGTGTTAAGGGGCCCAAGGCAAACCATGATGGTCACAGGAACCTAATAAAAGGCTGGAGACTCTGAGTTTATACCAGACAGAGGGAGACCTGGAAAGGGAATCCATTTTCATACACAGCCACTGGACCAACCATAACACACGGTGACATGAACTCCAGGAACACTCTCTGTTGGGTCGAGGAGGACAGACATATGTGAAGAGGGCATAGCACATCATGAGGGTCAAGACTATTCAGAGCTCGAGAGCCCAAGAGATCATTCATCTGTTACAGAAACAAACAGGTGGCAACCAAACCCAGAGAAACAGAACAAGGTCTAGCTCAAGAGGTTCTGGCCTCTGTACGTCCAGTTCTCTTTGCACTGCTCCATTATGGAAAGACAGGATACCAGCATAGCAAGCTCCCACCCATGCTATAGCCAAGCCTAGGATGATGGTATCAGGCTGGGGTGGGCAGAACACCACTATCAAATACAAATACCCAGAAGAGCTGGGTCTGGTGGTACAGGCTTACCATCCTAGCTACTCAGGAGGCCGAGGCAGGAAGATTGCAAGTCTGAGACCAGTCTTAGCTACAGAGTGAGTTCAAGATTAGCATGGGCTACATGAGATGATGTCTCAAAAAGAACGAGGAGGAAGAGGAGGAGGAGGAGGAGGAGGAGGAGGAGGAGGAGGAGGAGGAGGAGGAGGAAGATATTAATCTGGTCGCATGCCAAGCTGTTAATGTTTCTAACGTCTCGGTCTAGGGATGTTGCTCAATGATAGGGTGGTTTCCTAACTAGCATGAATGAAGACCTGGTTGTATCTGCAGTACTGCAGAAAGAAAGAGGGGTGAAGAAAGGAAAAGAGAGAAAGAGAAAGGAGAGGAGAGAGAAAAAGAAGGAAGAAAGAGAAGAGAGAGAATGAAAGAGGGGAAAAGAGAGAGGAAAGTGGAGCAGAAGTAGGGAATAGGGCACAGGACCTTTTGATGCAGGGATGAAAGAGGGAAGGTCTGTGCTGGTGAGGTTACTCTGCAGGGGAGGTGAGGACCCCAGTGCCACTGCAAGGAGAAGAATGGTTTTGCTGGAGGATGGGTGCAGTAGACTCCCAAGAAACTCTGTAAGACTTCAAAGTGCATGATGGTCACCTCCCAGTCCCTTGATTTTCCAAGATTTTTAATAAAACAGGGCAAGGGACTATTTTTTAATAAAATGAATATAAGAATCTCACTAAAAACTTGCATCCCAGTGGCATGAACTATGAGAGGTTTTCATAAATTGAAACTACCTCATTTGGATCCTGATTCACCCATTTCCATTGCTTCTTCTTTCAGGTTTGTCTCTTTCCTATTTTAGTTTATCCTCAACAACCTGTTTTAAAAGGAAAAATTGGCCTCTTGCCTTTAGAACTTTCATCTTCTGTGTTTCAGATCAAAAGCTAACTTGCTTTGAAAATGGGCTATGAGTTTGCCTCTGGGCACCTGGTTAACCTCGCCTGCCTATCAGTCTGGGATATGAGCTGTTCCAAACTGCCACTGCATTTCATTTGAAGGGTCTATATGACTCCTTCTTTGATATAAGAGTGATGTAGACAGGGTTCTTTTTGTTGTTTGCTTTTTGAGATGGGGCTGATGTTACTCAGGTTAGACTCTGTGGTGGTTTGAGTGAGAATGGCTGCAGAGGCTCTTACATTTGAATACTTGGTCTCCAGCTGGTGGAACTGTTAGAGAAGGAAGTGTGGCCTTGTTGAAGGAGTGTGCCTTGGGACTGGGCTTTGAGGTTTCAAAAGACTCCGGTGTGTGTCCTTTCTGCTTCCTATTTGCATAAGCTCTAATCTCTTCCCATAGCCATGCACTAGCCATGCCTTTGCTCTACCATCATGGGCTCGAACCCTCTAAAACCATAAACCCAAATTAAATACTTTCTTTAGTAAATTGACTTGGTCATAGTGTTTAATCACAGCAATATAAAAGTAAGCAAGACATCCCCCAACTAGCTATGTATCCAAAAATAAGTTTGAACTTCTCATCCTCTTGCCTCTTCCACTCAAGTGCTAGGATTACAAGCATGTGCTACCATGCCTGCGTTATGCAGGGCTAGAGATAAAACCCAAGCACTGCACCTACTGAGCCAGATCCCCAGCCCTAGAAATGTCTTATCTATTTGCATTTCTATGTGACTGCCTTCTAGAAGCGAATGTCCAACACCCTGCTATTCCATGAGCGAGGCCAGAGATTTCATCTTTTGAAATAGATTAGTTTATTCTGAAATCACCAATTTTATGAGGGCATCTCAGAACATCTAGAGCATGGTTCTCTTCTGTGTTGTGTTTTGTTTTCTGAGACCCAAGCTAGCCTCAAATTCCATATGTAGCAGAGGTTGGCCTTGACCTCCTTACTTGCCTGCCTCTACCACCAGGTGTTAGAATTACAAGCATGCATTACCACATCTTGCTTAGAAAGTAGGCTTGATAAAGAAGAGGCCGTAGGGTTAATGAGATAACTCAGCAGGTAAAGGTACTTGCCACCAAGCCTGGTAACCCGAGTTGGATTCCCAGAACTCAAGTTAGAACTGTGGCAAGTTGTCCTTGGATTTCCACATGTGCCATGGTGTTTGTTCTCGTTCTCTCTCTCTCTCTCTCTCTCTCTCTCTCTCTCTCTCTCTCTCTCTCTCTCTCTCTCTCTCTCACACACACACACACACACACACACACACACACACACACACACACAAATACGCTCCTCTATAAGGAGCTCTAAGGCTTAATAAACTGTAAAGCTAGAGTGGAGAGCAAAACCACCCAGACTGAAGGGTTAAGTATTTCATATCTAGGAAATCAACATTCAGAGTCCTAACCTATGTAAAAAAAAAACTACAACTGAAACTGACCGACATTGAGTCATATGTAACAGACTGTGGCTGAAATGGGATTTCATGCACCCTTCCAGCACAAAAATCCATATTTTACCCCTCACAAAAATAATAGCAGCAAGCATATCCTCTGTGACACAGGTGAAGTCTGCTCATTGCAAGCAGAAGGACCTGGGGCCTGGCTTCTTAAACAGCCAGGATGTTACTCTGCTCGGGAGGGCTGGCTGGAAGACAAAGCTGACAGGCCTCTTTAACAAGCCCCAGAAAGAATATGAAGTCATTGTACTTAGCCAGCGCCAAGCAAATCTGAAAGACGATGGATCGAAGGAAATCCTTGTCCCAACCCTGTCAGCAGCTGTGACTGCAGAAGTGGGGCAGTAAATAGAAAGTGACTGGGGTTCAGAAAGCAAGGCAGATCCTGGGCTGCTAAACAATGCTGACACTGCACAGAAAGCCAGGTCCTCAGATGGAGGCCAGAGCTCTAATGTTCTGCGGCCCACAACATATGCAGTCCCCGAAGGGACACTTCAGCACAGCATTTCAATATAAAATGACACATGCCACTGCAGGCTAGAGATCTTATGGGGGAGGTAGGACTGTGTTCATCTGCTTCCCAGCAAGAATACCAGAATAGCTTGGGATAAAGAGAAGTCAATCAAAGCAGAAAGTGGTGGAGATTGGAAAGAATAAAAGGGGGAGCTAATTCTGCCAGACTTGTTTTGCTGAGTAAAGATAACAGTTTTCTGGACCGTATGACTTCAGCATAAGAAATTAAATGATGGCATCGTTTCCCAAAGTAGTTAATGTCAGGTGCTCCCAGCAGCCTTAAAGAACTGAACAGTAACCAACCAATACATCTCAGTTGTACAGATTCCTGCTCTACAACACTAATTATGGACATAAGCCTCCTGCTGGAACCTCAACCTGGGAACCGATTACCAACCTCCACTCCTCGGTGTGAAAGAAAGTAAGGTTTCAAAGTCAAAGTTCACCTCCAGCCAGCCATTTAGAACAGGAAAACAAAGCAAAACAGTAAGTACATTGGTTTTACTCATGGATATTTATCTAACCACGGCCTCTGTGTTCCACAAAGACATATATGAAAGTACTCAGGGCAGAGCTGGAGAGATGGCTCAGCAGACAAGGCTGCACCATTCCTGATGACCCTGGGTCCTATCCTGGGGACCTACATGGTGGAAGGAGGCAGTTGACTCTTGCAAGTTGTATTCTGAGCCCTGTGTTATCTCTCTCTCTCTCTCTCTCTCTCTCTCTCTCTCTCTCTCTCTCTCTCTCTCACACACACACACACACACACACACACACCCACACACACACTAAATAAATAAATTCTAATGCAGTAATTTCAGTTTCTTCTTAAAGACTGTTCATGGCAGCACTATTTCTAATGGTCACCAACTAGGGGCCAGCTAAAGGGCCATGAACAGACAGCTTGGAGGTACAGGGCTTGCTGAGCCTGGAGCAGCCCCAGGTTCCATGCCCAGCCCTGAGAAGGGAAGTAAAGAAAGGTTAGAATGATAATACATCTTCACAATCAAGGCCGCTTATAGTCCAATCAGCTTCATAGAGAGAACCTCAGCAATCAAATTAAATTAGCTAGGTATCCTTCCCTGTGGCCAGGTACCAGCAGAGGCTAGTGTCTTTTGGACTATTTAATAATAAAACACAGGTTGCAATTATTTTCCTCCAGCTGACATTGTGTTGGCGTCTAAAGTGACACCCAACTGTGGCTGAAGGAAAGGGCCAGCATTCAAATCCAGCGTCCCTGGGATGACACACTTCTCTGTCACGTCACCAGCGGCTCCTATACTGGACCTTGGTTACTCATTCCACTCACAACAGCAGCTGGCACAACACGTGGCCTTCAACTTGCAGCCAAACCTCCACTGGACATTCGGGGAGGGAAAGGGCCCAGCCTGGCTTGCATGCAATTCCCAGAGAATATGTAGTTAATTATTTTTCTCTCTGTAAGCAGCTGGGTCTCCCTGAAATTCAAGTCCGTAATAATTGCTGTAATTATTATTTTAATACAAATCAGAAACTTATCAAAATATTATACCGTGGATGTTACTTCTCTTTCCCACTGTGGATGGAGGGTGCCTGCCACTGGCCCTGCCCAACTCGATGAGGATGGGGGTCAGGGCTTCTCAGCACAGAGGACTGCCAGGTCTGAATGTGTGAATTCTGCCTTTAGCAACAGTAAGTCACACTCTGGTTTACACCCCAGCTTGATCCTGGTTTGGTGCTGGGTCTCAGTAGTCCCATCCACACAATGGGCAGATGGGGCCAACTTCCTAGTAGAGGGATTTTGCAGAATGGCTTAGAGAAACTGCTCTGCTAAGATCATCTACCAGAGATGTTGGTAAAGAGGACCCTGGCACATAACACCTGAGTGTGTCAGGGTACATACATATGTAATCCTAGTGCCTGGGGAGAGGTTGACAGGCAGATCCCAGGGTCTTGCTGACCAGCTAGAGTCCTAAATCAGAGAACTCTAGATTCAAGGAGAGCAGAATACACCCAACATTGGCCCAGAGCCTCAATCTACACCCCAACACAAACACATATGCACCCCCATACACACATACACCCCTTTCTATGGAGCCTAGACTTTTGACATACCGGCTCCCAGGTCATGCTGCCAGAGTCATGTTCCAGTGTTGCTTGTCCTACAGCTCAGGGGAATTCTTTATTCTCCCCAGGTCTCAGTCTCTTGAGAGAAATAAAGATCAGGGAATAAAGTAGGAATTGGCACAGAAGCCACTTGATAAGGCTGTAAATGACTGAACGTGATTATCCCTGATATTCTGCTTAGCATGGCACACACTGACTTCTCACAGGGAACCACAATGGTTAGCATGTTAGTGTGAGAGTTAACTCAAATTTTGTCAAATGGCCCACAAAAGCTGAAGATCCCTTGAAGGCGTGGTCGCCAGTGGCTCAGCTGAAGAGGGTGTGGGGGAAGGAGTCTGTAGGAGGCAGGGCCTCACTGGAGGAAGCTAGGTGACTTGCAGCCAACTGTCTTTCTGCTTTCAGGCTGTTGTGAGGTGGGTGGCTCTCTTTACCACACTCTCCTGCCTCATCACTGGCTCAATGGTTGGGAAAGCCAGGTACAGAAACTGTTCCAACCCTTGAGCCAGAGTCAATTTCCCCTGCCTTCCATAGGGCATTTCGCCAAGGTAAAGGGAAGCTGACTCAGACAAACCCCAACTCTGTGGTTTCAAGTGACACAGATAAGTTGGGCAGCCCTAGGGCAAGCTGAAAGACCCAGCAGAAAGGAAAGTCACACCTTCCTCCTGCAAACTGTCACCTTTCCAGAAACAAAGGCCAGAGTCCAGCAGTAGCAGCCACTCCAGAATAGATTAGGATTTGAAGTCAGTGATTTTGGCTGTTACCTACTTTTTCACATGAAGGAGAAAGAGAAGGAGGAGAGATGGGAGATGGGTGGTGCTGGGCACCTCTCACCCACGGAGAGCCAGGTTCACTCCTGGCTTCTGGCTTCCCCACTACTTCCAGTATCCACTTTTGTTTGAGCTTCATCTCCCCCCTAAGCACCCCAATAAACAGCTGGCTTCCCCCAGATCCTTCTGCTGGTGGACAGTTATGAACCTTCCAGCTCCAGCTGCCACCAGCTTCCTGGTGGGGGAAAAGTTAGTAACAGAAACCAGGCCCACCTGCAAATCACTTGGTGGTTGCTGAACCTTCACTGATGAGTGGCCCCCACCCTCCTCAGACTGTCTTTTCTTTGCCTTCTACTTAAGAAGAAGTGAGATGTGAGGAGAGACCTAGGTGAGGGGCTGGCTCATATCAGACCCAGAGGCAAGTCACCTTCGAGCCAAAGGGGCTCTCTGTGTCTTTGACACCAGCTGTCTCTTCCCAGACAGAGATAAAAGGCAGCATGAATGAGAGGCAATGAATAGGCTTTTATTTCATACTGAACATCTGCAAAGCCTGGTCCTTCATGAAAAAATAAAAAAACCAACCAACCAACAAACACAAAACAGCTAAAAGTCTGGCAAAGGGAAACAAAACAAAAAAAAAAGATTTCTCATTACATCTCTAATTAATAAAACCCCATTTCACCAGTAAAGAGGAAGATAGAAAGAGTATCTTTCACATCCCCAGAGAAAGGGTACTTAATGAGGTAACCCCCATATTTCTTGATCCATCTAAGTGATTTTAATACTGTCCTTAAATAATGTACACAGCGCTCTCCATTACCGTTGTTTATTTTAGGAACACCAGTGTGACTGAGTGCTGAGACTTCGTGAAATGATCTTGCTGCCCTTGGGCTTTCCTCACTCCCCACCTCCCTCCTCAGGAGATGATTAGGTGTCCCCATTGCTCTTTAGAGTTGCTGCTGACATCTATGTGGTGGTTCTGTTACCCTGGGCTCTGAATTGCAGTCTTGGTTCTGGGTTAAGTTAATGCAGCCGTTTGCCAGTCTGTCCGGGGACTCATTCATCATAGCTAATTTCATGTTCAATGCATAGAGGACCAAGCAGAGGACAAGGATTCAACAGGAGGCATGAGTCCCAAAGACTCACAGGAAGGGCCAGGAACTAAATCAAGGAGGACAAACTTGGGAGTCCTCCATGGTAGCTTGTACAGAAGCAACGGAGCCATGAAAGCCCTCCACCTCAGAGGGCCTAGCTCACCCTTCCAGCTGGCCCAGAGCATGGCTCCTCCCAGTGTCTGCCTTAAGCCTTTTCCATTTGGACTTCAGATCAAAACAACACAGCTATGTATCTCCCCCACCCCAGCGCGCGCGCGCGCGCGCGCGCACGCGCGTGTGTGTGTGTGTGTGTGTGTGTGTGTGTGTGTGTGTGTGTCTGTGTGTGTGTGTGTGTGTGTGTGTTCATGTACATGGGGATAGGTGTTTTCAGAAGTAAGAGGACAACTCCAGGTGTTGTGGCTCAGGCCATGATGTCTGAAACAGTCTCTCACTGGCCTGAGCTCACCTATTAGGCTGGCCAGCCAGTGAAACCCAGGGATTCAACTGTCTCTGCCTCCTCAGCACACTACATCTGTTTGGGGTTTTTTTTTTTGGGGGGGGGGGGGTTGGTTTTGTTTTTTGTTTTTGTTTTGTTTTTTGTTTTAGTTTTGTTTTTTAGGGTGGGTTCTTCAGATCAGACTCAGGCTTTTATGCATGTGTGGTAAGCACTTTACAGACTGAGCCATCTCCACAGCCTTAGTGTAGCTAGCATCAGAGCAGCCAACAGTCTTCAAACAGGTTAGTGGACATTTACAAAATGTGATACTCCTTAACAGTCTTTCACCAAACTCAGTTGGGACCCAGTTAAAACCTGGTTTGGCCCTATGATGATTATAGACTGGTAGATAATTTCTTTCTACTTTCTTGCCATGTTATTTACATGTGAGGCCACAAGAGCATTGAGGCTGACATTTCGATGTATGTATTTTCTCTAATGTTCATTTTAAATGTGCCGCCCAAGTAGTCGGGGAGGGATGCACTGGCAAAGCCACAGGTGCTGCTTCTTGGTCTGAGTGTGGGAGTCTTGGGTGTGCTCAGTTTGTGGCCATTCACTAGACTGACTGTACACAGAGAAAAGAGAAGGGAGAAAGAGAATAAGAACACAGAGCAGTTAGAGGAACATAATCTAAGAACAATGAAACTTGTGAGCAGACATGACTAGATGCAGCCCTTTGCGTGTAGCTACGACAGCTTTAATACTTTTCCTTTCCCTGTGCTAGGAATGGAAGTCAGGATCTTGCAGCTCAGCTACATCCCCAGCCTCCAACTCCTGTCTGAGAGCTGTCAGCCCTCTGGAAAGCTCTGGTGAATTGACACTGGCCTCTGCAGCTTATCGGGGACTCCTGCAGCCAGTTTGGAACTCTCCTAGCAAAAAGCATCCTTCAAAAACACATCCTCACCCCAAAGTAAGCGAAATAAACACCAAAAGTGAGCAGAACACAACTGCTCCCCCCCAAACTCAGCCCTCCTCCAGACTCGCATCGCTCTCTCCCCAACACCCGAAGCGTTGCCTTCACTCTTCCATGACTTAGATTTTATTCCTTTGTGATTATTCTGCTTGTACATCCTCCTGTGACCCAACCACAGCCAGCAGAATGGAGGTCCCACATTTTACACAGTAAAACCTTACTCACAGAAGGCCTGACTCACAGCAGGCATCAGACAAGGAGTCCACGTGGCTAGCTGTGAATGCACACTTCCTCTAGTGAGTTTCATTCATGCATGCCTTCATTCAGTCACCTAATCATCACGGAGAGAATGGAGGAGAAGCTCCCCAGACCCCACTCTGAGACAGCAGCCATTTCTATCCATCTCTATGGGGCGTTCTGAGTGCCCCAACACTTGCTTCTCTATTTACCAGATTTGATCTCTGTGATCAAAG
Source organism: Uromys caudimaculatus (assembly GCA_028551405.1). Lineage (NCBI taxonomy): Eukaryota > Metazoa > Chordata > Mammalia > Rodentia > Muridae > Uromys > Uromys caudimaculatus. Next base: position 79,444,132 of record CM052703.1, read on the forward strand.
GAGACAGTTGGGTTTACTCTCATCATCAGAGGAAGCTCCAGAAAGACTCAGAGGTGAAAGTCAGACATCTTTGATAGAGCTAGAACCCAAGCCAAGGGGATCCAGAATGTTCTACTGGGCCACTGGCCTTTTTCTCCAACATCTTCCAACTTCCCAGAGTGCACCACTGCAGTGTAAGGACATGTGGAACACATACGTGGATGGTGGGGGTGGGGCAGGGATTCTAGATATCCTGCTATCATAAAGTGGGAACTTCACCAAATTGCAGAATGCAAGATTCCATTTTTATCCCTGAGGTTCATCTTCTGAGTGACCTGGTATTTGAGAGAGTTTGTGTACTCTGGGGCTCCACTACCTCCATCGTGCAGAGGGTACTCAAAAACAGTCGCAGTAATGACCAACATGTGGCCACGCTCAGCTGTCCACCATGATACAAATTTCTAGCAAACAAGTGGCAAACCTATCAGTAAATGAGTTTTTAAAAATGATCTTGGAGAAGGATCTAAGAATTGAAGGGTTCAGGGTTTGACCATTTCCAGCTTGGCCATCATAACAAACAAAATGTGACACAGGAATGCTATCCCTTGTAACATTTAAAAGAATTGCAGAAGTCCACACAGCCTTATGGCACTTAATATATGGGTTGATTTGCACGCCCATGAATGGATGGATGGATGGATACAAGGACATACAGAAGGTGGATGGATCATTCATGTATATGTAGATGTTGGATGGATAGAAAAATAGACACACAATACATGCATGTGTGTTTAAATGCATGGGTGGATGATGTATGTATGTATGTATGTACGTATAGGTGGGTGGATGGGTGGGTGGGTGGATGGATGGGTGGGTGGGTGGATGGGTGGGTGGGTGGGTGGGTGGGTGGGTGGATGGATGGGTGGGTGGTTGGATGGGTGGATGGATAGGTGGATGGGTGGGTGGGTGGATGGGTGGATAGATGTATGGGTAGATGGGTGGGTGGGTGGATGGGTGGATGGGTAGGTGGGTGGATGATGGGTGAATGGGTGAGTGGGTGGGTGGGTGGATGGGTGGATGGATGGATGGGTAGATGGGTGGGTGGATGGATGGGTAGATGGGTGGGTGGGTGGGTGGATGGGGGGGTGAATGGGTGAGTGGGTGGGTGGGTGGGTGGATGGATAGATGGATGGGCAGCTGGGTGGATGGGTGAATGGATGGGTGGGTAGCTGGGTAGATGGGTGGATGGATGTGTGGATGGGTGGATAAATGGATGGATGATGGAATGATGATGCATGGATGGATGGATGCATGGATGAAGGCAAAACAGATATTGATGATGGGCCAGAGTTACTTTTCATTACCAAGAATCCTGAGGCTACAGAGTTTCAGACCAGGAAACTGAGACCCAAATAAGTAAAGACAATGCCAGAGCCTGGCCTATATCACAAATGGCACAGAATCTGCCTCTTGGGCTGCAATTGGCCGGCCATACTTACTATTCTGTAGGTTCAGCCTTTCCACTACAGGATGAGGAGCTTAGACCTCATGAGTAGAGCAGACGAGCCCTTTGGTCAGGAGGTTCTGAAATGGCAGACTAGAAAGCTTCTGGGCCCCTGATGACACTAATTGTCACTCCCATTTCCCCAGAGAATACCTTTCTCTTATATGCAAGAGGTCATCTCTTATCCAAGCCCAGCAGAGAAGAATGTTCAGCTGGAAGTCTGCTTGTGATTGTGCTTCTAACCCTCCCTTACCTGCTATTCTCCAGGAGGGCTTAGAGCACTGGATGGATGGATGGATGGATGGATGGATGGATGGATGGATGGATTCATTCACTCATTAATTCATTCATTCATTCCTTCGTTCATGGATACATGGACGATCAGGTGGATGGGCTGATGGATGAGTGAATGGATAGGTAAGTAGATGTATGTAAGTGTACATGAATAAATGGAATGAAACTGGGCTAAAGGTAAAAGATTTACAACAGTGAACTAGACAGAGCCTCAGACACAGTCTTTGTAGTCACCCCCCCCCCCCCCACACACACACACACCCATCAACTCCTAGTTTGGCCTCTCCTCAGGAGTTTAACTTTCACCCAATTCATTGCACAAGGCTATTATCTGTAACCAATAAAAACAGAGAGGAGACAGCAGTCTTCACTTGTAGGCTGGTGTAAAAGGTTTAGTAGGAGTACAACTGTCTAGTCAATCCACAGTTGTCGGATACAAGACAAATAGTCAAGAACACCCGTCCCCCTACTTGGCACCGCCATTATCACAGTTGTCTTGTGCGCATGCCTTGGACAGGGAACCGTTAGATCAATGTTGACTTTACAGCCTAGGTTCACAGGAAAGATCCCCTAGTAGACACATATATATCTTAGCACCCTACTTCATTAACATCCCCTGACATCTAAGCCCAAATAAGCCAGGGTCACCTGACTGGGGCAAGCCAGATTTCAGCAGGAACAAGTCCACTTCATTGCCTTCAAGAGGCCTGGGTGGATGGAGAGACACTCTCAAAAGAATTTGTTGAGAATGAGTTCCCATCTTTCTCCATCTGGTCAGGGATCTGTGCTTCTAGACTCTGGTACTGATTAACACCAGTCTCCCTCCCCAATAGTACAGTGACACCCACTTGCCTGCCTCCATGTCCTTGTAAGTCTTTGGTTAATGATAGAAGGATGGGCTAGCCACTAGGATCACAGAAGAATAGCCCAAAGAGTTTGTGCAGGCAAATAAGTAAGTAATGCCTGTAGCAAGAGGAAGGAAGTACCTACAGGACTGCATGTTCACAGAGATAATTCTTGCTGCAATGGCTGTAATCCGGAGATTACAGTTGGGCAGTTGAACTGGAGAGGGGAGCGGCAGGAACAGTGCTGGAGACTTTTCCACTGGTCTGGAAACCTTACACAACACCCCCTTGTCCCTTGCCTCTCGTCCTGAACCCAGGACTCTCTTTCTGGCAAGACTAGGGTCAGCTACTCTGTATGTTTCATTAGAGGCCACATTTCTCTCTTCCTTTTCTAGAGCCATAAAATCCTGTCTTCAAATGGAACGCAGAGCTAAGGCTACAACACAGTAGAGAGAGGGATGAACAAGTCTACATACCCAACATGGGACTGGAGGAGTGAGCATCATATTAGTAGTTTATACTGTTAATGAGTGCCATACTTAATAGGTTATCAAACTCTATAATTTTGTTAAAAGGGTAGTTTTTGGTGCCCTCCTCACACAAACAAGGGGCAGACACATATATAAGGGACGTGTTCATTTGTTGGATTACAGAAACCTTTTGCTGTTGTTGCTGTTGTTACATTGTTTTGTTTTTCTGTGTGTATGTCAAAGCACCTCGCTGGACTCTAAAGACACTAAAACAAAATCTTGCCTTTAGGGCTTGGCATTTTGTTGGGATCCGTGGAGTTATGGGATGCTAAGATCAGAGGCCACCTCTGCAAGGCCTTAGACACCAGAGAATGTAGAGCAGACCATTCGGAGTGTGGGATGCCTGGGTTCTGACCTCAGCTCTGCAGCTTACGACTGTGCTGTTCGCATCGTTCTTCAGGGATCTGAGTCTTCTCAAGAGCCTGCACACTTTTAGGAATCTGTTAAAATGGAGCATTGACTTTCAAGAGCATATGGCAGCATGAGGGGGGGTGTTAAAAAAGCTATACAGACGAAGAGCTCGGAACTCTGGGCAACACTGAGCAAGAAGCAGCCTGGGATTGCTTCCCAGTTTCTTCATCTATCTGAGCACAGCAGCAGCCTCGTCCCAAGATGCTGGGTGACACAGAGAGATGGTGTTTGTGGAACTCTTTTTCATGTCTGACCTGTCTTTTGTATGACTACAACTAGTCCTCATAAGACCGACAATTCCTAATTGGGTACCCTCAGTTTTAACTTTGCATGAAATGTAACAGAATATTTTGCGTTCTGGAGTGGAGGTGTAGATAGACGAATAGAGTGATACAGAGACACAGACAGACAGATAGACCCACACATGCACACACACACACACAGACACATACATACATACACATACTCATACTCATACACATACACACACACAGACACATACATACATACACATACTCATATACATATACATATACATATACATATACATATACATATACATATACATATATATATATATATATACACACACACACACACACACATACTGGGTGGGAATTTGGTGGAATTTGGGTGCAAAACACTAAAATAATGTCAGGCATACAGTCATCCAAGGCTGGCCCACACCAAAAGATCCTCAGGCATTCTACTGCAGAATTTAACTCAAAAGCTATTGTAACTTTGAAAAAGCAAATGTTTATTCCAAACACTCTAGGCTTTCCTTATGAGAGAGCGGCTGACACTGGGGCACCAGTCAGTGCCCAGAGCAAACCAGTTCTCACGAATCAATCAGTACCCTTCTCCCTCTGCACACCACAGCAGTGGCTCCAAGTTGTAGAGAAGCAGAGAGAGAGAGACCTGCCCAAGCCATGGAGACAAGACAGTACAAAACTGGGATCTGACCCTCTGTATATCAGAGGACATCCTATTGACTCTTAAATTTGTGTTAGGCCTATCACATGTTCCAGGCATGGTGGGACACATCTATAATCCCAGCACTGAGGAGGTGGTGAGAGACAGAGTTTTGGAGCTCACTAGTGTGCCAGCCTGGTGGAATCAATGGGCTTCAGGTGCAGTGAGAGACCTCACTTCTCTTCTGTCTCTTTACATCAGTTTTTGTCACAGGTGGTATTGGTTAAGTATTCATTTCACTTTCCCCAATGTCTTTGCCCTTTGTTCTAGTAGACAGTCATTAGAAATGAAGAGGTGGGCTGGAGAGATGGCTCATCAATAAACACTGGCTGCTCTCTCTGAGGTACTAAGTTCAATTCCCAGCACTCCCATGGCAGCTTAAAATCCACTATAACTATAAATTCATGTGACCTGATGCCCTCTACTGCTGTGCAGATGTAAACACAGACACAGTACTCATACATCTTGAAAAAGACAAAAAGGAAGGAAGGGATGTGGGGCTGGGAGATGACTCCGTTTGCAAAGAGCTTAGAGCACAAACCCGAGGACCTGAGTTGGATCTCTAGCACCCTAGTGAAAAGCCAGGCATGATGGAACACATCTGTAATCCCAGCACTGAGGACGTGGGAAAAGGCATATCCTGGAGTTCATTGGTGAGCCAACCTGGTGGAATCAGTGAGCATCAGGCTCAGTGAGACTCCTTGTTTCAAAAATTAGGCTTGGCAGTGATAGAGGAGGCTTCCCAACATTGACCGTTGGCCTCTATACATGCACACATATGTACATATATACCCAGATGCACACATCCACATGCCCACATGAACATTTACACACACACACACACACACACACACACACACACACACACACACACACACACACAGAGGCAGGATCAGGGGGGAATAAAAAGGGAGAAAGATTTTAAAGAACAATCTGTAGGGTGGGAGGCATCTTAGATTCTCTGCTGTCAGAGACCAACAGGCTTTGGCCTGGCTAGTAGGCCTGAGTTTCAGTTTCCCGGACCCAGTACCCCAGGCTTCTCAGAGGTCAGATGACCAGCCTGTGGTCTTAAGATATCCTGTTTGACGCAGCCTGCAATCTTAGAGATGTCCCGTTTGACGCCATTATAGTTAAACTGCCAGTGTTCCACTGGCTGCAGCTTGCAGTTCAATCACAGCCTCAGAAAAAGCAGCTAGTAGAATTTTTGGAGCTCCTTTAGCAGGAGTTCCTTTTGGTACACGATTGGTTTTACAGAGCAAAGACAGACTTAGCTGGAGATATTCATCTTTATGCAGAAGTCAGACCCTCATATGATCAGGGTCTGGCTATGGCTTGCTGCCTTACAAGGGACCACTGTGCAAACAATGCCTCCACAGAAATGAGGGAATAAAGAAGTTTTAAATGTGGAGGTTTGGATCATTTTAAAAAATGATTGTTCCAGGAACAGAGGCAGGAGCAGACAATCAAGTCAAGCCTCAGGACTCTGTCCTTGGTGCAGGAAGAGTAAATATTGGGCCAGGCCTCAGGAAATAGGGCCAATTAAGAAACATTTGCATTTGAGTTAATGCAAAACTCAGAGCAACCTCTGCAGAAGGTTGTGTGGAATTCCTTTTGTTTTAACTAGTCCCTACAGAAGTGCTTGCTCTTTCCTCAGGAAGGAGGGGTCAGCCTCAGATCCCAAGGCACTCACAGCAGGCCGCTTATCCAGGTGTTATAAATAATTATGGCTGCTTTCCCTATGGCATTAACAAAAGACTTGCTTAACTTGTTTGGTTCCGCTGATGAGTACTGAGTTCAATCACTAATAAGAGACCTAACCTTAAATTGATAATTGAAGAAAGTTTTGAAGGATTAATAGACATTGGAGCTGATGTACTCACTCACCTCCAAGGGATTGGTTATTCCATTGATCCAAAACAAAGTTCAAAATTAAGATTTATGAAAGGTCAATGAGGCTATGGAACTCATGAAGGCATTAGAACCTGGCTTGCCGACTCTAGCTGCCATTCCAGGAATACATATAGAATTATTATGGATTTGGAAGATTGTTTTTATACTGTCCCTTTGCATCCTGATGATTGTAAAGAGTTTGCTTTTAGTGAGTTTGTAATTTTGAAGAGCCCATAAACAATCTCACTTTTTACATCATCAAAATAGTAATAGCTTGAGATAATAAATTGGTATTTTTAGAAAATGTGCATGTCAAATTGTAAAGACTTGTCCTGAATGTCCTCAAAAAATATAATTAGTCATTGCTTACATTGTTTTTCTATGCTTGGTGTTCCCAATCAGATTAAAACAGATAGTAGAAGTGGCTATTGTAGTCAGGCATTTTAGATGTTTTGTTAACAATTTTATATTAGTCATGTTACTAAAATTCCTTATTTTCCTCAAGGACAAGTTATTGTAGAATAGGACCATGGAATGTTAAAACAATATCTTTTAAAAATAAAACAAAAAAAGGGGGGGAATCATATCCCCTACACCACAAAAAAATTAAAATTTTAAAATTTGGATGCCAAGGAATTCTCTGCTAAGTGTCTATGGCACCCTACAAATAGGCATATTTATGCCGACGTGAAATGGAAGGATCCACTTATAGGCACATGGCGTTAGTACATGTGTTAAGGTGTTAGTACATGTGTTAAGGCTCCTAACTTTTTATTAATTGGTCATGTTAAAATTCTGTTTCTTCTCAGAATTTAATGTAAGTTGTATTAATTGCACACTTTTTAACTGTGTTAGAGTGTTGAAATCTGGCATGTCTGTTATGGTGGTCTATCAACTTGCCTTTGTTTTATTGCTTGTGAGTTTTACAGGACCTTGGTATTCTAAAAAAGGCTTACAAGTACTGGTAGAAGTGAGTCAAATTCTAAAACAGAAACAAGAGGGTTGTGGGTTTGATTATCACTGATATAGCAGCTTTAATTACATTAATGGCTAGCACCTCTGCTTCTACAATTGTTTCAACACAAGAAGTTAAGACAGCTACCTTTGTTAATCATTTAGCAACAAATGTTACTAATGTTCTGAATATTCAGAGGATTTAGATTGGCATTTAGAACAGCAGATTGACTCCGTGGCATCCCAACCTTTACAAATTCACTATCACCGTCTCAATTTACTTGATCGTGGAATTACGGTGCCTGAAGACGATGATTCTCCTTTAGGAGCTGCATAAAACTCAGATTTATGCACGCCTGCTCACGAGCGGCGTGGGCATCAGCAGGGGTGCAAGGCTAAGCACGGCAAGGGGAGGACCCCGTCTGAGTCCCCTGAGGAGCAAACCTGATTGCATAGAGGTTGGTGTTTAGAAGGTGTCCTCTAACAAGTGGAGCCTTGACCCTCTCCTCTGCAAAAAAACCACCACTTGACATAATAGTCATAAAGAGGATCAGGTCCCTACCTCCCCCCTCTGATTAAGCCCCCCCCTATTCCTAAACAGGTTCCTTGCTATTCGGCTTATTTCTTAAAACAAAAAGGGAGGAGATGTCAGAGACCAACAGGCTTTGGCCTGGCTAGTAGGCCTGAATTTCAGTTTCCCAGACCCAGTACCCCAGGTTTCCCAGAGGTCAGATGACCAGCCTGTGGTCTTAAGATAACCTGTTTGACACAGCCTGCAATCTTAGAGATGTCCCGTTTGAAGCCACTGGCAGATTTAGAGAGCTCCTGTGATATCCTGCTTGTAAGAACAGTGTGATACCTGGCAATGATTAAGCTACGCGGGGAATTCCCCTACCCCTATCACTTCCCACCTTAAGTGCTTAATATACGGACTCAGAAATAAAGTTCTTTGGAGTTTGATTGGATTACCATCTTGCTCCCAGGTATCTCTGTCTCCTGTCCCTTCTTTCATATGACAGTTCCCTCCTTGGACCCTCGTTGAACGTCCCGCAGGCCAGAACACTCTGCACATACATAGATTTACAACCCCTCTCACAGTCAGCAGTTCAGAGAAGACAGGTAGAGTCTTATTGCAGAGATGGGCTTAAGGATAGTTTGCATTCTAAGTCAGTCTCCTCCCCCCTCTCTCTAATATCAACTTTCTATGCTAATTCAACTCAAATCATTATTTTTTTTTTCCTGTTAAGAACATGGAGCAAAGTTAAACAATTCCCAGAAAATAAAATTTTAAGCCTTAGTTGGCCTCCTGTTTAAAGGTTAGCAAGCATTTTACCACCCAACCCTTTAAGAGATTTTTTTAATGAACTGATAGCCTAGAGAGAATAGGAATGTGACCACATACATGCATATATACCCATGAAATATCCTACGTCTTAAATGCTCTGAAATGCCAATTTCCCAAGCATAGCCATGCCATGACGAGTGGAAAACTCTAAACCCACTTCATACGACAGACAGGTCACAGTTTGCTTCATAGGACAGACAGGTCATAGTTAAAATGCAGGCAAAAGTCATGTACAAAATTACCTTTAGGCCATGTATATAAGATATATATAGCATACAAATGAATTGTTCAAGCCAGGTGTGGTAGCACATAGCTGTAACCTCAGGAGTGTCATGATTTTGACATTAGTCTGAACTACACAGTAATACAAGAAAAAGAAGGACCAGGAGGAGAAATAGGAGTAGCCAAAGTAAGAAATAAAAAAGAGAGAGAAAGGAGAGAGAGAGAGAAAATAATAATTTTGTTTAATTATTTTGTGTGGTTTAATCTTGGGTCCCACCCTACCTTTTTATTTACATGCTAATATTCCAAAGTATCTTTCACAATCCAAATTCTGAAACACTCCTTCATTCAAAGGATCTCAGATAATGGATATCCAGCCTGTATTTATCATCTTATTATTAAATTAAATGACTACTACTTATCTATTTTATTTAGCATTTCCAGTGTGTGATAAAGCAGATGGCAATATATCTGCAGCAAGATACATATTGTTCAAGGACGCACACTTCTGTATACACAGTGTTGTGCTTTGCTCAGACAAAACATTTCACTGGAAGTGTGGGGGAACAAACCAGCCATTAAACAGTCTCTGCTCTCTCGGGAAACATTTGGATAGAAAGAAAAGCTTTCCCCCCAGTGCCACTGGAACCCTCTTCCAAAGTCACTGCTAATGTCTGAAAGAGTCCTGAGTTATCTGAGTAATGTGAAGAATGAGGGATCTCTACCAGAAAAAAAAAAATCAGCATTTCAAAGGGGTCGGATCACACAGAACCGGCATGCTACTGTAAGCGTGCAACAGGCAAGGACACCGAAAAGGAGATTTCTTAAAGGAATCTAACTAAGCACCTTGAGTGACAGTGTGTCTCGGGACACAAGTGATAAATGCTGGGACTATGGGGACTTTAGCAAGAGGAAAGAAGACATTGGTATGACATCCACAAGCACAGCTTTCATTACCTCTCAGGTCTATTAAGGACCTCCTGCTGGCTGATCTTTCCAACAGAGCCCTCATCCCCACCACTCTCCCTCATCTATGGCTCAGTGCTCTCTGTTTTATATTCCGAGACTACAGACTACAGTAAAGTTCGTTTCTTACTGAGGCCCAGAGAAAACGCCCCACTACAGAACTCAGCTGTAATTTGCATCAAGCTAATGCATAAAAGCTCAAAGAGGCTGAGAGGAAAAGGGGGCACTAGCAAACCTTTGCAGGAGTGCCCATCTCACCATCCTCACACACACCCTCTGATCCTGCCTGCAGACAAACCTGAGTGCCTCCAACACCCAGCCACGGGTGCAATCTCTGTACCTAGACGCTGCTCTCCAATCATAAAAGGCTCACAGTTCAGAAGTTGGGAGAGGGGAAAGCAGCCAGGAGAAGCAGATAGGTCTGGATTAGGGAATACTCTAGCCTTAACAGCTGATTGACACCCTTTGCCACACACCCACCCAAGCTAGGACTGTTCACCCTCCCCTACCCCAGCCTGCCACAAAGCACAGCACGGAGACGAACATCATAGTTCAAGCATATGCTTCCATGGTATTTGCAGGAGCCATCTGGAAAAATCACAGGGTGTGTGTGTGTGTGTGTGTGTGTGTGTGTGTGTGTGTGTGTGTGTCTTGCACATGCATGTGTGTGTGTGTGACTTCTGAATGCCACCCTCAATTCCTCTGCAGCATCAGGTATGGAGTCAGCTCAGGCAGGGTCCAGAAATGAACGGCATGTTGCAGGGGTCTCCGTGGTTGTTAGCCGTCTGTGGCTCTCTCTGCCTGTAGCCCAAGCTCTAGCTCTGATGGACTTTGGGAACAGCCTGCCCCCTTCTGGTCTCCTTGAGCTCCATAAAAGGGCAGGGGTTGGGGTGGGCACACCTTGAGGAGGACAAACAGACTCCTAGCTCTAGGCATCCTGTGCACACTGCAGCTCCTGGGGATGGATGTGAGAAAGGAGGAGGAGAGGAGAGTGACATGCATATGACAGAAAGTCCAGGAGCAGCAACAAGACCGGGCAGTTGAGAATTACCAGGAATGAGAAAGTGAAAGAAAACAGAACGAAATGTATATATGTCTACATGGGAGGCTGAAGAAATGGAGACCCTGGAGGACGCCGGTGGGAGGATATACCCAAACCCACAGATAAAAGCAAAATCACGGACAGGTTCTGCTGCTAGGACTGGAGATCTAAAAACAGGTTTTAAAGGGGAAGTGGCACCCGCCACCTGCCTTGCCCATTCCAAACCAGATGTGGCTGGGCTAGGACAGGAGAGATTACTCCTAGGTGAACACACATGGAGGGGTTGTGCATTGCTGCTCAGAACAACGGGGAAGGAAAGAAACCAACTGCTTTTTTTCTTTCTAATTCTCTCACTAATCTCAACAGGTGGTCTATGTACCCTGAAAGTACCTCCAGAACCCCGTTTACAAAAGATACAGCGAGTCCCATGGTCCCCTCCCCACCCTGCCTGTTTCCACAGTGGGCTAGCACTACATACTCTTAGTCCCTCCCACCTCCCAGTAGGTCTCCAATTTCAGAAAGAACATGTAATAGCTTTTTTTTTTTTTTCAGTTGGAACACATGATCAACTCCAGGAGTTCAAAGGTAGTGAGTGTCTGGGTCCCCTTGGCTGTAAAAAAGGCCTGGAAGACACTGAGAATGATCAGGTTCTCATCCACAAGCCTCACCGCAGGTGAGGTAAGACTGCTACAGAGCAGCCGAATGCTCTGTCAGATCAAGTCCTGAGACTGCTTCAGCCCACAGACACAAAGAGTTGTGCTCAGGCAACAAGGGTCAAGACAATCCCGAAGAACTTGAGCACTTCTGCCAAGGCTGGGTAGCTGTGTCTAGGCAGTTTGCACCAAGGGCTGCTGGAATGACAAGGAATAACAAGAACTGTTCCCTCCCTACAGATCCTAGAAACACTCCCCTGGTGGCTACTGTCCTTCAGATGCTGGGCAGTTCTCTGCAAGGAACTGGGATGATGGACAGAAAGTCACAAGGCATATCAGCCCAAAGACAGACAGACACTCATTCCCACTCAGAGCAGAGATCCTGTACAGTAATTAGGGACTCAGATCTCCTGCCCTTCTAGCCCAGAAAAAGGTGAAACAGATACTCCCAAAGAAGTTGGGTATAGGGGAGGAAGACAAGCCGATGCCCCACCTAGCCAACCAGATGGTACTAGTAGAACCGTGGAAGACAGTTTCAGAACCTGACTATCCACATCCAAGAAGAGCAAAGCACACTAGGAGGTGTGGTAATAGTGTGGCCAGATGGATAGTAAGTGCAACGGGCCACCCATGTCAAGTCAGAGACAGCCAGCTGGGACCAAGGGGCAGTACCCTGAAGCTGCAAATCCCGAAAGAGGTGAAGTCAGAAGGGACAAGAGATGGCAGGGTTAGGGACTGAGGAAGGTGGAGATGGGGGAAGGTGGAGAAAGGAGAAACAGATACCAAGAGGGAAAAACAGGACCCAAAGTCAGATCAGGCACGCAGGACCCAGCGTTGATTTGGGTACCAGGGACATGGTGGAGGACTTGACACACTCATTCCAGGTCTCTTCTCAGCCTTCAGCAAACAGCTCAGACCAAAGAGGCTGCGTGGAAAACTATCTATGAGCAGCGGCTGAGGATCCGGTCACGATCCGATGCACGCACTCGAGTGGGGAGTGAGGCATCAACGCCCCCACCCAGAGAGCAAATAGGACGCCTAGCAAGAGTGATAGGGAACAGGACCCCCTAGAAAGCTAATCTCTTCTGGAGCTCACTTTCCAGACCCCAAGGGGGGCGGTCCTCAGACTCCGCACAGAGCAGCGCAGCTCAGTGAACGACCCTGCAGCTGCCCAGGGCAGCCAGGGCAGTCAGAAGCAGACAGAGGAAGCCAGGGCGCAGAGTCCCTTCGGATATCGGGACTTGTGTGGCCAAGACTAATGGGAGGCGTGGGTAGGGTCGTCCATCTGTCTCTCTGTCCGCGCGGCTCGCGATCCCCTTCCCAAAGGGCACCTTACCCTCGCCCGGGCTGCTAGTGCCCCGCGGCTGGCAGGCTGCTGTGCGCGGGCTCCTCCGGGGCCGCCTCCCCGTGCTCCTCCTCCGCCGGCTCGGCCTCCAGGTCCTCCGCGGGCTGCGGGCGGATGGGCAGCCAGGTCCCTGCGCTCCCGGCGTGGGGCCGCGGGCTGCTGCTGCTGCTGCTGCTCGGCTGCTCCCGCCGCTGCCCCCGCGCGCCGCTGCTCTCCAGCCCCGGAGTCCAGGCTGCTGAAATTCCACACCACCAGCGTCTGCAGCAGCAGCACCATGAGCGCCGCCAGCAGCGCCGAGTGCGAGCGCCGCGCCAGCCTCCGGGCGCACGGCGCCGCCACCATCTTCCGCGGCGGCCCGGGGCGAGCGGGGTGCCGGGACACCCCGGTGCGCGCTCTATCCCGGGGGCTCCGCGCTCGGGCCCCGCCGTCGTCGCCCGGGCTCGCCGCTGCTCCTCCTCCTGCTCCTCTCCTCCACCACCTCCTCCTCCCTTTCCTCCTCTGCCGCCGCCGCCGCCGCCTCCACCGCCGCGGCGCGGAGTTTTCAGACGGGCAGGGACCCGGACGTCACCAGGAGGAGGGGAAGGCGGGAGGCGGGCGCGGGGAGGCCGCGGAGGGGGCGCGGCGCGCGCGCGCGGGGACACGGCTCAGGGAGGGAGCTGGCCCAGCGCGATTCCCTTTTCCCTGGGCCAGAGTCCCCAACCCAATCCCCAGGGTTCTAGGACGGGCGTTTGGGGTACCAGGGCTGGGGAAGGGGCCACCAGGGACGCCGGCCTTGAGCAGAGGGCGGGGCCTGAAGGAGGAGCCGAGGGCAGCGTGGGGAGGAGAAAGTGAGGGAGGGGGTGGGGGCGAAGGAAGCAGACAGACACCCCCCAGAACAGGCGTGGGAACAAGGTAGGGATGCGAAAAGGCCGGTGAAAGGGGTAGAGAGAGGGAAAGTAGAGGATAGACAAGCTCACAGGGCAACTCAGCTTGCGGAGGTCAGGAAAAGGGAAGGAAGGATCCTGAGACCCTGTGCTCCATGTGGCAGAAAACTGGAGGCGGAGTTGCAGGAGACGCGGAGTTTTCCGTCCCGGGATCTTTAGTTGCACTGAGAAAACCTTGGCAGGTGGAGATGGAAGAGAACGTAGGAGTGTCACAGGTCCCGGCTCTTGTGCAGCCCGGGATTCCTGGATCACTGACTGAAACGATGGGGAAGAGGTTCTCAATGACTCTCTGAGGTTAATCAGCACAAGCACTGTGACTTCTGAGTCAGCCCCCACTCCAGGGCCAACCAAAGATTCAGGGCTCACTGACTCACTTCCCTGGTCCCCAAGGACTCACAATGCAACATCCTCCAAATCCAGTTGGCAAGTGAATGCTTTGGTGGCTAAAGAAGTTTCCCAGCCCTCCCTGGCCACAAGCTGAAGGCTCCCTCCCAGCCACAGAGCCTCCCTTAACGCCTTTCTTTCCATCCAGCCTTCCTGATGTCTGATTCTCTATGTGCACTAGATTCAGAACTGGGAGAGCCCAGCCTTGCTTTATAAGGAGAAGCATTGTCCTGGACTGATTGGTGACCTTGAGCCACCAGGATTGCCCCTCTTGACCTTGCTCTGTGCTCTGTCCTCTGTCAGTAAGAGTTTGGAAGGAATAATCTCTCTGAACCCAGACTTCATCCAGTCCTCTCTGACTCAGCCATAGCCTTCCCCTTTTGATACATAGCATCTATGAATGTCTGCACATGAATGGGACTGATGCCTGCCTACGTCAGTGAGTTGGGGATATACATCGAATTCTTGGCCTTTCGTCCCCTGCCCTTTTAAGCATCACCCTGGTTTTTAAAGGGAAGAGAGTGGATATATACAGAATCTATCAGAGAACAAGGCAAACAGTGGCAAGAAATGGGCCTTTCCATCCACTGCACCAGAATATTAGAGCACTGATGTATGTTAGGCACGGGATCAGGTACAAGAATCCCAAGATGACAAAGGATGCTTCTTACCTACAGTGCCCTGAAAGCCAGACGAGCCAGGTGTAGGTAGGTATGGAATCTCAAAAGCTAACATGGTCAGTATCCCTACAAAGATTTGCAAAGGAGCCACGAGTTCATGAGAGTGCTACTGGGATAGCTGTGTCCTCAGCCAATCTGCTACCCTGACAGTCTAAAGTCTACTCCAGAGCCCCCCTCCAGCTTTGCAGCCAGGCACAGAGGCATTCCCAGTTCATCAAGAGTGAGACTGTAGAGGAGAGGCAGCTCCCTGGCTCACCAGTTTCCTCTTATCTGCATATCAGTTGGGAATATTTATAGTTCATGTAATAAAACACCTGGTTTAACAATCTAAAAATACGCCTTATTGGATCATAGAACTAGTTATGGCAGAGACTGACTCCAGGCATGGCTTGATCTAGGAACCCAGAACAACCACTACAGAATTTTCTCTTCCTTTCTTCTCTTTCTCCCACAGGGTCTGTTCACACTGGGACATCACGATAGGTCTGGGTTCTGTAACTGAGACTAGCTGTAACTTTAGTTCATCTGCAGTCCAGGATTCTCTTAGAAGATGCAGAGAGATTTTTCTTACGGAGTAACTTATAAATCCTAAGTTACCCCTAAACCAGTCATGAAGCTCAAGAAATCAGACTAAGGAAATGAATCTAACCAGGGTTCCATGATTCACCTCTGGCCTTGGGGTAAATCTATTATCTCTGTAGCCATTGAGATGTTCTGAAGAACCAGGTGGGAGGGAGCGGGTGGGTGTAGAAGAGTGACTTCCCTTATCTGTCCACACAGTCTCCACTGAGCTGCCTCCACCATGGCCAAGTCATCTCCCCTCCCAGGACTTCAGGGTTCTTAGTGCTAAGTGATTAGCTAGAGGTCCTGTAAACCAGTCTCGTAGTCCTGCATTGGCTGTGTAGAATGTTCCAGCCCCCGGCCCACCTTTGTTTCAAGAGCTCTACTGCACTTTGACTATAAAGCAGCAATGACCTATGCTTCCTCCACATGACACAGTTAACAGCAAGTCCTCCAGGATCCAGGCTGTGATTCAGCTCCCTCAGGGCCTCAGTGCTGAAGCACTGAGGTTAAAGATCCTGAGCTCAAATCCCTGGAGAAACAGAGTTGTTTATCTTGACTCATAAAAAGCCATGCAAGAAAGAGGTTCAGTTGCCCTGGGCAGGTTAGAGATGCCATAAACAGCTCATTTGATGGGTTTGGGAGGAAATTTTACCTGAGGTGGCATCTGAGATTATTTTCTTCTGGCTCCGCGATGAGTAGCCCTTCAAACATTTTACAGAGAATAGGGAGGTAAAGATGGAACAGAAGAACAGATAACTGGGAGCTGGGGTAAATTAGAGTATCGAAAATGCCCATCTCAGTATGGCTATGAGATCCAGAGAGTGGGTACCCTACATTTGCTGAACTATGAAACAGAAATAGCTTTTTCGCATTAAGACTTTTCATTTCCAGTTGTGCATAAAGAGGCAGGTAGCCTTGCTGGATAAGAAAGTGGCCAGGGTCCTGCTTGAGCCATGGCAGTGACTCTAGGCACCGTATCCAGAGTCCTCGGGAATTTCAAAGCTCAGTTTTTCATTCCACAAAGATACATGGAACCCTATTACATGTAGGCATGCTGCTGGGTAAGCAAAATCTGGGGATGATGAAGATTCCCCAAGGAACCTTTCTTTTTATAGATGGCTCCTCAGCTCCCATGCTATGGGCCCCAGGAGACAGAGCTCTGGGGAAGTTTCACCTGATTTATGGCATTCCCAACCACCACCCTGAATGCCAAATCTTGTTTCTCCATTCCTTCAAGGATGGGAAGGCTGAATCTGTCACCGAGCATTTTGAGTTATTGAGTGTGCCCAGTCCTGAGCTAGCGATTGCAAAGGAAATGGTTAGGACACAAGCTGGGTCACTGACAGCAATTCCAGGGGCAGGGCAAGGAGCGAGGGAGATAGATGAGAACTAGATTGCTCAAGCTTAATGTGTGCAAGGGCACATGCATGTGTGAGTCTGTGTGCATGAAAGCCAGACGGGGACCTCAGGGGTGGGTTTTTGGTTTGTTTGATTGCTGTTTATTTCTATTGATTTTCGGCCTGGAAGTTACAAGAGAGAGAGAGAGAGAGAGAGAGAGAGAGAGAGAGAGAGAGAGAGAGAGGGAGAGGGAGAGAGAAAAGGAAAAAGGAAAAAAAACTATGCTGCCCAGAACTAACTGCCCCCAGTTCCCCAGGGCTTGCTGTCATGGGCAACGTCTTATGTGGTTTTTGGGGAGCGAGCTTCTTTACCAGCTGGCCTACCTCCCTAGCCCCTCTGCTGCATTCTAACCTTGAGTCTTTTAAGTATCCATTGTTAACTTCTATGCCTCAATGTCCTCATCCATAAAATAAGGCTTAAAATACAGGGAGCTATTGACACTTTCTCACAAGGATTAAATGAGATAACTCATAAAAATAACTTTCTGCATCCAGACTGACCAAGTCAACCTTGGTGGCACACACACTTGGAAGATGGACTCAGGAAAATTACCAGTTTGAAGTTAGTCTGGAGTACACAGCAAGCCTTTCTATCAATGTTAAACGGCTAAAAGCATCTGAGGGGAGAAAGGTTGCTTATGGAAGGCTCTTTGGAGGGGGCTGTGTAGCATTAGGACTTTGTGATACTCCAGTGTCTCCACAGGTAGGTTTCTGCCTCACTTTTTATGTCTGCTCTCTCTGCTACTTGGTACAGTGCAAGGCCTTGAGTGAGATCTGGATGTGGATCAGTTGCAGGATTGGGGGTAGGTGAAGTGAGCCAGAGGCATTCTTCCACAAAGAAGCAGGCCCCAGCTGAAGCCTGGTACAGATCCAGGTTCAGAGCCCATTCTCAGCAACATTTTCATTTCATGAAATGTGAGCAGGGTGCCCGACATCTTTGACCCTCAGTATTGTGAAGCAGAAAAGTAAAAAAAGACTCATGTCTTCCAAGGGACATGAAAATGGTGACATTGTATGTAGGAGTGTGTCGTCTATTTCTTGTGAAATGGAGGGATTATCCAGTGGAGGGAGGAAAGACTGTTAGCTGGGTCACCACCTGATCACCAAGTAAAAAAAATTTCCGTCCATTTCAAATATTCCTGTCACAGGGTTCTGGAGAGCTGGGGTTTCGCATGCCTCCTTCTAAATTTAAATAAACTTCAGACTAACAGTCAAATTTAGTGAGGTATATGGTTTCCGTTTTAATCTCAATCACATGTCTGTTTCTTATTTTTATAGTTGGTTTTTACTCAAATGCTACCAATTGACCCGACTTTGCTCTTCAAAAGAATTTTTTAAACTCCTCCTGAGTTTCACTTCTGCATCAACACAGACGGTGGAAGCAGGTGGCTCACCTATAGGTGCTTGATGATGTGAGACTTCTGCACGGAATACCTCCACCCACAGGAGCCCTGACTGTCTCCAGCAAATGCCCCGAGCCAGAGGGGTTCTGAGCAGCAGGGCTGTAGAAGCCCCTCCAGAGCGTAGGGTGTGGGTAGATGCTCTCTGTCCTTCACCCCATCCTACCCAAAGGAAGTAAATGGCCTCGTCAGCCCCACCGGCAAACAGATCAACAGCTGAACATAGATGTGTTTCCAGGGACTCTTTCATCAGCAGAGGGCGCTCTAGTTAGCAAATAACTTTCCTGTGACCAGTTTCCTGCATGCAAGATCTAGAGAAAGCAAAAAACCAGGGTGCTAGGGGTATCCAGAAAGAAGGCTCATGGGTTTGCAAGCACTAATAGTTATAGGAAGCTAAAGAGAATGGAAGGAAGATGCCCGAGGTAAGGACAGCGAGAAACTGTTCTTGATTGAGACTGTCTGTTTTGTCTGAAACCAGCACTTGGCTCTGTGAAGTCTCACAACCTCAACTACAATCTGGCAATCCTCTGATGGGTAAGAAGAGGAACAAATGGCTCCTGCTCCACATCTCAAACTAGATTCATGGAGATGTTTTCCTTTAAAACGAATGCAATGGTGCCAAATTTGGCTCCTGGGACTCCAGGTGTGCCGGTGAGGGCAACTAGATGCCAGCATCTTTCCCTGACATCAGAGCCCAGTATCTTGGCTTTAAAATGTGCACTGAAGATCAGCAACTCTCCAGGAACTCTCTAGGCATTCAGTGCCAGCTTGGGACTGCTAGGACATCTGGCCTTGTGTACGGAGCAACTACAAGGGTGTCTGGTTCTTAGATACCATTGGACTATCCTGCCCCTGAGATAGAAGCCAGTCTATCCTGCCCCTTGTAACATCGGTTCTTCCTACCTGTTTTGTTCCTCTGCAACAGCAGTCTAATATAACCACCAAAGTCAGGAATGATGATGGGCAGTGAGAAGAGATCATAGTTATTCAGCATTTACTAGTAGCTAATCTTTGTCTTACACGTTCAACACATCACATTTTGTGAACACTGAGTGAGAACATCCTTCATTCTCCATGGAAACTCATGGAATAAGGCACCGTAGAAGACCTTGTACCCAGTGGAACAGGTGCATCAGGACAAGTAGGTAAATTTGCAAACAAGCAGCATTGGAGACCCACGAGGACCATAAAGGAAAGGAAAACCAAGTGAGGTACTAGAGTAATTAGGGTAAGCTAAGTCACACCAGTCACAGGGAAGACTTCACGGGGCAATGACCTTGGAATAGACTAGTCCACACCTTTTCCTTGAGATGCAATTCTTGCAGAAATTTGACTCCTTTTATGCCTCCAAAACCCACCACAGACTGAAAAAAATGACTGTGGGTCCATTTTTTTTTTTATGTATAAAAACCCTCTGGGGATTTACAAGTGAAGGCTATTGCTACGTTTGTTGGATTTCTATGGTTGGAATTTTCTCAAGCAATGGTTAATAAAAATCTAACTACTTGTGGGACATAGAAAAAGCTATGAAATGGTTTGGGTAACTTTTATAAAATAAGGGAAAAGATAAAATATACCACGTTAGGCTTGGAAAGGTAGCTCAGACTACAAAGTGTTTGCTAGGCAACTGTTAAGTCCGGAGTTTAATCCCTGCATCCAGATAAAAGGGGGGCATGGTGATGTATGTCCAGAATCACCGCTAGCACCAGCAAGGCAGAGACGGGTAGATGCCCTAGGACTTGTTGGCCACTCAGTTTAACTTAATCAGTGAATTCTAGGACAGTGAGAGACCCTGTGTCAAAAAAACAAGGTAGAGAGTAACTGAGGGAAACAGCCGAGGTTATCTTCTGGCCTGAATACATGTACACACACGCGCACATACACGCGCGCGCGCATGCACATGTTACAGGATATTTGACCACACCATGAACCCCAAGATTGCACACACCTATAATCCCTCTGACTGGAATACAGGCACACCCTTAATACACACCTTTAATCCCAAACAATGAAGGTAAAGTTAGTTTGTAGAAGGAAGCACCCTTATTTAAAAGTGATGTGAGTGGCAGACAAGGTAATGAATCAGAGAAAGATATGACAGACTAGGATACTCACAATTCTCCCAAGAACTGGGGAAAGGGAAGCTACTTAAGGGGTAGTGCAGAGAGAAAGGAGGCAGGTTTACTGGGAGAGTTTTATAGAGACATGTTGATGAGAGAACAAGCTAGACATGGGTGAAGACAGAATGAGCCAGAGAATGAGAAGGAGCCAGAAAATTAGAACAGATTGACAGATTTAGTTTGAAGTCCTGCAAAGCAACTCAGGAGACCCAAGAGAAGTCAGATTGAATCAGTCAGCTTGGAGAGGAGTGTGAGCCAGAATAGCTGAGTCACCAGCCAGCCAGAGATCAGAAAGAACTAGGAAGGGGTAGGCTTATTCAACAGCAAGTCTCAGAAGCTGAGAACATTCTAGGCCTAGATTAGATTGTATGGAGGGTAGAAGCTTCTAGGACTAGGTCTAGGTTAGCAGACAGAGGAAGTAAGCCTCTGAGACAACAATTACATCAGGCAAATAAAACACACACACACAAACACACATATGCACAGATGCACACATGAACATACACACATGTACATGTACATATGCACACATACACATAGGCACACATACATGTACACACATGCATACACATGAATACACATATGCACACACATATATACACATGCACACTCATATATACACATATGCACACACAAACACACAAGTGCATATACATACACACATACATGTACACACATGCACAAACAAGCCCCCATGCACACACAGGAACACATGCACACACACACACACACACACACACACACACACACACACTGTACTATCTTATCAACAAAGGACAGGAAGCATCTGGTATATTAGCCTTTGGTCCGGCTTCATCCAGACACCTGTTTATCTGATTCCCTACACCTGCCTCAGTCACTCCAAAGTTTCTTCTGCCACAGATGCTGTTGCCCAGTCATTGATCATTCTATGGTTAAACTCAGCCCTGTAAACCCACCTGATTTACAACTTCTGCTCCACACCCTAAAATCAGTTTGTTCTACACCTACTTCTGGTT
The DNA here is from genome assembly GCA_028551405.1 of Uromys caudimaculatus. NCBI lineage: Eukaryota > Metazoa > Chordata > Mammalia > Rodentia > Muridae > Uromys > Uromys caudimaculatus. The sequence goes on from CM052703.1 coordinate 79,465,550, forward strand.
CCCTGGGAGACTCTATAACCCCTTTGTACTGACTGGTTTGGTATGTCAGCTTGACACAAGCTGGAGTTATCACAGAGAAAGGAGTTTCAGTTGAGAAAATGCCTCCATGAGATCCAGAGGTAAGGCATTTTCTCAATTAGTGATCAAGTGGGGAGGGCCCCTTGTGGGTGGTGCCATCCCTGGTAGTCTTGGGTTCTATAAGAGAGCAAGCTGAGCAAGCCAGGGGAAGCAAACCAGTAAGAAACATCCCTCCATGGCCTCTGCATCAGCTCCTGCTTCCTGACTTGCTTGAGTTCCAGTCCTGACTTCCTCTGGTGATGAAGAGCAGCATGGAAGTGTAAGCCGAATAAACCCTTTCCTCCCCAACTTGCTTCTTGGTCATGATGTTTGTGTAGGAATAGAAACCCTGACTAAGACATCTTTATACCCAATGACTCCATTCCAAAAAGACTTCAGGAAAATGGGAATTTTCTGGAAAGCTCCTTAGTGTGCCAGCTCCACTCACTGCCTATCAATTTTCATTCCTCCCTTCCTGTTTGATAATGTACCTTGATTGTTTTTGATTGACAGTGTGCCCAAGACAAAAGCAATGGTTATCAGTGTTCTGGTTAGAAGTGATGTGGGAAAGAATGACAAGAACCAGTGATAAAACTTCCAAGAGATACTTCCAGGGGAAGGCTTTAAATACACTAGGATCAGTAATCCCTCGCTCCTTCTCGTTTCCGTTCTCTCTAACTGGAATATAGAGTGTGTAGTGGGTATTTTGGCAGCCGCTCTGTAACCCAGAGGGCACAGGTGGTAAGCCAGGCAGATAGAGCAGCCTGGAACTCTGTAACTTTTAGACTCCACTGTTCTTGTCCCATCCCCTCTTTCTTTATGACGTTCTTCCTGAGAGCTTCCTCATCACCTTTGGAACACACTAGAAGGATGCCCACCCCACAGCATTGCCCTATTTGTTCATCTGCCTTTGCTCAGATATCTGTGTCCCTCCAGGCTCTTCTCCTGACCATGCTGGTGAACTTAGCTGAGCCAGCACCACCAATCACCTTGACTTTGTTCCCATCTTTCCCATAGCATGAACTACTAAATTGAACACTCTGTATAGCCAGGCTTCCTCTGTCTTGGGCATCGCTATACTTCATGCTAACCTCTAGGCACACTGTAAGCCTTCTATCACAGTCCAGAGATAGCTAAGGGTGAAGGTTGTCCTGGCTTGAGTCATCAGTCAGAGTTAACAGGAATGAATGTCACGAGAAAGAGTGCCCATGTTCACCATGGAATGAGGTGGCAACAGACAGGAGGGTTGCACCTGGCATGGGTGCCAGGCATGGGCTGTGGTTGAGGACAAGACTCTAATGCAAAACACCCAGCTGCAAATGTCCCATTCTCTCAGTGAAGTGTCCTAGTTGCTCTTCTCATTGCTGTGGCCAAATAGCAAGAAGCAGTTTAAGGGACAAAGGGTTTAATCTGGGATCATTCCACCATGGTGAGGAAGGCATGGGAACAGGCTGTATGCATCTCAACCACAGCCAGGTGGGGTAGGACTATGAAACCTCAAGGTTGGCCCCTAGTGACCCACTTGGTCCAACAAGCCTCCATTTCTTAAAGATTCTACTACCTTCCCAAGCAGTGCCACTAGACGGAAGCCAAGTGTTCAAACGTGTGAGACTGTAGTGGACAGTTCACAATCACGCTCTGGGCAAGCTTTTTATGTCTATGACTCTCTCTGCCTGTGCAAAGCTGGGAGAACACTGACTCCTCCTTATCAGGGGACTTAAAGGAACGACTGAATATTTAAAGCCCTTCCAGTGTCACCAAGCTCCTGTTGTTGCCTCTCACACGGACTGAAAACTGTTAGAAAAACAATGAGACCTTGATAAAATAAATACATATATATTTGAAGAAATCAATACACTTGTTTTTCATAGCAAGTAGATAAATAGAAATCAGAACGAGGAGGGACACGGAAAAAAAACTCTGAGAGCAACCTGCAAACTCAATTCCCTGAATTCTGGAGAGGCAGAGATGCCTAAACAGAAAGCAAGTAGCCTGTTCTTTTAGTCATAAATTCTATTATTCACCCAGACAGAGAGAAAAACTTCAACAAACACATTAAAAAAGAACTTTTCTTAAGCTAAATTTTCTGTGATAATAATGAAATGATTTTTATTTTTTTAAAAATGTAAAATCTGAGACATACAATCAATCATAGGCAATTCACCCTTAACAACACTTAATGGACTGAGCAGGTTGCAGTGTGTGTGTGTGTGTGTGTGTATGTGTGTGAATCATGATTAAAAGGTCATGACTCTGACAGAGAGTAGGGGTAACATGGGAGCCATTGGAGGGTGGAGAAGCAAGGGAAAATGGTGTAAATACAATGCTCACATGAAATTCTAAAATAATAATAATAATAATAATAATAATAATAATAATAATAATAAAAATTACAGGCCAAAATAAAAGCATATTTATATGAAAATCTATATGATAAAAGCTGTAGTCTAAGAAAAAGTTTTAGACTACCATGCCTTCATTATAGAGATGACTAGGAAAATAACCAGGAAAGTTACTAAGAAACCAAATGGGAAGGAGGAGGAGGAGAAGGAGAAGGGAGCACAAGCCTGCCATCACAGCATTCCGTAGACTTAGGCAGAAGGATCCGGAGTTGGAGGCCAGCCTGGGATATATAGTAAATTCCAGGCCAGGCTGGGTTATGTAGCAAGACCTTGTCTCAAAAACAAAGTCAAGGAGGCAAAGCAAAGTAAAAGTGATTCTAGACAGAAAGCCAACAACAAAAGAAGCACCTTCATGTTAGGGTCTCGGAAAGCTGGGGTTCAGAAAGGACAATGAGGGAGATTTTTCAGGAGACTTAACATTGCCAATGATAGTATGTGGTGGCTCTGGGAGAGCTCGGGAATAGATGGCACAGCAGGGGTCTGAGGGGGGACTTAGGCCAAGCACCGCCCGGTTGATAAGCAGCCCATAGCATATACTTGGTTTTGGATTCTTCTGACTCCTGGGAAGCAGGGCAAGGGCAGAGTTTCTGCCTTTTAGTGTTTCCATTCTAGGGGATGTGCCACAGTACTGGTTAGAGTGCTTGATCAACTGGAGAAGTGAGAATTCCAAGGCACGGGCTCCGCAGGGCACCCACCATTGCTTCTAAAGCAGCAGTGGGGGTAGAGAAGGAGGCCGCAATGCTCTGGATAAGAGTGGCCTAAACAGTTTCTCATCCAAAACTAACACTAGAAATAGATGTATAAAGTATGGCAGAGGAGCGAAATAAACTCAGAGCCTTTTCTGAGTGTTATTAATTAATTAATTAATTAATTAATGGTGGTGCAGGAATGTCTTGCAAATGTAATGCAGCCGAGTTCTGCATTCCTCAACCCTCTGGAAAGCTTGCTTTTAAGAACCACCATACTAACTCCCCACAAATCTATTTTAAGACAAAAGCAACATTGTTACCTCAAAGAACAAGGTAATAGAAATCTCAGATCCGAAGGAAAATAGGAGAGGAGGGGCTGCCTGCAACTTTATGTCTGTCATCTGGCCACCTAAATGGCTAATTTCTTCAAAGAAATTTTTTTAAAAGGCTCAAGACAAGGAAAAAAAATGAGGAAACAAGTCACTAAAAAGAGAAGCAATGTTCACTCTTGAAAAAGTTCCTTTGCCAGAGGTAAGCCGAGTTGCATATTACTGTCTATAAATGAGAAGTCTCCACTACTATTTGAATATTTCCAAATCCCACACAGGGCTCTCAGACCTGACTGCGTGACACATTCACGTGGTTGAGGTTTGAAAACTGATGATATCCCGGCTCCAACTCTGGCAGTTCCTATGCATTGGCCTTGGCTGTCAGGGAAGTGGCTTCAGCACAGCTCTTGTGTGTGTAAGCCAGGACCTGCACCGTAGAAAGCATGCACAGCTGAGATCCTCAATTCAAAGTCGTCAGGGCAGGGAGATGATGCAGCTCAGGGCAGAGTACCTGTCTAATAACAGAATTAATCTGGCATGTTTAAGACCCTGGGTCCTATTTCTAACACACACACACACACACACACACACACACACACACACACACACCCCACAAACTGTTCCAGTGAAGACAGCATCAACAATAGAAAATAAACTTTACTTATGAATTGAAACAAACCTCTTAACTTATCTTAAGGAAAATGTATAACGACCATGCAGCGGCTTCTCCAAGAACATCAGGAGTCCAACACTGGTTTGAGTCAGAGATGGTCTCAGTGAAGCCATGATGCTGTTGGTATGTTAAAGAGGAAGCCAAGAAGCCGCTTGCCCATGTGACAGTCATGTCTAACAAGACACAGAGGAAAATACTCACAGAAGGAAATCGCTTGAATATAATGAAGGCCGTTAGGCCAAACTCTGTTGAAAATGGCAAAATTACAATCTTTAAATAATCACAGAAGTTCTTGTCAATGCGCCAAGGAAGAAAACAAAATGACTGGTGTAAGGTCTGGAGAAGCCACAGCTCTCTGATCTTTTGTGCTGACAGCTTGCTTGTATAATATGACACTCAATGGACTCTCAGAACAAGAAGGAAACAGGGAGGAAGGGAGGGAGAGAGGAAGGAAGCAGGGAGGGAGGGAAGGAGGGAGGGAGGGAGGGAGAAAGGGAGGAATAGCCTGACTGGAATCAGTATTTGTTGGAACACCAGAAACAACATAATTAAGTGGCTGCACTACAAACAGCCTCTCTACCAACTGCGGTGCCCTTGAAGTGGGGACGGAGGGAAAGTGGTGTCAGCACAGCGCTAGACATGAAGTATAATAACAAGTAAGGAGAGTCCAGGAGCAATATGAAACAAACTTCTAAAAATAATTCTCAAAATATCATTGCCTGTGTTCAAATGAAAATAAATATTGTTGTCTTGAGTGGGAAGATAGTTTAAAAAGTAAAACTATTTAAAAAAAAACTGTCAAATGATCTTGAAACTCCAGTATCAATTAAAATATTGATATTTATTTTTAATGGTGGAGAGGGGGAGTGGGTTACTGAATTCATCAAGTGCAATGCAGTGGAATAAACCAAGCTAATATATACATGCAGGTGTAAAATGTATGTGTAAAAGGTAACTTTGTATGCATCAAAATGCATTTTGCTATATGTTATATTAATATTTATTATAAATTATATTAATAAGCATCAGAAATCTGTATACTATATATTACATAACTATGCATTATACTTTATGTTAATATAGATCAGAATGTATTATGCTATATATTAAATATGTACTATATATTAACATGCATCAGAAAGCATTGTGCTCATATTATATTGATACAAATAATACTACACATTACATTATACTATATATCATATTAATATGAATCAGAATATATTATGAAGTAACATGTAACCTATAACTATGGCATTATGGGTTTAGAATTAGGAAAGTCTAGAACTCTGTTAAGAGAACTCAAAGACAGTCTTTGAATCAAGCAAGGAAATGTTTTTTTCTGAGTATGTTGCCACCTGGTTTTCCATCAGAAGAACAGGACTCTGGGCTGTGTAAAACAATTCCAGATGGACGAAAACAGTGGCATTTTAAGAAGAAACAGAACTTGAAGGGAAATGTCTTTGGAAATAGGTTGTGACTGGAAGTGAAAGAGACCTGGGAGGCTTGACCAAGGAGAAGGTGGTGTTGAGCTCATGGACCCTGACAGGCTAGGGGAGATGAGAAAGATGCACAACAGGCTAAAAACATTGGTGACACTGTATTCCTCACTGGCTCCTTGCTGTAACAAATTCCTGACAAAAACAACTAAGAAAGGGTTTGTTCCAGCTCACATTTTAAGGTTCTAGCCCATTGTGCTGGGAAAGGAGTGGAGACAGGGGCATGAGGCAGGCAGCTGGGCACACTGCATCTGCGCTCAGCAGAGAGATGGATGTTGGAAAGAGTGGTACTATCCAGAACCCCAGGCCATGGGACTGTCCCACCCACACCTAGAGTGGCTCTGCCCTATTCAACTCAACCTAGAAACTCTCTTACAGCCTCCTGTGGGGGTATGTTTCCATGGTGATTCTAAGCCCCATCAAATGGCCATCAAGATAAAGCATCATAGAACCACACCACCTAGCTCCATAAAAGAATTAAGTTCTGACTCATGAGAATGTATAGAAATCAAAAGAAATCAGCATTCTAAAGATAAAATCCAGGCACAAAAGATCATGCTCTGGGTGGCTTTATTTATATGAGATATCCAGAGTAGGCAATCTAGGGAGGCTGATATACAGTAATGGTGGCAGAGGTTGGAGAGAGGAAGGGGGAAGTGGAGGTGAGTACTGATGGACATGTAGCATTTTGCAGGGAGGATGATTTTATAGGTTGTAAAATGAGACTGGAGCAATGGTTTATAACTCTGTAATACAAGAAAACAGACGAATCTTTACCATATGTAAATTATATCTCAATCAAGCCATTAAATGTGAATGCTATCCACCCCACATTCGTTTTGTAACAATCAATATGCAAAACACAGTGTATCGCTCTCAGAGATGCAGGTGTCTCTTCACTAGAATTGGTACATATCCTTTCCAAAAGGTCAGTTCTCAGAAATCTAAACGGGATGCCACCATCTAAAAGCTCAAGCTGCATCTGTCTACTCCAGCAGAGGTTAGACTGGTAACTAAACGTGCCATCCCCAACGACAGTCATCCTGGTTTCAAAACTTGGCCCTCATCAGTTCTTCTTGCATGGAAGTAGTTTGAGTGTCCTTAACTGTAAAATGAGGAGAGAGTGTTGTAAGAATGGAATGAAGTATCTCAGTAATTTAGGCAATCTAGGCACACAATAATAATGAGTATGGATGAGGAGGTGTGAAAAGCAATCTTAGGAGATACGTTTTGCTATATATATGCACATACATATATCCCTGGTACATTTTCACATAGCAAAATAATTATGTAAAGTTCTATTATTTCTAGAAAGACAGGAAGGTGTTGACTGCTGGAAAAGCCATTTGTAAACTGAATAGAAAGAGTGCCAAGGGTAGACAGAGAGGACAGAATGTCACCTGAAGAGCTAGAAGAGTGCTTCCTCCCCAGGTCCATTCCAGGACAATAGAAGCTGGAGAAGCTGGCTTTGACAGGAACATCTGTGCAGCATAGTACCAAACAGCACTGCTAAGGAAGGAGACCACTGCCATCCAGTGTGGCCAGAAGATTCTGGCTCAGAAAAGAAGCTGCTAGTGTCTGGGAGGGAAGTGTGCTTCTCTATAGGAAGTTAATGCTTGTTTAAAATTCATGCTCTGCAGGGATCTTTGGGGATGTTAAAGTGATCCATGCCTTGATCTTGGCAAATGCACATCCTGAGAATTAGTCGAGCTGCAGCGGGTGTGCAAACCTTACACGGGCTTTGTCATAGTACATCTATGTGTCTACATATCCATCACTTTGCTTATTTATATCTATTATCTCTATCTATAACTCCATCTGCCACATCTATCATCTATCTACTATCCATGAATCCTCTATCTATCTATCTATCTATCTATCTATCTATCTATCTATCTATCTATCTATCTATCTATCTCTATGTATGTATCTATCTACTATCCATCCATTCCTCTATTTATCTACATATCTATTTATCTATCTATCTAAGAATGTAAACCAGTGAAACACTCCCTATTCATATAGAAAAACTTTACTTGCGGACAGTCACCACAGCATCTTTGCACTGTGGAAAAGCCAGATACCCTCCACCTTTGAACAGTGTGGCTTCATGATTAAGTATATCATGACTCATTGATTATTTGGAACATTTTTATAATGACAAAAATTCAGTGAATTTGTAAAAACATGGGCAATATTATGTTATCGAATGAAATTTTAAAATGCAATCCCCCTTCCAGGAGATATAATGTTTGTATATACTTCACAAACATTGATTATACTAGAATATGCATGGGACAATGACAAGAGGAGAATGACCCCAGATTGTAGCGTTGTCTTTGGATGATGGGTTCTCTGCATGATTTTGTTTGTTCTTTCATAATCTCTTCATTTAGAAGATATAAGTTTAACTTTCACAATTGTGTAAACAGCATTAATACATTGGAGTCTGCAGGAGAAAGCAACGCTGGAGCAAGCCTCAATCTCCCTGTGATTAATAGTGTGGGATGCTTGCGATTGCAGCCTTGCTGTCTGATGCTGAGCTCTCTGCTTTAAGGGCAGTCATCCACACAGCTAAAACCAATTTTCTAAGGAGATCACCATCAGGTTTGACATTACAGCTCAGTTGCAGATGCCGGACTTACAGTTTTGAGATGTGCCTCCTGGCCAGAAAATAGTTGATTCTGTCCTATCAATTAAGTATTTCTCCTTCATTGTGGAAAGAAGCTCTTCAGGTAGCTTATGCTTCCAGGAAATCTTGGAGAATCAGGACTATATACAAATGCTACAACCTTGAAGTTTTCATCTCAAGATGAGATCTTTCTTTCTTTCTTTCTTTCTTTCTTTCTTTCTTTCTTTCTTTCTATCTTTCTATCTTTCTTTTTGTTTTGTTTTGTTTTGTTTTTCGAGACAGGGTTTCTCTGTGTAAGACGAGATCTTCTTAACGTGTATAATTCAGAGAAAGCTCTTTGGTACCTAAACTTATAAATAGTCCAAGACCCACTAAGCAAAGACCCACATCTTGGGTGAGTGGGTGGGTGAGTGGGGACTTATAAGAACTGGGGCTTGATCTTTGAACAAACTTGTCTAATAAGGGTGCCGGTGAACACAGTATTCCATATCTCATTGCATCTCTCTCTTAGTCATCTTTTTACTAAGTACTTATTGAGAGGCAGTTATTGCACCAAACTCTGTTGTTCCTAAGCATACACAGGAAGCTGGCGATAACTCCCACCCTGCTTGTCAGATTTCATTTGTTTGTAGTGGTGCTTTTGAGTGGTCCACTGTTTCCACTGTACTTAAACTCAATAAAAAGAGCAATGATCAATTGGTAATGTCTGCCATGATCATTGAAGGAAGAATGGTGGTATATATGCCATGCAATTTCAATACTTGTAATGCTACTTCTGACAGACTAAGGACAGTCACTTTAACCTTGACAGATGCTCTACTGCAAACTGGTTGACAGAACCAAATTTCCACCATTGTGTCATCCCCAAGGAGGTACCAACAGGGGAGGGAAACAACAGCAAGCGTTCTGTGGCTATTGGCTACAGCTTTCAGCATTCACAGTCCTCTTTATACACAGTAAATCACATTATATCTAGGATAGCCCTTTGATGGCATTGTGTCTTCCTGAGGATGTCTATTTCCATCTCCTTTCCACACATCAGGACCTAGGTTTGGAGAGGTTAAGTAACTTTTCAAAGTCCCCAAATCAGTCACTCTTCAAATCAATGAGCCACTCCAGGCTTACTATGGAACACGAGGAGATGAAACAGTACTCTCTTTCTTTCAGAGGATCAGACAATCAATTCTACCAAGTTTTGATAATTACTTTAGTTTAATGAGTCCTAGGGAGATGCACTCAACCTGGTTTACTTATTCAGACAAACTGAGGTGGTCTATTTTACTTCCTGTCCACTAGATGTGTAGAATAGTTAATGCCATGGCAAGTGTAGGATTCATGTCACCCAGAGAGCAAAAATGGAGGTTTTCCACCCTGTCCACAAATGCATACTTTGTAGATAATCCTTGGCCAATACAACTCACCCTCCTCCTCAAACTCTCTTTTTAAAATTTTTAGCCTGGTTCAAATGTTTATAATTATTTGGTAGACTAGGCATCATCCCGCAAAATGGCATATAATTACAAATATTCTGTGTGCCAATACCTCTACTAATGGATCCAGCTGCATTGTTGCCTTATGGGTTCACACTGTCTATACAGAGAGTTGTCACAGTGAATCTGATCAGACACAGAGAAAAACCCAAGAAATGTAAGGCAGGGCTGAGACTTCACCCTGGTAAAAACATAGTCAGACCCCAAAGGCTGTGGCTTCCTCTCTAAGCAAACTGTGTCAACAACTTTCACTGCCTACCAATTTTCCGGTATGTTTCACTTTGGGGAAGCAGAGACTGAAAGGGAAGGCACATATTTAATGGGAGAGTCCTGCCAGGAGGTGAGGAAGTGAGATAAGGAGAAGAAAACCATTGGCTACTGTGGAAACCAGAGATCAGCAGAGGTCAGGAACACTGGAGAAGTCAGAGTGATATTGCTTCGAATGTGTCCCCGGGCAGGAGAGAAGGCTGTCAAGGAAAACGATTGTGTTACTTCAAGTCTGTCCACATATGGACAGGGTAAAGTTTGGTGACTCAATGAAGCCCCTGAGCACAGAACTCTGGGATAGGAGATGACATCCAGGGAGCCTGTGGGAAACTCATGGACCTTCGTGGGTGGGTGTGACCATGGCCACAATTGCTCAGTGACCACCTCTATTCATTTCCTATTTATAGCAAAGAACTTCACTGAGGTACATGGACCATGATTCATCTACATTAAGAGTACAATTTAATGATGTTTAGTAGATTTACTGAGTGGTGTGATCATCCAACATAATCTATTTGGGGAACATTTTCATTGCCCACAAACACATATCTATTCACAGTTAGTCCCAATTTCTATTTCAACTCCCAAGTAACAATGAATATACTCATCCGTCAGTATCCTTGAGGCACTGGTTCCAGGCCCCTCTAGGGTAATAAATAAATAAGTAAATAAATAAATCAGAAGACACACAAGCCTCTCATATAAAACATCATAGTGTTTGGGTAGAACCTCCTCAGATATACATTAAATATTCCCTATTGGACCAAGGAGATGGGTCAGTGGATAAAGTGCTTGCTGTGCAAACACAGAGAGCTGAGATCAGATCCTCATGTAAAGATGCTGAGTACATTAGTGCATGTTAACAACCCTAGTGCCAGGGCATAGGCATGGGTGAGTGGATCCTGGGAACTCACTGGTCAGCCAATTTAGCTCAAACAGTAGGTCCAAGGTTCTGTGAGAACTCAGGCCTCAATACAATAAGGTGTAGAGTGACTGCAAGCCACATGACATCAATCATGGGCCTTGACAGGCACAGCTGTGAGTGAGCTCACTTGCTCAAACACACGCTCAAAGTATTCTCTAGATCACCAATGCACTGTTAACCGTTGCTACATTGCCATCTTTGTTTTACTTTTTATTTATTTAATTTAAAATAATTTTTACCTAAATTTGGCTGATTCTGAACAGGTAGGGGAAGAGATTCTACTCCGTGGCAGACAGGATGTAGAAAGTGTGTAGACTGTTGTCAGAGATGAGTTATTCTTGAAGACCCAACCACAAACATGTATTATCTTTAGCCATGTTCAACCTTTGATAATTTCTAGAAACTTCTACAATAATGTCGCCACCTGGAGGCCAAGCTTTCAACACTTGGAAATGAAGATGGGGAAGAGGTAACTGAATTTTCTGCCTCTGGATTTGCCTTTTCTGGACATCTTGTGTAAATGAAACCATGTAGTATACGGCCTTAAGGATTTATCTCTTTCTGAATGACTCAAGCGGCAACTCCTAACTTCTTATTAGGAGTTGGAAACCTTCATATGACATGGATAATGGCTTCATTGTAACTGACAAATGCCTGTGCTTGGCCTGGAGTCTCATCTTCAGCATGCATTCCTTCACCTGTGATTTGGAGATATGTTTTAAAGGTGGCTTTCTACACAATGGACTGTGTGTTTGGCTAAGAGACTTGAAGTCCAGTAAGCTACCACATCAGCATTGAAACCAATGTGTCTGGCTTAGAAGCCCATGTACTTTAAAATATCCAACAGTCTCTGGTGGTCTTGAGAACTGTAGAGGTCAGCCTTTGGGAGTAACTGATATTCAGAAGAATCCTAGTTTTTAATCTAGTTTGCCAATCCCTTTGTTATTTTCTTTTAAAAATATTTTATGTGTGTGGGTGAAGAGGAAACTTGAGGACTCTTTGGTAAGTCAGTTGTGTTGGATGGTGTTTTGCTAAAGCAGATACATAAATGAACATTTTGCTGAAGTAGACACAGGTGAAAGGATGTTTTGCTAAAGCAAGCACGTGAAAGGACACGTGATGAAAGATTCTTAGCTAACAACACAGTTGTATTGACCCACCTTACATTGTGTAGTTGAACTTATTTTGTTGGGAAAAACACACCAAAAACCTTTTGGTGGTATGACACAGCTTCTTGCCGTTTTCACAGACTCAGGCCAATTGGCAGAGTGATGTCTGCTGAGACAGACTCACGTGTTGAGACACGACACATGGTGAGGAAGACCCATGGAGGACACGTGATGTTTGGAGGGAGTATAAACAGGACTCAATGGACTGTGAAAGGGGCTTGCTGGTAGAGCTAGCTGTGCAACACTTCTTGGTCTCGAGTCTTCACTGACCTTTGCTTCATTGAGAAAAGCACAGCTGAGAACTTCACCTAGTGTTGCTGTTGGTCCTGGGTCCTCTGCTGACTTGTATCAATTCTATGGAGGCCTGGCTGTTCCTGCTAGGTCATGCCACTACTGCTGCTATCTCAACACTACTGAACTGGACTGCTGGTGGATCTGTGAAGTGTTTGAGAGTGGATTGAGCTGCTGGCCTGTGAACTGAACTGCTGATTTCCTGAATCTGCTCCAAAGAACCATTTCTAAACAGATCCACTTCTCCCATTTCATTTCTTTTCCACTACCTGTGTTAGGTGATGGGCTAGAAGGGGGGGCTTAAAGCATTTAAGAACGAATCATTATTAAAAGTATTCTTTGAAAAATTGAAATTAACATATGTGTGTTTTGCCTGTGTGTGTGTGTATGTGTGTATGTATGTATGTATGTGTGCACAACGTGTGTGACCAGTGAGAGGCCAAAATGGGGCATTGAATCCCCTGGGATTAGAGCTGTAAATGAACTATGTGGGTGCCAGGATTTGAACTCAAGTCCTCTGGAGAAGTTATAAATGTTCAGCGAATGTTTTTAGATACCATGCTATCTTTCCAACCCCTTGTCATTTTCTTAGAAGTTACTAAAATTAAAGGTGACCTGATTTTAAAAAAAAAAAAAAAAAAAAGAGATCAGAACAACCAGTCAACTGGTCAACCTCAGTTTCTTCCTGCAGAATTGCTTTGTTGGAGCATATTGCCTTTTACCATGCAGACTGGGTATCTGTTGGATAAACTGGGTACTATTCCCTATACATAGAAGTATGCTTGGCTTGTGACTAAATATAATAACAACTGTTCATATACATAAATGGTTTAGGATTGCAATGTAGATCTCCTGTCCTGTCTTGCCCATGGCGGATATGAGTTGTTGCTGAAAGCCAGTGTCATAGAGTTTTTTAAGTTTCCTTGACTTTGTACTAACCCTCCCTGTAGAGTTTGACTATCATTCCTCTTGGAATCCCTGTCAAGTGTTACTTAGAAACATTTAATTTTCTCCTTGACACTAGAAATCAATTGGAAAATAGAATAAAAAACAAATAACTGCCCACTTAATTGTTGGTATCACTGGGTAGGAGACCTATGATTACCATGTGTTGGAACTTGTCCCTGTGTCCAGATTCTGCAATCCACTGCAGGTGATCTAGTTTCATAGCTGCAGGAAAACCATGCTGGATCTATGAATGAAGATAGAGAGAGGTAGATGTTCTCTCATCTCCTTGAAGACAATTCTTTGGTAGCTTCATTTACCTGTTAACATAGTCTCTGCAAGCATGTATTTTTCAAGTCCTAAACTACATGCTTGCAGTCAAAGCTATATAGTGTAGATTATTGGAGTCTATCGGTTGTTCTGATCTTAATGTTTGTCATCAGGTTTTCATCTCTTGTCTCAAATTTGGAGAAAACTTGGGGGATTTTGGCAAGATAGAGTAGAACCTAAGATACTCCTGATATAGGTTGATGTCATGTAGAAGACACTTATTCAAGGGGGTTTCTTGTCTCTTGTGGGTCAGTCATAGAAGCAAAAGTAGATACTCAATATGAAGGCCTGGATCCCTTCCCTATTCCCCATAACAGTGTCTCAAATTCACCATCTAAAAGTGTTGTCTTAGATTCCTTTGGATTGTCAATGACCAGAGAGCCCAGAAATATATAAACAACCTGGACTGTGTCCTACACATAAAATGGTGCAAGCAGATGCTAGAAGATGTTGCCCAGGATCCACCTTGAACACACTATGTTGATATACCCTTCTCTCTTCAATACACTGTACCTTAAGGGAAATATTGGGATAGATTTTCAGTTATGTTCTTGATAGATAGAGGGGCTGACACTGTCTTTATGTGTAACAACTCCTGCTATAGCCTATTTCTCAGCTTGGGTAACCCTTGGGTAGATGTCAACCCAGGGACAGAGTTTGGTCACTAGTTTTTAAAGGAGATGTGGATGATTTCACAGTAGAAATGGTCCATGTTGCTTTCATCTCTTCTATCTTTATTGCAAACATGGCTTCTCAACCCAGTTTCCCTGTGATTGGGGAGTTATATGAATCCTCAATTACAGGTACAATACTTAAAGTTGGGGAGATGGAGGCCGAGGAAATTTGATGGGATAGAGCATGTTACAAATGAGGGGTGTTTGGGGAAATGGCTTAGTCAGCAAAGTATTGACTTTGCAAGCACGAAGACTGGAGTCTGGTCCCATGCAGGGAGTACTGGGGAGGTGGAGACCAGGATCCCTAGAGCTCACTAGCATAGCCTAATTGGTGAGCTTCAATCCAATGAGAGAATGTATCTCAATGGAGATGAATGGCCTCTCTGAAAATGATATCCAAGGTTGTCCTCTGGCTTCCATGCATACCTGGACAAACAGGTGCATCAGCATACACGTGAACACACGCGCACACACACAGGCAGGCATACACATGCACTTGAGTAGGCACACACTAAAAAAAAGAAGGGAGAGGGAGCTGCAGAAGGGCACACAGAGAAAAATAAGGAAGAACCAGAAAGACATGGAGCAAAACCTGAAGAGAGATTGTTTTTTAAAAGGTGTGAGTGAGGGAAGAGGAGGAAAAGAGAAAGAAATGAAGGAAGGAAGGAAGGAAGGAAGGAAGGAAGGAAAGAAAGAAAGAAAGAAAAAAGAAAGAAGAATTAAAGGAAGTGAGGGATGGAAGGAGGGAGAGAAGGGAGGGAGGGAACAAGGCAGGGAGGAAAGCAGGGAGGGAAGGAGAAAAATCAGTAAGAGAGCTGGTAAGAGATGAGAACAAAAAATACAGCAAAGGAAAAAAGAGATAGGAGGAAAGAGAAGAGAGAGGTGAGAGGAAGAGGAGGAGGAGGAGGAGGAGGAGGAGGAGGAGGAGGAGGAGGAGGAGGGGAGGAGGAGGAGGAGGAGGAGGAGAGGCACAAGCAGGGGTAATCCAGTTTTGCATTAGCAGAGTCTTCTGGGTTTCTTAACCTGACCTCCATTGGCATATGTGTCTAGAAAACTTATGTCACAGCTGGGCCTTTAAGCACCACAAGGTGTCTCAAAGACATCTGACCTCCACCCACTAGACCCCAGTGGCACCTCCACCCACAGCTGTATCAGGTCCAAACATCTTAGAAATTCCTCCTGTGGGCAAAATCACTCTTTATCAGTAAGCACCTAGTGAAAGGGTCCTTGTCCTTCCAAGTCTGCCTGAGCTCAGTCTGTACACCCAATAGAATGAGGTGCCTGTTGCAAAGATTGCTTATGCTCTTTTTCCATTGTCTCGGATGGTAATTTAACACATTACTTTTATATTAAAACAAATGTAGATATATTATAGAGTAGAATCCAAATTTAAGACTGGAAAGAAATTTCATGTCTGAGATGAGGTGATGTTGGCTACATTCCCAGAACCCTTGGCAGATATACGTTCACATCTCTCAGCCTTGGAGGGAGCTAATAATAGCTACCAATTATTGAGTGCTGACCAGGGGCCAGGAAGTCTCCGGACAATCACCCATTTGATCCTTATAGTCTGTCATTTTTTGGATGAGGTGACTGAGGCCCAAGGAAGGTCCCAAAAACTAATTGAGGGACCAGTAGCAGAGGGACAGTGATAAAAAGATGGGTTGGAACTACAGTCTGGTTTTTTCTGGGATGTATCTCAAAGCACTTCTGGAAATGTCTGTGGAAAAGTGTACAAGAAAGACTGCCAAAGCCAACACCCTACAGCTGGCTGGTGGGAGGGCTCATGAGAGAGACAGATTCTATAGACAATGATAAAATTAAACTGGGTATAGTGGTACATGACTGTAATCCCAAAACTTAGGAGACAGAAGTGGGAGAACCAGAATTTGAAAATCACCCTCAATGACATAGTGATTTCACTGTGTGGTATTTGGTTGCTACAGACATAGAAAACCAATTTAGGGGTTACTTAAATTGAACCTGAACTTCAAGAAGCAGGACCTCAAGGACCAGGATTCAAAACTAGACTCTGCTATTGTGGATTTTCTTATCTCTCTAAGATTAAGTGTCAGGACAATCAACATTCTGAATTACAGAGTGTGAAGGGGGTAGGATCCAGCATGGGAGTCCACAGAATTTCCAGCATGAGATGGGGCTCAAAACACAACAATTAACTGACCAAACTATCATCCTACTATTTCTTGGGTAATTTGAAAAGGATTTGTGAGGCAGAATCTTGTTATATAAACTCTGCTATCCTGAACTTGCTATATATCTTAGGTCAGCCACAAAATTGCAATCTGCATTAGCTTCGTAAATGCTGGGATTACAGTCATCTGCCATCATCCTGGCTCATTTATTATTTTAATGTCTAAAATTATTACTAGGAGATAAGAAGTGGGCAGGTAAGATGGCTCAGAGGGCAAAGGGGTTTACCATACAAGACTGGTGGCCTATGTTCAGTTCCTGGAGCACACTTAAAAGAAGAAGAAAAGAAAACCAACTCTACAGAGCTGTTTTCTGACCTCCATGCATACACCATGGTGCTCATGTACACACACACTAATAAATAAATAAATAAATAAATAAATAAATAAATAAATAAATAAAGGTAAGAAGTAAATGCCTCAGGGTCACAGCCCTTCCTGGAGATCTTTATAGTTGCTGGAGGAGGAAGGATTTTCTTCAGGATGTAGTCACTGGCAGAGTGCCCAGACTCCTTTAAATACCCTCTTACTTGTGCTCCAAAGAGCAGCTCCAATGAAACTCACTGGGTCACACAGAAAAAAGACAGGAAGGTACAAGGGAGACCAGGCAGGAAGAGGAAGGAAACCAGTGAGAAGAATGAGGTGAATGTGATCAGAATATATTATATACAAGCACAGAAATATCATAATAAACCCAAGTATCATGAATAATTAATATATGCCTATATGTGCATTACAATATATAATATTACACACACACACACACACACACACACACACACACACACACACACACACACACACTAACAGGAGCAAGGAGCCTAGGTCTAGGAAATGAGGACCCCATATTTAATATTAGCCAACCAGAAGACATAGGGAAAAAAATCAGTGTCCATATTTCATCCCCAGAGCTACCTAAATCTTTTAGACCCATGGATGAGTTTCTCCACATTCTTCTCTCGGGATTGATATGTTGAATTTTCTCACAGTGCAGTTTTCCAGCATCTTCCAAGCACTCATTGCTTCCACCCCCGAAGAACCTAAAGCACCTCATCCTGGTCCCACCACTTGTGAGTTTCAGAGCCTAGCTTGTGTGACACAGGTCACTTCCCATGAGTGACAGAAATTCACAGAGCTATCCTTTGCCAGCAATATTTACTCATTGTATACAGTTCATAATCACTCATTTCAGTGGTTATCTGTCATGGTTAAGCATGATCTAAAGTTCTTGTTACCAAGAAGTGTGCCATGGCTTCCACCAATTGAGCATCTGTGGTGTGTCTGCACTTCACGGGCATTGTCTGAGGCATTCTCACCTGCCCTTCCCTAGTGAAGATTCTGTGATGCCCATTTGATAGACAGGGCACTATAATGTAGGGGTTTTAGAGTGGGATGGGGAGGAGGGTGGAGAGGAAGGTGAAGATCAAACTCGAGGAGAGAGATGTGCTCTACTTTAGGGTCTCTCAGCTCCCTGCACAGCATCCTGGCAGCAGTTTCTAAGACAAATCTAACTCTTTACAAGGCTGATTTGACCCAACCAGATTAGATGGCTGAGACTTCTCTAACAAGATAGCATAATGTGAATGGCTTCGCCAGCAGTCACTGGCAAAGTTGTAGAGGCTGCAGGTCTAAAATGAAGGGAGAGAGAGAGAGAGAGAGAGAGAGAGAGAGAGAGAGAGAGAGAGAGAGGAAAAAGGGGAAGGGAAGGGGGAGGGAGAGGGGAAAAGGGAGAGGGAGAGGGAGTTCCATCACACTTGAGGCTAATTTTGAGGGCACATAGACACTTAACAAATAGCAATACCCACTTCTCCCACCTTCCCACACCCTTATGGAGTGTTATAGAACACCTGCCCTGTTGAATGAGGAACCACCCTAATGACCCCATTTTTTATTTACTTCCTTTTTGTAAAATCAAGATCCTATCTATAAATAGCATTCCATTCTGATACCAGGGCATAGATGTACAATGTATGAATTTGTGGCGTGAAACAATTTAGCCCCAAACACCGGTCATGTGGGTGAGCAACTCCTGTTTAACGTCTTTTTCTGACAGCCTTGTCTCATCTGTCCAGAACTCTTCTTCAGGATGGAGATATTGCCCAGTCTAGGCACCCTGAGCTTTTGTTCTTGTAAAATAACCACAGACTGCCCCTTCTTTTTCCAGCCTTGAGATTATGACTCTGTGGTTGAGTACAGCCATCCCTCCCAACTAGAAGCCTCCAGATCAAGGCACTGAGAGCAGAGACCAAGCTGGGGGATGCACGCACACCATCCTCTCTACTCAAACCATCCTCTGCAGTTCAAAGCAGAAGGCAAGCACGAGCAAGGACTGGAAAGGTTCATGGCTGTGGCTGAGAAGTCTGAGCGCTTTGGTTTAAAAATAGGTAGTCTGAAATAAACACCAGGGGATGGCACCAGAATAGAGTGGTAATTGATCTAATGCAACTTTTGCCTCAGATAACATCGTTATTTGTGAAATTATGTCAGTGTTACCCCTGCCAAGTCAGCACTTACAGGACGAGGCTTCTAATTTAGGAGTAGCACTGTTTGAGGCTCATCTTAGAAGACTGAAGACAGGAACTCAGCAGGCATAGGGTAGTCAGATTTGAAGAGCTCTGGCTGGAAGATGGACTTTAGGAGCTTGAAGCACCAGGATAGTGCCATTAAAAAGCCAGGCACAGCAGTACACATCTCTAATCCCAGCACTGGGGGAGGGGGTGAGAGATGGGGAGATCCCTAGAGCTTGCAGGAAACCTGTCTATCTGAATCAAAGAGCTCCAGGTCCACAAATGAATCTGCTTCAAAAAATTAGGTAGGGAGTGAATGAGGAAGACACCCAATATTGACCTCCGGTCTCTACACATGCACCCAAATGAACACATCCACCTACCTGAACTCAAACATACAATGCATGCACATACGAACAGACACATATACACAAACCACATGCATGCACGCACGCGCGCGCGCGCGCGCGCACACACACACACACACACACACACACACACACACACACTGTCTACAAGCTCCCACTCAAACTTTTCTTTAGCCAGAAGCATCTTCTAATGGATGAAGAAGATGTGACTTGCTCAGGCATGTTGGGAGTGCCTGCTGGAATTTCAAGCATGGTATGGTCTATGGAAGCAGCTGCCAAGCAAACAGCAGCCCAAGAGCAGGCAGAGTTCAGAACCTGAAGGCAGTAGTAGCACCTAGAACCTGATGCTGCTAACCTGTCTCAGACCTAGTATATACATCTGTCCAGAGCAGTCAGTCAAAGATGGTCAGAGGTCCGTGCCCAGATAACTCCATTTATGCCAGTGAGCCATTAGGAAGGGTATTATTTTCTCCACTTTCCCTGATTGCTTCCCTTTGTTCAGATAGGTGGCCACAACCTCTTACATGACTCCTGCATTAAAAATCTTTTTATGTTCCTGGGATGCCCTTAGTCACTTTAGGATCTGTGAAGCAGAGGGAATTACTAACGTAGGTCCTTGACTCTTGGGCCAGAACTATGAGCCAATAACAATCTCTTTTCCTTACAAAATTACCCAACCTCAGACATTTCATTATGGTAACAAAGCCCAGACTACTATACCATGCTATCAACAGTGCTGATAACAGGGCCTGTATGATAGTAGTTGTGTCCAAAGCAAGCATAAGGAAGGAAGGACCATTCTATCAAACAATATATTTTATACAAATGCATTCTTTCATGGAAGCTAAATACATTTTAAAGATTGGCATTATACTCTTAAATAACTTAAAGAATTCTTCCACTTTAAAAAAAAAATCGATAAACAGGGCTAAGGAAATAGCTTTTCTACATCAGGTGAGGTCACATTGCAATGATAAAATACTCAAGGTAATTAAGCTATAAAGAATAAAAGTTCGTGGTGCTTCATGGGTCTGGAGCTTCAGGCCATGATTAAGTGACTTGTTGCTTCAGACCTCTGGTATGGGTATCACATCATGTCAGGAGGATGCGTTGGAGCAAAACACATCATAGGAAAAGAAACTGTGAGAGGAAAGGAGGGTGGGGTACCACACTCTCCCTGGGATACAACTCCAGTGATTAATTCCCCATTAGGCCCCACCTCCCAATAGTTTCTCCTTCAGGATAGAGCCAAATACATTGAACTTTGGAGCTCGTACCCAAATCCAAGCCATGTCCCACCAGACAAACTTGCTTGGGTTTGGACTTAAGGAGCAGAACATTTAGCTGCTGTGTCCATTGGCTCCATGTCTGCAAACAATGGGCAGCAACTAAGATCATGTACGCAGTATGTGGCATGAAACAATTCAGCCGCAAACACCAGTCATGTGGCCCAAAAGTGGCCAGAAGAGATGATAGCTCCATGGGAGAGTGAGTTCAGACCTCCAGCTCCCACCTAGAAAACTGGGGATGGCTGTACACATCTGTGATGCTAGAGCAAGAAGGTGGAGACAGGCAGGTCCCTGAAGCTTTCAGGCCAGCTAGACTGCCCAACCAGTGAACTTCAGGTTCGGTGGGATACTCTGTGTCAAACAAGCAAGCAAGCAAACAAGCAAGCAAGCAAGCAAGCAAGCAAGCAAGCAAGCAAGCAAGCAAGCAAGCAAACAGGTGATAGAGAATGACAGAGGAAGATACCCAGTATCAAACTCTGCCTTCCACATTTGTATGCATATACATAGTGTACACACACACACACACACACACACACACACACACACACACACACACACACACACACTCACAGAGGCATGTATGCACACAATGAATGAAAAACTTGAACTTAACGAAAGAACCCACATGAGATAACAAGGACAGAAACAAGCCTGGTCCAGCTATTCTGGAACTGAAAGCATGTTGGTCCCAACCAGAAAGAAAGGGGATGGAGAATCAGCTCCAGTGAAACTCTGACTTGGACATCACCCTGGAGTTGAGCCTCTTCTCATCTGCAGGCAGAACATCTTGACTGACTGTGTGACCAAGGCTGAGAATTTTCTTAGGGAAACTGAGCTTTCATATTAAAAGAATTCATCTTGCCAAAGGCAAGGTTGTGAGCACTAGGGCAAACCTGAGGGAGAGGTGAGCAATGCTTGGGCCTCTGCTAGACCACTGAGCAGCATCCAGACCTTGTCCAGGGAGCCAGCGGATCACTGAAGCCTTTTTGTCCCCTCACTCCCTCGCTTTTTCTCCAGAGCTGGTGAGCCAAAGAGACTTGGTGTGTTATAGGCCAGAGGAGCAAGGCAACCGATTAGCAGGCATTTAAACAATCCCTTATCATCTTTGCAGTGCTTTCTCACTTTATATTTTTTTAAGCTTTATCCAATTCTCAGCAACTCGATTTTAAAGGTCATTGTATTAACGGCAAAGATGAATCGGGGGATGAGGTCATTTTTCATCTGGGGAAACTGTTTGGTCTCATAGATGCTGATCTGGGCTTTCAAAGACCATTTTATTTCAGTATGGTCTTCTTGAGGTTGGGGGAGAGCTCTGGTCTTCCTGCTCGCCGGGAGCAGCAGTGTGTCCACATTTGTCTCTCTCCTGTCTGAACCACTGGTACAGATGTACCATTCCACACCAGCTCAAAGTGCTGGGCAACTCCATTGTGCTCACAGCACTGAACTATCTGGAATTGTATAGCAAGAGACCAATTCTCTATTGCCATAATTTATGACAGAGGCCCAGATAAGTCCCAAGACATGGATTTTCTATAAAATACTTCTTGTGAAACTTTGTTACACTACAAAATGAAAAGAAGATGAGGGAGAGGAGAGGAGAGAAGGGGGCAGCCAGAAGCCTGCAAGGTGGACATAAATCTCTAAGGGCACTGTTCCCATTCATCACATTTACTGTAAGGACAGGAATTTTATTTGATAGAAAAAGAACGAATCACAGTGGTTTTAGAATCTAATACGAAGCTTGCCGGAAGCGGTTCCTCCCATCTTTCTGCTTCCTCTAGAGCCCCTGCATTTGGAAGGGAGGAAGATGGAAGAACACTTAACAACCATAGAATAGTCTGCACTGGGGCGGGTGTTAGAGCAAAGGGGTCTTTGACATTATTCATCCAGATACATAGTTTAGTTATTCAAATTATGCTGTACAAGGTGATTAAGGAAGACAGCGAAAGATGGTGGGGGGTGAAAGAACAAGGGAGAAGGAGGTAAGGGGTGGAAAACTTCTCAGCCAGGGAGGGATTTCAACATCTTTCTCACCGAGAGCCGGGGAAGACGGAGACTGACAAATGCATCCTGCACATCCCTCCCCCAGCCCTTTTGCCTCTTACACCATGGGCATCTACCTAGGCTCTTTCACATGGCTGCTTAGATTCACTACGATCTCATCATCATTTATCTGTGGCTTTAAGACCCCAAGCCCCCCAAGAGTCTGACTGTCTAAGAAGGTGGGGAAACAGACTGCTCCCTTCTGGATGCATGGGGGTTCTACAGAGACCCTCTAAGGGATAGTGTTATGCTTTGGTTGCTTTCTTTGTGCGGCTGATGCTGTGAGGGCTGGTGATGACTCAGTGGTTGAATGCTTATCAGGCATATGCAAGACCCCAAGTTCAATCCCAATACACACGCTCGTGTGCACTTGCACACACACCTGCACACAAACACAAAGAGAGGGAAACAGAGACAGACAGAAAAACAGAGACAAAGAGAGCTAGAAGATAAATACCTCCCAGGGGTTTAAAGTTGCTTTCTATTGGAGTCCTCCTTGAAAAGCAGATGGGGATGAGGCTGTGAATAGGTCACAATTCACATATGTTATTCACTAAGTATTGACAACATCTCCTCTTTACCAGGCACCACACTCAAGGGATCTTATGTGATGTCACAAGAAGTTTGGACTCTTTCAGTCGCAGCTTTTCGAAAATAGATGTCCTTGGAGGATGTCCTCAAGAACAGTATTGAGCAACCTTTCACACACAGGCTCTGCCTCAGGAAAAATAAATGTGCTCCCTCCACAGACTTTTGGTTCATCCAATGTGACAATTGCTTTAATTAAGTTCCTTGTAGGGAACAGAAACCTCTCAAAACCAAAATCCCTTGCTTGGTTAGACAGAAGACTTGGCATTACCTTTGGCCACTAAAATGGAAATATTTGGGGAGAATTAGGAAGTGGCCTTTGGAGCTGGTTTTCAAATCGTTCAGTTGGAAATTGGACTGTGGAGCCAATCCCAAAGCTGAAGCAAGCCTCATACAGGCAGCCTGCAACTTGACCATTTGTGCAGAGGGATGGTAAGTGGAAAACCATGCACGAATATCTTGGAATACATCACAGAGCATTGCGAAATATCCATCTCCTGGTCGAAGCACCTCTTTCACAAGTTTGCAAGAGATGAAAATGGAGAAATGGATGCTAGAAGTCTCACATCAGTTGGAAGTCTGGTGTTTGGTCCAGGCATGGCAGCAGTCAGATATGCAAGGCATTTAATACTATTCTGCTTCCTCTGTCCTCAGTTCTGCTTCTCTCTCTGACAGCTTCACACCTCAGCAGGCTCTCCTATGTATACTTACCACCTAGAGGTAGTCAGACTAGCATATAGCAAAGGAAAGTCCAAATGTAAGAGTTGTTTCTGACTGGGTCATGCCTTCTCTCTTCCTAGTCTTGGGATTGAAGGGCTTTACATGGGGCAATTGTGAATGATCTCATTGACCATGGTAATACCACGAGTCAGGGTAGAAGCTAGTGTGATGCAGAAAGTATAGACAAAGGATTATTAGATTTTATGTCTATCAATGCTGTTCATCTGACCATCTACTCATTCATCTATTCATTCAACTATTTGTCTTCATATCCATCCTTCTGTCCACCCACCCATTCACCCATCCTCCTATCTTCATATCTATCTATCCACCAGTTCACCCAACCGTTCCCATATTTTCATATTTGTCTATCAATCTACCCACCCATCTACTTGCCTCATGCCCACCCATCTACCCACCTATCTTTATATCTCTTGATGCATTCATTCATTGTATCAGCCTATCCATTCATCAATGCAGTCATTCAACTGTTGAACTAGTCAGCAGCTGCTCCCATATTTATTGTAGAAAGCAATGAAATTTCAGTGGTCAAAAAATTTTAAAGAGTGAGAAAATCATATTTTAATAGTATGAATAAATGAATTTCATGCTATTCTCATTTTACATGAGATGAAAGGTGGATCATACAACAAACCCCAGCAGGTTATGTCAGACCTAGGATCTACACCCTGTTTCCTTAACTCCATTTATCTCAAAAGATGCTGTTCCATCTGCTAAGCAATGGGGGTTCCCACAAGCTGGAGATACTGGAATTACTTCCTAAACAAAACTATTTCAGGTAAGCGTATGTTTATCTCTAGTCTCATTTTTTGCCACATGATCATATCTATCTTTTAAAAAGGAAAATCTGCCTTTATTATAATGCCAAATCTCAGGAAAAATAAATACATATTTGTGTCAAAGCTGGATACATTCTTGTAGTGCTCAGCCCTAACATATGATAAGTTATTAACAAAGCTATGGAAATATGCCCTCACATAAAGGTGTCTCAGAAAGCTTTAAAAATCATCATGATATTGGTGGAAAAAAAATGGGGACAGTTTCTAGGAGAAATGCCTTAGTGCAAACCAGCAAAGTCAAAGAAGTGGGATAAGTTGCTCAAACCTTTCCACAATTATTTAAACTACACACACACACACACACACACACACACACACACACACACACACACGCTCCCGAACACACACATGCACATGTACACACACTACTGTAAATGGATACACCCCCATACTATAATGTCTAGAATCCTTCCATTAAATCATAACCCTGCCACCCTTGCATTTCATACCTGCAGGGTCATAGACAAAGGATGCCTGACAGGGACACACTCCTTTTCCTAGGCTGGGACTGAACAATAGAAGGCAGCACAACTCAGACACCCATCACCCATGGACTTGTAACGTCCACAGTCAGAAAAACTGTTTCTTCTACATGGAGCAGCTTTGGTGCAGGCCATGCATCTGAATTGGAAACGAATTCAATTTAGCTTGGTGTAATTGCTTATTTGATTCTCAACGATGACATGCAGTTAGGAGGGAAATTGACATTCTGTCATTTCTGTTCCACTGAACCGAATTCCGACAAGTTCCCTCCTCACTACTTTGTGGCAGCTGGACCACCTGCTCTTCTTTTAAAGGGAAATTAAAGAGCACAGGGAGGTAGGAAATATAGGCTCCCAGGCTGGTGCCTTTTGAGTGTTCTGAAGCAGATGAACCAGGTAGCCAGTGGAGATGTGCCTGAACCTTCTTCTAACAATAGCCCTTCTTTCAGAAGTGCTCTGTGTGGATTTCTGCTTTAGAAATAGATATTCTTTCACTTGTCATCCAAAGATCATTTATGCCCAAGGTCAAATGCTTAGAGGAGAATCTCAAATAATTCAGGAATTTGGAGATGTCCCTAATACATCATCAAAGACCTTACAGTTTCAAACACAAGGAAAAGTGTTTGCTAGACCATGGCTACCCAATGGCCTCTTCACCCAAGCCTTTATAGGACCTTAGAACCCTGAGTGATGTTTGCAAGCTGGCTGACAGGCCAGCAGGAACCTTAAATCTTAGGGATGAAAGAGGAAAATCCACAGGAGCCTAAGTAGAGGGCCCAGATGTCAATAGCCATGGAAACTAGACTTCCTGGGAGATGTGATTTAGATAATAATCCTAAAGCATGTTTTAAAAAAAAAAGGAAGAAGAATGGGCAATTCTCAGTGGGGGTGACTGTGCCTCTCTCCCTTCAGAGGACACTTGGGAGCACGAAGACATTTTTAACTTCCCTAAGGGGAGTGATTCCCTTTGTGGCATCTCTAGTCAGTGAAGGGCAGGAATATTGTTGTCCTATCATATAATACATAGAATGGCTGCATATAACACAAAATAACCTGGTCTAAGTGTGTGTGTATGCATGCGTGCGTGCGTGCGTGCGTGCGTGTGTGTGTGTGTGTGTGTGTGTGTGTGTGTGTGTAGGCTAGAGGATAGTGCTGGCTGCCATCCTTACGTTGCTGCCTGCCTTGTTTCTTTGAGACAGGGTCTTTCACTGGTCTGCAACTTTCCAAGTAAGCTGGTCTGGTTGACCAGTAAGCCCCAGGTATCTATCAGTCTCTGCCTCCCTAGTGCTGGTATTATAAGTGTGTACTGCTACAAGGTGTACTGCTATGTCTAGACTTGTTTTTAAAATATGGATTCTGGTGATTAAAACACAGATTGTCATCTTTGCAAGACTTTACTGTCTAAGCCATCTCTGCAGCCCTTTCCCAAACACTTGACAGTGCTCACCTAGGAGAAGGATGTTCTAGCCAACTAGGAAGGTCAATTCCTGAATATTGGGGAAACTCACAGTGAGATGAAAGGTGGAAGTCTCATCCATAACCACAGATCTCGTTATGATTCTTCTAAGCTTACAGCCTCACTGGATTCCTATTGCCTTTAGAAAAAGTCCAATATATGTAATACAGACTCAAGGCTACATGAGCAACTTTCAACTGCTGCAGCATGGAGGAGGGGGACTATAGGAAAGGATGGAAGATGACTTCCCAAACGAATCTTTTATTGTGGTGCTTAAGGACTGTGGAGGTGTGGCAAAGGAACCATATTTGTACCCAAGGTGGATTATTACACATGAATTTCTGCAGTATTCATGGTTCTCTAAGGAACATAACTAATGGAAGGAGTGTGTGTTAGACTAGGATTCATTAGATTGGCTAACAGGATACTTTACTATTGGAATAATACAACAATGGTCGTGACACCGTGAAAGGCTGGGGATCAGGGCACTGCTGAGTCCGTGAGGCTGGAGCCTCAGTAGTCCCAATCTGGAGCTGAAGGACTGGTTGATTCCTGGAGAGTGGCTGGTTTTTAGTCCACATTGGAAGCCTCAAGATGCTGGTTCTAATATCAGGGAAAGGAATAACAGCACCAACAGGGTTGATGTGCTTTCCAGACAGAGTGAGCAGGAATAGAAAACACCTTCTTCCATGGTCTTTTATCTGAGCTGTCAGAAGATGCTACCCATACTGGTTGGTCTTCCTAGTTCAACTGAGGCAATCAAGAAGACACCCCTCCCCCAGGTACACCCACAAGCCACCTCAGTGGAGACAATGCCTTATTGAGAGTCTATTCCGAAGTGACTTGGAGTTGTGTTGACAACTATCTTAGTTATGGTTACTATTGCTGTGAGAAAACACCATGACTAAAAGCAACTTGGGGAGAAAAAGGTTATCTAAAACCACAGTTCCATTTAATAGTTCATTCTCAAAATCAGTGAGTGCAGGAACCTGGAGGCAGTAGCTGATGCAGAGGCTATGGAGGAGTGCTGCTTACTGATTTGCTCATCATGGCTTGCTCAGCTTGCTTTCTTATAGAACCCATGACCACCAGTCCAGGGGTGGCACCATGCACAAGGAGATGGGCCCTTCATCATGAATCACTAATTAAGAAATGCCTTTTAGTTGGATCTTATGGGGACAACTCCTAATTGAGGTTCCCTTCTCTCTGATGATTCTAGCTTGTGTCAAGTTGACATAAAACTAGTCAACACAACAATTAAAGTGACCAGCACAATCCACAGATAGCAGTAGATGTCTGGGTTGTTTTTAAGATACTCAGACACATGGCTAAAACAAGACGAACAAATAAAGGGAAAGAAGATTCCTTCAGGTACACCTCCCTTTCTGTCTTCCATTTGGAGTTGGAGGATTACTGTTTGTACAGCAGCTCTTGGGATTCTGGGCAAAGATAGCTGGTATATTTGGAGAAACTTGATCAATGGATTTATTTAATTCATCAGGAAAGACATGTTCCATTCCTTTGAGTTCTCAGGGATTCAAAATGTGATTCTCTCTAATACCCTGTCCCCTGAGACTAGAAAAAGGGCATTCTTGTCCTAGATGGGTCACATACTTCTCTGATCTTTATCAGTTTCTGAAACACTTGACTTCTCTCAGGACTTTTAGCACCTTGCTACTGTCTCTTAATGACAAGCTCTTGTCTCAGGGTGGTTCTAGGCCCTACATTTCCTGCATCTTCTTGCACATGTCTACACATGGCCCATATTATCAGCAGTATGATCTCAGATGGGGCACTATTCTAGAGAGACGTCCTTGTCTTTTTCTTGACCAGGTGTGGTAGTTTGAATGAGAATACTTCCTTCCATAGGCTCAGACATTTGAATACTTGGTTGCACTGTCTAGGGAGGCTTAGGAGGTACAGCCTTGTTGGAAGAGTGGGCTTTGAGGTTTCAAAGACTACGAACCATTCCCAGTTCACTCTCTGCTTTGCAGGACTTTCTCAGACACACCAACAGTATAAATAATGACACACGACTTCTATATGGTTTAAAACTTAGGCCTTTTGCTTGAGCAACCTCCCAACTACTCTAAACTTAATCTGACTAACTAGCCTATGACCCACCACATGGCTAGCTCTATACCTTTCTCTGTTTCACTGTGGTCCATATCTGTTTCCTCTGGGTTCACTTCCTGAATCTCCTGCATCTCGTTTCTTCTCCCATCATCCTTCTCTCCATCAGAAGTTCTGCCCTCCTTTCCTTCACAGCTATTGGTTGTCAGATCTTTATTAAAGCGAATCAGATCCAACTCTAGGCTGCCTCTAGGCTAGTGAGGAAGGACAAATATGAGACTGATAATAGGTCATAGAAAAAACAATACCAAGATCCTTCTAGCGTTTATCTCTTCGCTGATACAAAATTAACAATTGAAAACACAGAGACATGCCATTACACAGAGCTCAGTTTTATTTTCTTTTTGTAAGTATGTGTTTATGTGTGGGTATGCATGTGGGTGAACATACACATGTATGTGCATGTATGGGGAAGTCAGAGGATGACAGGAAATGTCTTCCTTAATCACTGTCTACCTTACTTTTTGAGACAGGATTTCTCATTGGATCTGGAACTTATTGATTGATTAGACTTGCTCTCCCTAGTTCTGCCTCCCCAGCAATGAAATTATAACCATGTATTGTCAGAGCCCATATTTGACATGGATGTTGCTGTATTTCTAATAATACCTACCCACTCCTGGAATTGTGGATTGATTAGAATTGAATGGCTGGGGCTTAGCATGGTCCATCTTTGAGACAGAAAAGCAAAACTCCTTCAAAGACAGAATAGCCTCCCAGGTGATGAGAGTCATCTTCTCACCAGCATGCAGTTCACACTTGTAACTATCAGCTAAGATGCAATCTCAATAAATCAGAAGGTTGGGCCTCTACTTCCCAGAGATCTACTGGTATCCACCCAGGAGTCCAGCACACTTGGAAACCTGTGACCATTTGTCTCAGGATTCTCAAAACAATTGGTGAAAAATACTAATGAATTATTAAAGGAGTCTTCCCTGACTCTTCTGTCTTCTTGACTCTTCTTTGTCTGATTATGGCCCTAGGAAGTGAGTTCACCTTTCTAGGCTCCCATCCTTTCATTTGTAAGCTGATGTTATGTCTGGAATCTGGAGAGTCCTGCAGGATCAGGCCTTAACATTTGTTTCCCAATTAATGGTGCTATTTGGGGAGACCATGGACACTTTAGGAGACAGAGTTATAGCCTTGCCCTGGTGCCTGTCATTCTCTTTACTTCATGGTCTACTATGCTGTCCCTGACATGACATGAGCTACTTCACTATGCCTTCCACATCATGATGGAACAAAGCTCTCTAAAACTATGATATGAGCCCAAATTACTCTTTGCTCTTATAAGTTGTTTCGGTGAGGCAATGTGGTCCTGGGGGTGTAAAAGTCACTAATGCAAATGGGATCCTGATGGCTGTGCCTGCCACCAGATACAAAGGCGTCAATGTATACAGTACATAACGCACAGCTAACATGTATGTGTGCATGCATTCATATCTATATCTGTGCATGTGAATCAGTATAAGCCTCTTCCCATGATGCCTGATACTAGGAAGTTGAAGTGGAAACTTAAGGGTTCTTTGGAAATTCAGTTTTGTCAGATGGTGTTTTGTTGGGGCAAACACGTAAAGTAGTGTTTTCCTGAAGCGGACACAGGTGAAAGGATGCTTGCTAAGGCAGACTCGTGAAGGAACATTTCACTGAAGCAGATACACATGAAGGATGCTCTGCTAAAGTAAGCCCGTGAAAGGACAGTGATGAAGGATTCTTTGCTGATGATGTGGATGCACTGGTCTGCCGTATGTTACGGAGTTGAACCCCATTGTCTGGACTCCACAGAGAGAACCGCACCAAAAAATTCCTGGTGGTATGCCACAGCTTCTTGCCACTTCTGCAGGCTTGGGCTGATTGGCAGAGTGATGTCAGCTGAAACAAACTCAAGTGCTGAGGCAAGACACAAGGTGAGGCAAGACATTTGGAGGACACATGATGTTTGGAGGGAGTGTTAATAGAACTCAACACTTCTTGGTCTCACGTCTTCTCTGATCTTCGCTTCATTGAGGAGGCACAGCTGAGAACTTCTGGGGTTTTGTTGGTCTCGGGCCCTGCTGACTTGTGAACTGAACTGCTGATTTCCTGACAACACAGATGAAATTTGCACCAAAGAACCATTTCTAAACAGGTCTACTTCCTCTGTATCCTTTCTTTTCCACTATCTCTGGTGGGTTGTGAGCTAGAAGGGAGGTTAAAGCGTTCAAGAACCATCATTAAAAGTAGGCTTTGAAAACATAAAGTAACAGGAAATTATAGAAATTGCAGCTAGGACAGTTCACCCAGCAAGGCTGCTCCAGAGCCTTACCTGGGAAAGCAGAGGAATCCCTTTTACTTTCAAGGGATCAGAGACTCCAGGAAGTTGAAAGGGAATTTCCTCCACTGACTGACATCCTTCTCAGTTTCTCACTGCCCAGGAACTTCCTAGAACTGAAAAGTAAACTAGAGGGAGAGTAAACAGAAGCCAGTTTGATGACTAGCTTCAGCACCTCAAGCTGTTTATGACTTTGGTAAATAGACGAAAAAACAAACTGACCCGGAGGTGCACACAGAACAAAAGAACACCTGCAGAATACTTCTGGGGACGCAGCAGTGTTTCCCAGCCTCACATTGAATGTTCACTCTTTACTGTTGGGGAATTCTGGCCCATAGTCACATTTAACTGCAGAAGCTGGATACCAGCTTCCCATGCCTCCCTTGCAGTTAGACTAAAAACTCATCTCTATCAGTCAGGTTGCATGCTCCAGGCATCATTTTGGAAGCTGGTTCTGGTCATACTGGAAGTAAATTTTGCACAGCTTCAAGGGTAGCAAGAAAGGAACAGATATCCTAGGAGAATATTCAGGCCTTGGGCATCACAAGGTCTTGAAGTCCACCACAGGGATAGTAGTCTCTCCAGTTCACCTCCTTGTGAATTCTCCTTGATGTAGACTCAAAGACTGCATCAGTTTCTATTGCTGTTGCAAGAAATGACCACAAGTTGCATGACTTGTAGCAAACATGGTTTGCTCACTGTTCTGGGGCTTCGGGTTCAACATCATGGTGTCAGGAAGACTGCTGTCCCTGTGAGGTTTTAAGAGAGAAACTTCTTTGTTTTTTTCTAGCTTCTGCTGGCCACCAGTCTTCCTTGATTTATGGTCTCACTCCCATCTCCACCCCTCCATTCCTACTGTCTTCTATTATGATATAGTAATAATCCATCTCTCTCATCTCTTTACTTTCCGGGTGACAGGATGATACTGTACAGTGTATACTAATTCAGTCTGACCTCAAACTTGGGTCCTCCTGCCTCATACCCTTTTATTTTTAAATGTTTTAAATCTATCAAATCTATCTATCATCTATCTATTGTGTCTGTCTGTCTGTCTCTCTCTCTCTTTGTGTGTGTGTATGTGTGTGTGTGTGTGTGTGTGTGTGTGTGTGTGTGTGTGTGTGTGTGTGTGTGAACATGTGCTGTGGGGTGCACATGGAGGTCAGAGGACAACTTAGAGGAATCAATTGAGTCTCTCTTTGTACCATGTGGTCCCCAGGGCTTGAACTCAGGCTTTCAGCCTTGTTGGCATGCTTGTTTACACAGAGCCATCTGGTCAGCTCTGCCTCAGCCTCTTGAGTGCTCGGATTATGAGATATACCACCATGTCAGCTTCTACCTCCCCTTTCCAAGGATGCTTGTTTGACTGAGTGTTGACTTGGAGAATCCAGGCTGGCTTCCCCACCCCACATCCTTCACTATGCTGTATCAATCTGTGAGACTGTTCTTCTGAATAAGATAAATACTCAACTTTTAGGCATTAAGGCCTAGGTTTCTTTGGGGACACCTTAACCCATCACACCCCCTCTGGGAGATCCTGTGGGCTCACTAACAACTTCTTGTACATTTTTTCCCCCAGTTGATACTAGGTAAAGTTTGTTTCTGGGTTTTGTAACTAAAAGCCTGACATTAAGCTGCCCTCTGCCTCTATTCCTCGTCCCTGAAGAGGAACAGAGTTCTGAATGCAACCCTACTTAAGAGGCCAACCCTGCTCTCCATAGGCAGAGAAGTCTCCATTTCCCACTGCTCATTTGACCCCTGCTGTGTGTAAGGCAATGACATCCATGTCAGCAGCTGTGTGGCCAGGCAGATTCTTGAGGGTCAGAGCATGTCTCCTTGTCCAAAGAGGACATGGTTGCTACAAGGACCCCACTGCAGAGAGAGAAGGAAGACTGGCAGGGCGGTCAGCTTCAAGACATCAACTATTTATGAGTCTGTTAAAAAATAAAAACCAGTTCTAACTCACAGATAGGAGC
The DNA here is from genome assembly GCA_028551405.1 of Uromys caudimaculatus. Classification (NCBI taxonomy): domain Eukaryota; kingdom Metazoa; phylum Chordata; class Mammalia; order Rodentia; family Muridae; genus Uromys; species Uromys caudimaculatus. Next base: position 79,498,862 of record CM052703.1, read on the forward strand.
CTTCAGAAAAGGCACAAGCCCTCGGGATGCCTCTGAGAAAACAGTGGTGCCCTTTGGCACCGTCTTCTCTGCAAGTTCCAGCCTTATCAGAGAGTGGACTCTTTCTAAAGAATCTCATTCATACTTGGACCAAACGGCAATTCCACAAACATGGGAATCAGCCAAGTGTTACACACTGTCCTCAAAAGCCGGAGGAGGCAAGAATGGGGAAATGTCAGTAAAGTGCTCACCATTCAAGCATGAGTTTGATCCCCAGAAACCATCTTAAAAATCCAGGCATGGTGTTGCATGCTTGTCGTCCCTGTGCTGGGGAGGAGACAGATGGGTCCCTGGGACTTGTTTGGTACCACTGCCAATGAGCTATGTGTCTTTGAGAACTTCATTCAACCTCTGAGCTACATTTTCCCATCCCTAAAGGGTGTTACTGTCTTCCCTGTTTGTCTTCTTACTTTCACGCTGACTTGTGAATGTGTAACATCTTAAGTTCCTTTGCCTCTGCTGCCTGTTCTCTCTTGTCCAAACAATGCCCTCTGAAACTCAGTTGCATTTGGGGGTTGTACCTCTCATCTTTTCTAGTTCCCATGATGCCCAATGATTGATAGGTGCCCTGAATATGTGTAAAGCTTCCTTCTTTTGGTGGCTGTGATCTGTGTCTAATGGACTATAAAGGGCTGACATTTGATGAGCCATCCCAGACATGACACCAAATGCTTTTGGTTCTATTCTATACAGAGGAAGCAATTCTTAGGTCACCTGTACCAGCTGCCTGAGTCTTTGGAAGTTCCTGGTAGAAAATCTTACCTGTTCTTATGAGCCTGGCCTTGACTGCCATGGGATGGATGGCTGCCATTTTCTATCTGCTCCACACTGCCCCCTATAGGTGAGGATAACATCGATTCCAATGGCTATGACCCTGCAGTGAACAAGGAAGTTCCTGTTGGAACAGATATCGCAGAACTCACCAATGATTAGTGCTTCACTCACTGTCCCTAGAAATGATCCTTAGTTTAGACCCCTCTTTTCCTGTAGCTTGTGACTTTTAACACTCACCTGCAAGTTCTAGGAACAAGATAGACTAATCTGGATTTCAAGGCCAGTGCTGGGTTTTATATCACCTTTCCCTTTCAGTTCTGGGCCCAAGAATGTAGATGGTTCAGAGTCAAGGCTTTAGTGAGAAGGAGAATGAGGATGGATTTTGTAATTAGTCTTTGGATGGATTTAGAAAAAGACTCCACATATCAGCTCTGTGACCTTGGCTTAACCCCCATCTCTTAAGTCTATGTTTTCTCATCTGTAGATTGAGAAAAATACAAATATCTGCCTCCTAGGGGTATCTCAGGTTAAACTAAATAATGTGTATAAGAACATGCATTAGGTACAAAATAATAGCTGCCATATTTGCTAAGATATGAGTTTTTTTCTGGTGGTCCAACCTGCTAATACTGACTTTTGGTAAATGTGCCCCATCTCCCAGGTACTTAGGGAGAAGAGAATATTGAGGTGCTGGCAAAAAAATGGGGAAAGAGACCTTTTAGATTCTCATAGGAACAAAACTATGACTGTCAGGAACAGCAGAATATCAGGGAGACCTCTGAGAGAACAGAGGATGTGACGCTTAACTCTTGGAATGGTGGTAAAAGTGTCACTTATGAGTTCTACACAAAATGCATTTGCATGCAAACTGCATGGAGATGAAGGTAGACGTTGATGGGAGGGAGAGAATTCCAGGCTGGAAAGACCAGCAGGCTACAGAGCCACAGCATTGCCAGAACAGCCAGAGCTAGGTACCAGTGCTGCTTTTGATGATGCTGGCGAGTTGTGAGGCTGAAGGCATGTTGATTAATTACCCCACCCCCAATTTTCCCTCAAACTGCTAAATTTCATTGTCAACTTTCACATAGTAGACATAATACATATTTTTCATGAAAACAGCCCTCAAAGAGAACGCAGAATAAGACTACATAAAGAAAATATGGAAATCTCAGTCTTTGGATACTCAGTTCCCCCCAGGAGATGATCACTGGTATTGTCTGGCGTGAGGTCTTTATCTGAACATTTGCATGCATAGATATTTTTCTATCATAGATAAATGGAATCAGGGTATATGCATTGTTCGGCAATTTGCTTTTTCTTATTCTAGCCCCATGTTTCTCAGAGTTCTTTCCACAGTACTTCATAGAGGTATGTCTTGCTTTGGTAATGACTTCCTACTCCCACATAGTACAGGTGGAGTGTAATCTATTTAACTTTCCCATCATTAATGGACATTTATATTTATCTGAAGTTTCCCTCCTCCTGTGATTCATGGGCTCCAGTGGCTCTGCTAATGTCAGGCTTTACAACGCTGCAGTATAAATGACCGAATTTCTCTCTCTCTCTGAATTTGTAAACGTCTTATCAACAACAGCATGGGGTGGACGTGTGGATTTTACAGATGTCATGTGCACAGGCTCAGCAATGCTGGTGCTTTGAGGGCAGATGCTGTTTGTCCCCTGATTTCTGGGTCCAGAAGAGAAGTTCTCTTGTTTATCCCCGGGTCTTCCCCAACATCTTCTCTCATCTTCCAGGCATATAAAGGATGCCTGCTCCATTCCTAAGGTCACAATATTTCCTATAATTTGACCCAACAATCATATTCAGTTACAAGTGTAGTCTTTGTTAATTTGACACCAGGTCTGGATAAATCCTTAAATTGTATTGCATGTTGACTCTGCAATCATTTTGTGGTATGTGTGTTGGGGGGTTGGGGAGTAGAGACATCACTGGGTGTCTTCCTGGGCCACCTTATTTTCTGACACAACATCTCTCACTGAATCTTGAGATCACTGGCTGAACTAGATTGATTGACCAGCAAGCCTCAGAGGTCCTCCTATCTTCATCTCCACAAGACTAAGATGATAGGCACGTGCTGCCTTACCCAGCCTTGACGTGGGTTTGGGGGTATCAAACTCAGCTTTTCATTCTAGTATGGCAAGCACTTTACAGAGTGAGCACCAACTATTTGTATTTGATTTCTTGCTTTCTCTATTTATAACTACTGCTGCCAATTCTTGTTTCTGTTCTCTTTCCTTCCCTCCAAAATCCTAAATTCCACCCTCTGTGGACAATCCGTGTACCCTTGATGTATCACAGTTACGATTGTAAACAGGATAGCTAGGAGGGAGGAGGAGGAGCACCTTGCCTGGGAGGTTGAGATGAGGATTCAGAACTGAAGGTTTTCAAGGTGTCCCCTCCCATTTCACACCCAGGAGAGACATCTTGTTGATCATGTCCCACATAGCCCTCAGTACCACCTAGTTGATCCTAAGAGCTGTGCCCAGGATGACATTGCTGAGGTCAGTCAGTGTGTGCTCTTGGATAAGCATTTACATTAAATCCAACATTTTAGGAGTGACTCCCACTACTAGCTGAGGAGCTACCAGCAGTTGATAACTCCTGGGTGAGGAAGAATTGTTCTTTTGGGGAAGTTTGGTATTGTTAGGTTACCCATGCTTCAGTGGATGGCCCTATACCCAAGCACATGAAGTCGCAGTAATTGGAGATGCATAAAGGTCACTTGCATCTCAGACAGAGTGGTAGATAACTGTCAGGGAGGGGCAGAGTAGGGGAATCTCAGGTAAAGGTTGGATGCCCCTCTGCACCTCATCCTTCTGTGAGGGAACCTCAGTAGGCCCCATCTGAGTATCACCTGCACATGCACAGCTGCTCTGATGAATTCGAGGGTTATTAAATATTAAAAGACATAAAATTGAGAGGGAGAAATGGACTAGAGAGACTGGGAGAGACTGAGCGGTGGGGGATGTATATAACATATAATCCTGTTTCACTGTATCTGAAATTCCCACAGAATAATATGTATACATTTACATATACATATATCCCACTCTTCTTGCCCCTCTGTGGCCACGATGATGTGAGGAGCCCTGGTCCACCACTTCCTCTTGCTACCACGGGATTCTGCCTTACCCTGTGCCCACAGCGATGGAGCCAGAAGACTATGGACTAACCGCTCTGAAGCCATGGACCAAGGTGACACATATGCCACCTCCCTGGGGGATGAGGATTAAGAATTAGCTGTTCTTAGCTGGTTAAAAGCAACAACAATTTGAGTCTACAGCTGGAAGGGATGAAGCCAGACTAGGAAGATGACGGCCATGGCTGTGGGGAGGCTATCCCAGTGCAGAATATGGGAAGCCAGACCCTTGTGTTAAAGATTCCTACCACACATTCTACACATCTTGTTTACCCCTTACTAAGGTATTATTATATCATACCCTGCTGTTCTTAAACATTACTGTATGCTTTCCCCAACCCCCAGGAAGGTGTCTACTCCCCCACCACATGGCACCAACAACAGAACAATGTAAGGATTCCATCTAGGCCCAGTTTAGGAAACCGGTGAGTCTTCCTTATAGGACAATGGATGAGGAGTTTCTTATAGGAATGTGGATGATGTCCAAACCACTGCAACATCAAAACATCTCACCCCAGGATAAGTGATGACTTCCCAGTGGCTGCACAGATAGAATCCCCCCTTCAGGGACCCTTCCACCCTTTATACACTTTAGTACCTTCCAAGACATCCCAGACAGAGTGATAGATAACTGGCAGGGACGGGCAGGGAGGGGAGGGGCCAATCTGGTGAGGGTTGGATGCCCCTCTGCACCTCATCCTTCTATGAGGGAACCTCAGCAGGCCCCATCTGAGTATTTCCTGAGCGTGCACAGCTCCTCTGATGAATACAGTAATCTGGCTCTGCCCAGACTACAGCATCCACAATACCTCCAAAGATCTCTGGAGCAGTCACATACACAATGATGTCACCTAGAGTTCAGTGAGATCTTGAAGGCTGTTCTTCAAAAACACAAAGGGCTCAAAACCACCAGGGCTTCTCTGTCAATACAACTTCTGATTCAGCAGGGCCAGACCTGTGACTCTGCCTCACTAACAAAGTTCATGGACCATTCTAGAAACAGCCAGGTGGATGCAGGCTGGGAAGCAATGTTCAGCCTTCTGAAGAAGTTGCCCCCGTCTCCAGCACCCTGTGCTGCTTGAGAAAGTGGGCGACCGAGAAGGAAAGAAAACAACCTGAGGTGGAAATAGATACTATGCACCACAATCTCATTAATGTCTAAAATTAGATTAACATAATTAAAAATTTAAAAGCTAGATTAAAGCATGTCTGCCTGGGACGGAGCTGCTGAGTAACGCTGGACTCTCTCTGTCTTTTCCTTAACAGTTTGTGCTAATGGGCATCTCAAAGACTGCTGGGCTACTTGTTGTCCTTTGTGAATTTAAAAATTATTATGAAACACATCCAGTTGGCCCTGTTTGGAGACAGCTCTGAGAGGAAGATGACTGTGACTTTCTAGAATGTCCTGCTCACTGAATCACTGGCTCTCTGCTCCACTGACATGTAGGTCCCTTGTAATGAGACCTTAAGGAAGCTTATGGAGTCTCTAGAAGGTAGGCGCACTAACGTGTGTCATTCCCACGACTAGCTTACATGTTATTGATATTCCCATTGTGTAAGTAAAGTAGCAGAGGTTCAGAGACATCTAAGAATTGTCCCAAGTCACACAGCTAGTTAATGGAGGAGCTGAGGTACTAATCTTGTTCTTTTTGACCTCAAAACATCTATATTTCTTTTTGATCACCTCTCTGAAGAACAAATTATCCTTGGGTTCATTTAAGATATGTGCATCATCCAAAATAATCATCACAAGAGTGGTGTGGCCTGCAGAACAGGAGAAAGCCTGCCAGCTACAGAGAAGCTGGTGTCAATAGCTAGAATATATAAAGAACTGTAGAAAGTAAAGACTGGGACCCCAAACCTTCCAGTCTGTATTGGCTAATGAACTAAATAGATAGTTATTGAAGACAGAAATGCAAATGGCCAGTAAATACTAAAAAAAAAAAAAAAATTTTCAGCATCCTTAGGTATCAGGGAGATGTAGACTAAAATTGCGATTCCAACTCACCCCAGTTAGCATGGCTACTATCAAGAAAATACATGGAGGGACCCATGGCTTCAGCCCCATATGTAGCAGAGGATGGCCTTGTTGGACATCAGTGGGAGGAGAGGCCCTTGGTCCTGTGAAGGCTCAATGCCCCAGTATAGGGGAATGCCAGGGTGGGGAGGTGGGAGTGGGTGGGTGGGTGAGCACCCTCATAGAAGCAGGGGGAGGGGGTATGTAATAGGGGGGTTCCGGAGGGGAAACTGGGAAAGGGGATAACATTTGAGATGTAAATAAATAAAATATCCAATAAAAAATGCTGGCAAGAGTTTGGGGAAAGGGGAAGATTAACTCACTGTTGGTGAAGTGTTTGCCAGTGTGAAGGAAATCATTGCAGAGGCTCCTCAGACACTGAAATAGAACCACAAAACCCAACGATACAACCCCTGGGCACATATCCCCAGGACTCCCAGCTAGCATACCAAGATATATTTATACATCCATGTTTCTTGCTGCACTGTTTTCAACAGTCAGGGTGGGGAGCCAGCCTAGATATCCATCAGCAGACATACGGTAAAGGAAGCACAGTGCATGTGTACACCAGGGTTGTGTGCAACAGTAAAGAAAGATGAAATCATGACATGGAAGGATTTTGGTGCAGGTGAGGGGGGCTTGAGAAAGATGCTACCACTGAGCTGTAAACGGGTGGCCTGCCCCAGCCCAGTAGCTCCACAGCATGGAACTGGAAATGGTTATGCCAAGTGAAATAAGCCAAACTTGCACAGGCAGCTAGCGCGTGTTTTCTCTTATATGTGGCATCTAGAGTTAAACCTGCATGTGTTGTGTGTTTAGATGGATACATGTGTGTCATTTGTGTGTGTGCAATCACAGGTAAAGGGGAGGAGGCAGTCCAAAATTAAAGGGTGACAGCAGACACATGAGTGCAGAGTTTCTGCCCCTTTGATTTTGCTCCCTTTCTTCCATTGATATCACTGGCTCCCTATTAGAGTAGAATTGGACCGAGGGATGTGTTTACTCACCAGACTCTTATTAACCCAGTTCTAATTCTGGTCCTGGAGCCAGGAAGTCTGTCCTCAGACACCAGGAGATTAGCTTCCCCAGGGTGAATATTATCTGTGACATCCTTGGCTGCCACGGCTCTTGTCCTGGGCTCAGCTTGGCTGTCCTTGCTCAGGGTGGATGACATGAGAAGGCAAAGCGGGGGTGGGGGGGAGGAGGTTTCCTGGGATGAGGCTATCTCAATAGGTTGCTATCCTTTTGGGGACTGACATCCACAGCCTGGCAAGCTTCTCTCCGGGGTCCTCTGAGACTCACCTATGGTGACAGAGCATTGTTTGAAAGAGTGGGCTGTAAACTTCACCTGCCTGGGCTAACACTGGAAGGACACCCTGCTCAAGGTGGCTTGGAACAGATGCCATTGCTCTAAGACGCAGGCTGAAATCCACACTAAGGCAAAGACTGAGGGCTCTAGCTCCCATATTTATATCAGAAAAACTGATTTTAGGGGCCTAGGAAGAGAGCTTGCTGTCCAAACATGAGGACCTAAGTTTGGATCCCTAGCCAGAGGACTAGAATGTACCTCTAATCCCAGCACTGGGGATGCAGAGGCTGGAAGTTCCTGGAAGATTGATTGTTGCCAGAGCTAAATCGGTGAGCTTTGGGTTCTATGAGAGATCCTGTCTCAAAAAAGTAAATAAATAAAAATGGAGGGTCATAGATATGGCTCAGTTTGGATCCCAGGGCAGATATCAGGTGGCTCATAACCTGCAACTCTTCAGGGTATCTGACAACCTCTTTTGGTCTCCCCAAACACTTATTCATTGGCATACATGCACACACATAAAAACCAAACAAATAAATAGTAAATATATATTTATAAATAAATATGACTGGAGAATTGACTCAGTAGTTAAGATTGTGTGCTGCTCTTACAGAGGTCTTGAGTTTGATTTCCAATTCTCACATGGTTCACGAGCATCCATAATTGCAGTTTCAATACCCTCTCTTCTGCACAGGGAAGAGACACACATGTGCTATACAAACATACATGCAGACAAAATACACAGCAAAGAAACCTTAAACATAGGTAAGATGGAGAATGATCGAGAAAGACACCCAACATTGATATCTGGCCTCCATAGGCAACACATACACACACACACACACACACACACACACACACACACACACACACACACACACTTGCTTACACACACATGCACACACACTCAAAGTAGCCATTGAAGACTTGCTGTGTACTAACCGGCAATCTGGATACTGAGACCAATGCAATAAACAGAGTTTATATTCTAGAAAATGAAACATCAAAAGCATATGTAAGTTGTAAAAAATGGATAATCGTCTCATTGGTAAGTTATAGAATCCCATGACCAAAGTGTTGAAAGCAGGTGTTTGCAGCCACAAGTGATCATAGCGCGCCTCACAGAAGCCAAGGAAATAGAGACTACTCAAATGTCCACAAGCTAACCAGCAGCCACAAAATGTAGTCTATCTGTACAATGAATTATTTTGTGACCAGAAAAAGGAATGCTATTGGGACACACACTACAAGAACCCCGAGAACAGCATGCCAAGAGAAAGAAGCAAGCAAAAAGTCAAAGGTCATGTGGCGCCATTTGTATGAAATCTGGAATAGGGAGATCTATGAGATCAGAGCAAACTGGGAGTTGTCGGCAGCTGTGGGAGGAGAGTGGGGCAAGACGCATGATGGGTCCAGGCTTTCTCATACTATACATACGAAAGCCTTGGAACTGGATAGAGGTGGTGATTGTGTAACACCAGGAACATTTGAAATGATTTTATGCCACATAAATTTCACCTCAACTGTAGGAAGTAAATACAGGATTGTAGAACCGCATATAATAACAACTAGGATAAAAGAAAATGAGCTGTGACCAAGAGCAATGCAGTAGGTGACATCGGTGACATGGTCAGAGAGTCTCTACAGAGGGCGACACCAGCAGATGTCACGGACCCATTGGGAAATGGCAGAAAGAATATTCCAGAGTAGGAAAGAGTATGAGTGAAGGCCCTGAGATAGGGAGAGTGGAGCTGCTGGAGGCTGGTACAGTGGCTGCCCCGAGAACATTACAGTGAGTATGGGAGCCGGCAGGATCCAGCTCCAGGAACACGCTTGGTGACCTTGTGTCTTTCGCTAACTCTAGAAGAACACAGGTGTGATCAGATAGCATACATTGTCGTTCCTGTTTGGAAAATGGAGAGCAAAGCCAGTCATGTTGGCTCTTGATTTGATCCCAGCACTTCTGTGGATGAAACAGGAGGATGACTCTGAGTTGGAGGCCAGCCTGGGCTATAGTATGAGATCCTGTCTCAAATCTCCCCTGACAGAAAAACACAGAAATGAAGCTCACCTAACATAAAATCACCTATTTTGAAGTGCACAGCTTGGCACTGTTAGCCATCTAAAACCCATGTTTTCCTAGCTCCAGGACATTCTCATCACCACAAAGGGGACCATGAACCCAGCAAGAAACTGCTTGGTCCCCCTGTTTCAGCCAGCCCTCTAACTGTTTCCTTCCTTCCTTCCTTCCTTCCTTCCTTCCTTCCTTCCTTCCTTCCTTCCTTCCTTCCTTCCCTCCCTCCTTCCTTCCTTGGCTTCCGTGACGGCTCCAAGGAAGGAATTTCAGAGCCTCCCTTTCTGAGTCCTGTTAGAAATATATTTAGACTCACTTCTAAGGCAGATGGGACTTTCCTACACATACCCTCACTGGGTCATCCACATCCTTCCAAGGAGGCCCTACCTCATGAGGGCCCTGGGGTTCCAGACCCAGTCAGCTCATAGTTTGTCTACCAGAGCAGAGAGCCTGGCTCTGAAGTATACTCCATTTTACTAATTGACTTCTAAAACCTAATAGGGAAGGACTGTCTTCTCCTCTGTTCTACAGAGGCACCAACTAGCCTTTAGGAAACATGCTTCTGCCTCAGCCTTGTATAGGGCTGGAACTTAGGCATCCTGAATCCAGTTGATATTTGAAACAAAAAGCTGCTGGTGTTCGGTTAAGATCCTCCCTGGTTCCCGGGTCTGTTTCATGACCTCATTTGGCTCAACAATGGAAGCCTGTTTTCACACAAAACGTGATCAGGGAAAGTTGGGTTTGCACACCTGTTACCCCAGGGGCTGGGAGACAGACAAGAAGATCAAGAGCTACAGGCAAGTCTAGGATACACCGTGAGACCTTGTCTCAAAAAATGAAACAAGGGGCTGGGGGAATGGCTCAGCTGTCAAAGTGCTCACTCACCCTGCACCTGTGAAGACCTAGTACGGGGTGGGTTTGGTGGCTTGCCTGTAATCTCAGCCTCAGAAGCTGGAGTCAGAGGATTCTCTAGCACAGTATCAGTAAGCTCTGGGTTCAACTGAGAAGCCTGCCTCAGTGAATAAAGTGGGTAAGTGATTTTGGATGAGTCCTGACATCTATTTTAGGCCTCTGATTTCACACCCACCCACTTGCATGCTCACCCAAACACAAATGAGCTCAGAAGCACACACATACACCCCTCCACACACACATGGGGGGAAGGCAGGGCACAAAGACTGGGGCGTACACACCCTTCGAACATGGTTCTTGTGCTAGTGCTCAAGGTCAGGTGCTTATGCCGAGAGGAGGGACGGTAAGGATTTCCAGGCCAAAGCACAAACACAAATGCTCTGGTAGAAGGACACAGGAGTCCATGGATTCCTGACAATGTCTGAAAAATCATCTTTGGAGAAACACCGAAGTGACTAGCATTGTGAGCAAGTAAACTTTCAGGGAGTTAGTCACACACACTAGTCCTCAAGAGAATGTATAAGGTCTTTGGGGCCCAGACATAAAACCCAAACCAACACCCAGTTATCAGCTGCGTGTGTGTGTGTGTGTGTGTGTGTGTGTGTGTGTGTGTGTGTGTGTGTGTTTGCATCTGAGATCAGGGAACAAATGGTGGCATAGTTTCTCAGAATCTATCCACTTTATGTTTTGAGTCAGGGTCTCTCACTGGCTTCAGGCTCTCCAGTTGGGCTAAGCTTGCTGGCCAGTGAGCCCCAAGAGTCTGTGTGCATCTTTCCCTAGAGCGAGAATGGCTAGTTTTTCACACAGGGTCTGATGATTAAGCAAAGTGAATCATCTCTCCCATTTCTTACTGTTGATGCCTGTGTGACAGCTTTTCTAGAAACTGTTGATAGGCTTCTTTTTTTTGAGCTTCTTGCGATCAGCATACCAGTGAATAAGGAGTTTAAAAAGATGTCTGCATATGCTCAGGAAGCAGGCACTTAAGAAGCATGGGGTGAGGAAGAGGATGCTGGGAAGAGGGAATGAAGGGAGATACATGGCAAACAGTGTTCATCATGGAATCACCTCACCCAATGCCAGAGCACAACCAGGCCTCCCTCCTCCTGCCAAGTGCTTTCTTCCCAATCCACCTGCAGCCAGGTGGGCTGGCTGGCTCCACAGCCATATGCCTGGTCCCTTCTCTTGTACAGCCTCACACAAAGGAAGATGGCGCCTGCTCCTGTCTCCCTTTTCTTAAAGCATTGTTGGGTGAAGTACAGTGTTCATGACTGCAGCTGCAAACCGGGAGCCTGATCTCTAAGCTCCTCTCTTCTCTGTAGTGCCTGCACTGGCCTCTGTCCTCCTGAGCTTGGGCTTTCGTCTTTGGGGCACTTTCTGCCCCCGACATCTTGGCAGATCTGCATCCTTATCATTCTGGGGCTACCTTTCCGAGAATCCTCTCCAGACTGCTTGCTGTGGGGGGTGAAAAATACTGTCAACCTGGCCAGACCTGGGGCCTCCAGGCAGCAAGCCTCCAGGTACACCTGTGAGGGACTAGCTAGATTAGGTTAGCCTCCAGGCACACCTGTGAGGGATTATCTAGACTAGGTCAGCCTCCAGGCACACCTGTGAGGGATTATCTAGACTAGGTCAGCCTCCAGGCACACCTGTGAGGGACTAGCTAGACTAGGTTAGCCTCCAGGCACACCTGTGAGGGACTAGCTAGACTAGGTTAGCCTCCAGGCACACCTGTGAGGGATTATCTAGACTAGGTTAGCCTCCAGGCACACCTGTGAGGGACTAGCTAGATTAGGTTAGCCTCCAGGCACACCTGTGAGGGACTAGCTAGACTAGGTTAGCCTCTGGGCATACCTTGAGGGATTATCTAGTTAGTTGGAATGGGAAGATCGCTAAAAATGTAGGTGACATCAAATCTTGGAGTGATGCCTTTTAGACTTTTCCTGTGAAGAGGAGAAAGCGAGCTGATTCCTGACTGTGGATGAAATGTGACCAGCAGCTTCCTGCATGACTTTCCTGCCAAGATGGACCATCCCCTCACACTGTGAACCAAAAGTAAAGCCCTCCCTCCCTTAAGTTGCTTCTGTCAGGCATTTTGTCTCAGCAGTTTGCTTTCCTTCCTTTCCTCATGCCCATGAAAACATCATGAGCCTTTGATGCCCATGTCTGGCTCCCCCAGTAGGATGTGAGCACTGCTGAAGAGAAGCAGCCTTGAGTCCCGGATGAAGCATTTGTTGAGAAGGAAGGAATGGCTCAGTGGGTGGGAATCACCTCCAAGTTAAGGTTTACTAGTCTACCAGCTTGCTCTCAGGAAAGCCCAGCCTCCCCTCACTTCTCACCCCACTTAGTAGTGAATGGCACTCCCTGCTGGCGAGGATGATGCCAAGAGAGGCTTGTAATTAGTGCTCTGATTATTCAAACTGAAGCTGTGATGGCTAAGGGATGGTGTTCCCACAAAAACCTGCAGGAGAGCCAGGCCATTTGGCAGCCACCGCGTTCCTGAGGAAGCAGATCAATTTCCGTTTGATTTGTTTAAAAATAACAAATAAACAATGCAGATCCACTTACAAGTTTGGTTCCTCCTCTGCCGAACTTTTTGGGGGAAGGGAGGCAATGTGAAATTGCCAGTTAGGACAAGACAGGCAGGTCCCATTCACAGTTCAATCGGATTCCCCTATAATCATAGCTAATAACTGTATTTTCCTTGTACTAAGCAGTTCTGTGATTTTAAGGCTGACCACAGAGCCAGCTAGGAGATGCTTGGGGGTCGGCCCCAGACGAGGGCCTAGGAAATGCCTGCCACAAGGAAGTCTATTTTTCCCTCTTTCTTCTAATTTTAGCTCCAGTGATAAAGGACCTGATCGCCCCCGAGGGAGGGCTGAGGGGGTTGGTGGAAATTAAGAATCTCAGAGTCATCCCCCTCCTAATCCCCTGCACATTGTCCCTTGAATGCAGAGGAACCAAGCAGTGTTTCTTGTAAGGTCAGAACACAGAGGGCCTCTCCGCCTTAGTTTGATTTGCCTGACCTCTGTTAATCTTAGACTCCTAAACATGCTCCTTTCTCTGCTAAATCCTCCAGGCACACCCCACTGCCATTACACTATTAAGAACTCACTCAGATGACTTGCATGGCTTCTCTCACTAACCCACAGTTCCACCATCCTCTGTCCCATGTCTTAATGCATGCACAAGGTCAAAGGTATGGACTCTGGCGCAAGAATGCCCCATGCTGATTGTTAGTCCTTCATGTATATGCTGTGTGACTTCAGGCCACCTGTTTGACCTCTCTGCGCTACTGTTGCTACGTCCAGGATGGACTGGAGGACAGTAGAAGCATTTTCCCTGTGACAGGGTTGTGACTGTAGGTCCATGGGTGTCTACACAGTAAAGGGCTGTAGCTGGGTTAGGGGTTGGGGAGTCAGGGTTAGGCTTACCACTGGCTTTTGACATTGCTCTTCTCCAGGGTTGGTTTCCTTTTCTGGGATCTTTCTCTTTCCTCCCCATCCCATATCCTCTCAGCGGACATATCTCCATTTGCTAACATATTTCCAGACTCTGTATTTTGAGCCAGGCTCCTCCTCTCCCTGGATCCTCTGTGATTTAATTGTCTGTCTATCTTACAGGGAACCCCAGAATGTCTCAGCTTCAGCCTCATTGACACCTGGGCTAGCTCAGTCCTACGTGTGGAGAACTGGCAAGTGCCTTGTGGAATGTTGTCACACCCTTGGCTGATACTCGATGGAGGCCAGTAACATTTCTCCCACCCCCTCCGCTGACATAGCTAGAGCATGTCCTTAGACACACCCCACGAGTGTGAAATCTCTTCAGACTGAAAGTGCTGACTCGACTAGAAACTCTCACAGGACAGGAAACCCATGTGCCTTTCTATCAGCACCTCTGGTCTCTGAAACAGCAAGGTATGTCAGCCTGCATCATGGAATAAGGTTTTTAACAAAGAACCACATGGACAGAGTCCTTGAAGACCTTCACAAAGCTGAAACATTTTTATTCACGGAATCTGAGCTGTAGCAGTGTCAGAGCACAGTACATGGCTCACATCTTTGAGGTGACATTGGTGTCAACAGCACAGCTGTGCAGCCTGGGTGTCATGTACAGGATATACACAGTGTACCATATGCCCATATGTGACACTTGATGACAATGGATACTGGGTCACTTGTTCATGCAGTTTGACATTTAAAACATTCCAGGAGCCGGAGGGATGAATGCCTGATTAAGCTGGCTTGCTGCACGAGCCTAAGCACAGTGGTCCAGGTCCCAGCATCCAGGGAACAAGCAGAGTGTCCTGCAAACACTCAAACTCAGCTCTGAGGGACTAGGTGACTTCTCTTGACCTCTGTGCTCATGTGCACACACACACACACACACACACACACACACACACACACACACACAAGAAATAAAACAAATCTAAAATAAGTTAACAAAGAGTGTATTGCTTTTTCCTGAGAAGCTTCGTGTGAAGCAGTTGCATCTGCCAAGCCCCCTGCATGACCGGGGACCGCACCCTTCTCTGATTCGCTCTCTGGTTTCATTTACTCTCATCATGCTCATTTCCTCATGGCCCTAGACACAACAGATTGTGCGGCTTGTATGCATACTATCTACATAGCCTATTTGTGTAGGTAGCTGTACCACAGAGTGTCTGTCTTATACAGTGTCATTGTTCTATTGCTGTGAAGAGACTCCAGGACCAAGGGAACTCTTACAAAATTAATTGGGGGCTTGCTTTCAGTTTTAGAGGGTTAGTCTATAATCAAAGAGCAACCATACAGGCATAGTGGTGGAGCAGTAGTTGAGAGCTTTACATCATGATCCATAGGGAAGAGAGAGAAAGAGACAGGGAGAGAGACAGAGATAGAGAGAGACAGAGACAGAGAGTCACAGAGAGAGAGAGAGAGAGAGAGTGAGAGAGATAGAAAACAAGCTTTCAAAACCTCAAAGCCCACCCTGAGTAACACATCTCCTTCAACAAGGCCAGATATTCCAATAAGGCCACACCTCCTAATCCTTCCCAAACAGTTTAGCAACTGGACACTAAGCATGAAAATGTATGAGCCAATCAGGGGTCTTCTCATTCAAACCACCACGGTGTCTAAGTATACATTTTAATGTCTGTACAATGCCAAAAAGTCCCAGTGACCCACTTCTTAGAATGAAGTCCTGTCCTTAAGGGACACATTACTACATTTATTTGGCCTTTTATTGTCCACTGTGTGAATGAATTGGCATTCTGGCCTGAGCAGCCAAGTACATCACAAGCTAACAATAAAAGGGCTGACTTCTCCTGCTTAATATGTGTGACTGGGGAGCCTGAGTCTGGTTCTGGAGAGCTTCCTGTGTGGCAGAGAGAGCCAGGCCATCGTTGCCAGGCGTGTTGTTAGGAAGCATCGTCTTCAAGCTGCTCCTCCGACCCGGTGAATGGGCATCTGGGTGGCGCTTTCTATCTGTTTGAACACGCTCTTCAGGTTCTGGCTCACACTGGAGCCGTTCTCAGCCCCGGATGTTCTCAGAATTCCCCAGAAAGGTTTTTGAATGACAGGATGCCTGGAAGATGAGATTCTCTCCACCCAACAGCATGAGGGGCACTGGTAGGAGGGAGAATCTTCGGCAGGTGTGAGGGTTTGAAAATGGCGTATCCCCAGCAGGTTCATGGGTATGAAGTTGGCTCCTAGCCAGTGGCAATTTTGTGAGGCTGTGAAGCCATTCAGACATTGGAACCGAGTAGTGTAAGTAGGGAGAGGAGGGTACAACTAGAGTGGAAAAGCAAGTGATTCTTCCAGTGCCTGCTTCCTGCTCTACGGAGATGTGTCAAGCCATGCTACAAACTCCGGCCATCATAGCCAGAGCCCAGCCTTGCCCACCATGTAACCGAAGTGAAATCCTCCCTCCATTAAATTGTTCTTGCTACATATTTGGTCCTAGGAAGTTGACAACATGAAAGATATAATTACAATTAATAATTTATAAATAAAATGAGAAAAGGGACAGAAGGGTGTTGGCGGCATAAGACCTCAAAATCCCACTGAGGCTCCAAGTTATCAAATGACCAAATGGACCTCTATTGGTTAAAAAAAATCAATCATCATTAAGATAAAAAGTATAACAATAATGATGATGGGGACACACTGAGTGACTCCTGCGTGACAGGCACTGTTCCAGGTACCCCACACATAACAACTTGTTAGCCCTTCGTTGCTATAAAATGGGCTCTACTGTTGTCTTATTACAGATGGTAAAACTGAGGCTCAGATGGGTGACAGTCACTCATTATGGAGCCACCCACTCATAAGATCTCCAAGAAAAGTCCTCACTATGCAACATGAACCTCTGATAATACATGAGCGCCCTGGGGACTTCTTAGCCACCTGCTGTGTAAGGAACCAGCAGAATAAAGTTATAGGTCTGTGCAGGATGGCTTCCTCACCCTGCTCTTGGGTTCCAACCCTCATCTCGTTGCGCCTGTCTCTCTGAGAAGCCCATGGGCAAACTGAAATTCCAGTGGTGCTAAGCTATCTACCCCCCCCCCCCTTTCCTGGAAAGTTACTTGTTTGCTCAAGGTCGGTACCCACCTCTGTTCTGAGCCTTCTGAGCATGTTCAGAGGTGTGTCTCTGGGGAAACCAAGGCTGATACACTTCTCTTGGGGCTCTCCAGCATCAAGGTGTTGATTTTTCTTCTTAGTTCTTAGTTCACAGTATTATCTTAGAGCACTAGCTTGGCTGCCCTGCAGAGCTAAACTAGCCAGTAATTTCTACCATTTGTTCTCTCACTGCTGTGACAAAAATATATGACAAAAGTAACTTAAGGAAGGACTTTGGGGGGAGTGTTGATTGTTTTTGTTTTGTTTTTGTGTTTGGTTTTTTTGTTTTGTTTTGTTTTGCTTTTGGCTCACAGTTTGAGATGTGACAAACCATTGTGGTGGTGAAGTCATGCTGGCAGGAGCTTGCAGCTGCTGCTAATTTGGAATCTTGCAGTTAGGAAGCAGAGAGAGATGGCCATTGGTGCTCAACTCATAATAAACTGTTAAAATGAACACATTTGTGTTTGTATTTGTTTTCAACATTGCCAGGGTGTTGTGGGAAATTAAAATTACAAAATTAGAAAAAAATCAAAAATCATACACACACACACACACACACACACACACACACACACACACGCACATGCACACACATAAAATCAGAGTATCTTCCTGTACCAAAGACCAAAGACACTAGAGCAGAGAGGTGAGTGCTCTATGTAGGCTCAAATTCTCCATGTTCAAAGAATTGTGTAGAACTGCAGCCCATGGGACAAGGACACAAACTTCCTACCTTAATTAACACAATCTAGAAACTCTCACTGACATGCCTAGTGGTGTCTCTTAGACAATTCTAGACCTGATTAAGCGGATGATACTATTAACTATTATATTTTCCTTCTGAATGATTCCAACGAAGAGGGCCAGAGCCTGGAGGGTCTTGAAGCCAGAATCTGGTACATACTAATTAATTAATTGTGCAAGATGTGTCCCCAGACCTCTGAGCATCTCATGTGATTTCAAGGTCACAGCATTAGATTCACAGTCTCTCTATTTTACAGACAAGCACATTGGTGCTCAGGGAAGCAGGATTCTCCACACTGCACCAAGGTGGCTATGTTTGCATGTGAGTCCAGTTTATAGGTTCTCAGCTCTCATACAAGGCAGCCTGGATGACTTCTGGAAGGCTAGAGCAGAGAGAGCTGGCACCCTGGGAAAATCATAGGCAAAGCCACAGATTATATAAAAGGTCAAGAAACACAGAGGAGAGAGTGGGGATGATGAACAGAATGATGGCAGACTGTAAGAATGCTAAAAAGTTGTAATCTTGCATCACCAAGCACCTCCACCCAGGGGAAGTGGGATTACTCTCCCTCAAAGACCTGTAGCTTCTGCTGGATTTCCATTGCTAAAATGTGTATCTTAAAGAGCCTTGTTAGAGCAGTGGGTAGCATGTCAATCTCATAAGACATGTCTCTGAATTTTACAGAACCAATTTTCAATGACACCACCATTTGGCTTCAAGAAGCAATGGCAGGAATGGATTGATGGACTCCAGTGCTTATTATGTCTAGAGATCCCTGACTTCCTCTATGTTTTGAGACAGCAGAGGATGGTCCTGCTAGGCTACAAAGTATTTAACCTAAAGTGAAAATGACATGTGCACAGCTCTGCACCCTGAGATGGAATGAAGGAAATAGGTGTGTCGAGGTCGTGAATTTTGGTGATGACTTTTTATGGCCCTCACATCTCACTCCTGAAACTGGACTAGATGGAAACCACAATTATCCTGGGTGCTTTCAAGCCAGACTTTTCCCACGTAATGGCAACTTGGGTGGATATCGAACATGTCCATGTTTGACCCTTGTCATGTCAAAATCACCTCCAACTCAGGAATCAACTTCCTCCAATGACAGTAGCATGGCAGGCAAGCCACAGCTAGAATTAGCCTGTTCCATACCGCCAGGCATTGCTAACAAACTGCCTCTCTTTAAGTGGCATTCCTTTGTAGGCAATTGGCAGACTGGGAAGACCAATCCCCTGTGCCAAGTTTCTGCTCCCCATTGGAGGCTTACAGGGTGATTTCACTTCTTGCATTCATGGGGACCCCGGCAGGTGTGAGCCTGGAAGGGAAGAAGATGGCATACCATAGATGCCTCCTGGCAGAGGAGGGGAAGCCACAGAGATGAATCTGGAAATGTATTGATGAGAAGAGGGAGGGCAAGGAAGAATTTACTGAGGGAAAAGTGCCAGAGCAGAAAAACAAAAGGAAATAAGACAAAAGTCAAGAGTAACTCTCCTCCTACCTCTCCCTCTCCCTCTCCCTCTCCCTCTCCCTCTCCCTCTCCCTCTCCCTCTCTGACCATCCCTCCCTCCCTTCCTCCCCCCTCTCTCTGTCTTTCTCCACATAAGCATGAATGCTTGGAAGAAGATAAAGAGGAAACTCAGGAGAGGAGGCTCTGCTGGAACAGAAGGGCTGAAACAGCCTGTTGGTTGTGCAAGATCATCCCTTGGGATTCCACACAGTGACTCATCAGCTACAGGCAGCTTTGGGTTTCTTTGAAATCCAGATGTGCTAGTAAAGAGGACAGCAAGTCTGGTGAACAGGATCGAGGGTCTCATTGTTTCCCTTAAGAATTCCCTTAAGAATGGGGATTTGGGTATTTTTGGTAATTCCCTGTGGGTTCTCAGCCTTGCTAGCTTCAACTGACAGCAGATGTCAAGTCTATTCTCTGGTGGAAAATGGTTTGCAGACACTGGAACGTGGACTTCAGAGGCTCCAATAGGAATGGAGTTTGTAGCCAACTGGCATTTGGCTTTCAGGGTGTCTTAAAGCCACTGTTTGGATATCTAGTAGCACTGAGCCTTGCTCCTGATAATCTATGCTAGCACTTCATTCTCACTTTGCCAGTGTATGAGGTGCAGGCTTGAAGGATGCAGACTTTCCTTCTCATTTCCCAGAGCCCACTCTTGCCAGGATCCAGCACAACTCTGCCCAGCCTTGCATCCTTCCTTGCTATGATCTCTCCTCCCAGGTCCCTCTACTGCCACCACACTAGCAAGCTTGTTCCCACCTGGGGGCCTTTGAACTTTAATTCCCTCTGCCTGAAATTTGCCTCCTCCAGATACATAAAACTTGTTCCATAATTCCCAGCTCCTGCCTTGCACAGCCAATGAATTACACTCCTGTCTTCTTGCATATCAGTTTTCTCCTAAGCACTTATTTCTAGCTAATAAAGGATAAATTAAAGATAAATTAATACAAATCAAACTGAATTCAAGAGGAACTAAATGAACACAAGTAAACATTGCTTACTGATTTCTCTTACACCTCATCTTCTGCTGCTTAGCAAAGAAGTACACTCTGTGAAGACAGAAGTGTGGCCTGCCTGCCACCACCTGATCCTCGGGGCCCCGAGACAGAACCTGGAATATTCCATTAACCAATAAAAGAGTAATCAGGAATAGGCATTGTTCTACTAGTCTTTCCCCCACTCCAGCAGATGCCGGCAAAGAGATGTAGAGGAGAGGATATTTATTTTGGCTCGTGGTTTCACCCAGAGTCAGTTGGTTCTCTTGTCTCTGGGTCATGAGGCATCATGGCAGCAGGGCATAGCAAAGTTGCTTACCTTAGGAGAGATAGGAAGCAAAGGCAGATGGAAGCTCGGGACATAGCACATCTGCCTGGGTGTGTCCTGACGATCCACGTCCTCACACTAGCCTCTACTTCCTCCTCTCCACTACCTCCCAAGCCTGCCATTAATATTAAGGCTTCATCAAAGGATCAATCCTTTGATTAGAACAGACTGCCCCAGGAGCCAGTCACTTCCTCAAGGTGTGTTAGCTTATACCAAGCCTTTTAATACACAATCCTTCAGGGGAAGCCTTCACATCCCGCAAATGCCATAACAGGCACACAGGGCATTTAAAATGCTGAGGCTGTATTGGGGTCTGAGATGGGTGGTCAGTGGTGAGCTGGGCTAATGTTGATTCAGCTTCTTTTCCAAGTTCACCAGTACATGATCACATTGGTTCGCAAGGAGAAGTCAGAGGCAGATGGCAGATGCTAGCACCTCTTGTCAGGGGTCTATCTGAAAGTGTTATACCTGCCCTCCCCCCAAATGCCACAGATTCCTCGAAGCCATTTCTATAAGGCATTTTCTTAACTGTTAGCTGATATAGGAAGGCCCAGCCCACTGAGCCATCTCTAGGCTGGTGGGTCTGGGCTGTGTAAGAAAGAACAAGCCCGGGGGGGGGGGGCAAACCCCGAAGCAGCATTTCTCTGTGGGTTCTGCTTCAAGCTTCTGCCTTGAGTTCTGTCCACGGCTTCCCTCAGTGATGGACTGCAATCTGTAAGGCAAATAAACCCTTTCTCCTCTAGCTGTTTTTGGATAGTGTTTTATCACAGCATTGGGGAACAGGACATGGGGGTTCAACTTCCCCTCGTGCATGCTGCTTAACATCACAGGCCCTAGGGGCTACTGAGAAGGACAGAATTTTCCTTAGTGGAGCCTGTGGAGCATCTTACAGAGGGTAATGCTGGAGGCTGGCAGGGGGAGTGTCTACCATGCCATTTAACCCACAGCACACACTGACACATCCACCGTGTAAGCACACTGACAAGCACAGGGACATAAACACACAGACACTCCTAATGCAAGACATAAGCATGTAAACAAAAGTTGTGTAGACATACAAAGCTGGTGCACACTCGGGGACCAGATTTCTTGGTCTAAATCCAACCAACCAAAGCTTCCAGTGCTCTCTGTAGTCTCTCCTAAAGACAATTTTGAAAGGCAGTGGGGAAAAGGAAAGACTCTACTCAGTAGGTAGATCTCCTCTTTATCTTTCTTGCTCTTTTAACCAAAGCAAATGTTGGCTTGAGTTTGTGTTGAAATATCTTGTAGCCTTGCTTTAGGCCACTCTGTTCTGCCCTTGCTGAGCTCTGTTGTTAATTAAGAATTATTAATTTTAACTGAAAGTAGAACATGATCCAGCTGTGCCACCCCTGGACTCCTAGGTATATTGTGACCAAAGGAATCAAGACACAGTAGAGAGGTCTGTGCATCGGGCTTATTGCAACTCGATCTACAGTAGCCCATGGTAAAGTCAGCTAAAATGCCCATTAAGAACAAAAGAAAATGTGTATATATGCTTGATAGATTTCTGATTTTGCACTCTCAGCAAAGCTATACCTCCCACATTGATGCCAGCTTCAATGATCACAGAATGGAGATGGCTGTAGAATGTGCCCTTGAGTTTTCCATATTTGTGGTTACCTGTTGTCTTAGGGTTCCTATTGCTGTGATGAAACACCATGATCAAAGTCACTTAGGGAGGGAAGGATTTATTTGCCTTACACTTCCACATCACACTTCATCATCAAAGGAAGTCTGGATAGGAACTCAAATCAGGCAGGAACCTGGAGGCAGAAGCTGATGCAGAAGTCATGGAGCACTGACTTGCTCCCCATAGCTTGTTCAGCCTGCTTTCTCATAGAACCCAGGACTACCAGCCCAGCGCTGGTGCCACCTACAATGGGCTGGGTTCTCCCACGTTGATCACTAATTAAGAAAATGTCTTTCAGCTGGATCTAATGGAGTCATGTTCTTAATGAGGTTCCCTTCTCTCTGATGACTCTAGTTTGTGACAAGTTGACATAAAACTAGTTAATTTCTCAAAGTGGAGTATGCATGTACATTCCTGTGATAGAGTTGTATTCACCTCATTGAGGGAAAATATAAAGAATTGGGTAAAATTTGTACTAAGAGGAGAAAAGAAAGCTCAGGAAGACAAAAACTGTATGCCTTCTCTGATACTGAGAACCTGAATTCAATATACATAAAATAAAAACGGGAAAGCATATCTCTACATGACAGTGGAAGGGGGCTGTTGAACAAGAAGAGAGAGAGAGCATGGGGAGTGAGCGAGGGGGATGAGAAAGGGTGCTGGGAGGGGATTATAATCAGAGTGCCTTCTTGACATTATTGAATATTATAATAAACTCACTATTTTGTGATACACTGTAAAATAGTGGGAATCATTTAGATGAGGGATTGTTTTTAGGAAAAGTGTTCCCATCGATGTAATGGATTTCACTCTGGGAAGTAACAGGTAACCAGAGACGAGGAAGCATTAAGATGGGAGCACTCTCCAGCTGTCTCCAGTCTTCTGTGGCTGAAGCTGATATCCACATTTGGAGGGCATCTTTTCTGAGTGTGCAAAGTCATCATAACTGATCTGACAAAGGATGAGAGATTTGGAATCTCACTGTCTCAATTTGACTGAGGAGACCCTCAGTGTTTTAGCTACCTTTCTCTGTCTCTGTCTCTTCTCTTGCCTTTTGCTGGGGATGGTTTCAAATGGGCTATTAGATTTGGGGTGACTTACCCCAGTGTTATGACTTCAATAAAATGTACATAACTGTGTACATGTGTGCATGCTTGAGCTTGGATGTATTCAGGAAAGAGTTTCCCTTTTCTAATGGCAAGCAACAAGGCTTCCCTTCCAAATCTGTTTGTAAAACATCAAACCAGGGATGACATGAGACTTTCACAGGAATGGGGAGGAGTGAGTCTCATTAAACCTAAAACTGTGTTCCCTCTCATTGGTCATGTAAACCAATTTGAATTGCTATATAAAGACAAAAAATTAGCTGTTGGCACAAATCATGCCAGATAGATGAGCCTCCCCTCAACATAAGGTGGGTGTGGATAGCCAAGCAGCGCCAGGAGAAAGTTACTCTTCCAGGCCCTCAGGACACAGAGACTGAGGAGGAAAAGTCAGGGACAGGAACCTTCCGGTTTCCATCTGTGGCAGGAGACCTGTGCCTGGGCCACCAGGGTTCCATAGCCAAGTAGCACCAGGAGAAAGATACCCTCCCAGGAGTGTGGAAAAGCCGTGAGTGGGGATAAGACAAGCACCACTGCTCACCAGGACCTGGGGACCTCAGCCTGGGCCACAGGGCTCCAGGAGAGAGCTGGTATCCCAGGAGTGTTGACACACCTTCGAGCATAGACAAAACCACCACTTTTGTTCAAACTCACTGGATCAAGAGGGACCTTTGCAGAGCCATCAGGACACAGAAACCAAGGGACAGCTGGGGACAAGATCCTTCTGGTTTCTGTCCGCACCCCAGAGCTGACTCTGTACCACAGCTCTCCAAACCCAAACCCCTTTAAGAGAGAGCTGGTCTTCAAGGAGTAATGATACAGAGGCCTGCAGGAGGGGCAAGCCACAGCCAGACAGAGTAAGACCAGCTAACATCAGAGTTAACAAGATGGCAAAAGGCAAGGTCAAGAACCTAAGGAACAGAAACCAAGGCTACTTGGCATCATCAGAACCCAGCTCTCCCACCACAGCAAGCCCTGGATACCCCAACACACCAGAAAAGCAAGACT
>CM052703.1:79523585-79545131 GCA_028551405.1 Uromys caudimaculatus
TGCTCCAACATGTAATAAAGACACATGCTCCACCATGTTCATAGCAGCCATATTTATAATAGCCAGAAGCTGGAAACAACCCAGATGTCCCTCATCAGAGGAATGGATACAGAAAATGTGGTACATTTACACAATGGAGTACTACTCAGCTATTAAAAACCATGATTTAATGCAATTTGCAGGCAAATGGATGGAACTTGAAAAATATCATCCTGAGCAAGGTAACTCAGTCACAAAAGAACAACCATGGTATGTACTCACTGATAAGTGGATATTAGCCCAAAAGTTCGGAATACCCAAGTTTCACTTTACAGTAACTGCTGGACTGAGTGTGAGGTCCCAGATGGAGGAGTTGGAGAAGGGACTGAAGGAGCTGAGGGAGTTTGCAGTCCCATGGAGGGAGCAACAGTGTCAACTGGCCTGACCCCTCCCCAGTCCTCCTGGAGGTTGGACCACCAACCAAAGAATACACATCAAGGTACCCATGGCTCGGAGGATTACATATGTGGCAGGGGAGGGCCTTGTTGACCATCAGGGGGAGGAGAGGCCCTTGGGCCTGAGGGTGTTAGAGGCCCCAGTAAAGGGGAATGTCAAGGTGGGAATGCAGGAGTGAGTGGGCGGGTGGGTGGGAGGTGGAATTCCCTCATAGAGGCAGGGGAGGGGGAGGGAATAGGGGGTTTTCAAAGAGGAGACCTGGAAAGGGGGAAACATTGGAAATGTAAATAAAGTATCAAAAAAAAAAAAAAAAAACCATAAGGTGAGTGTGATTAGAGTTTTTCCTCAATGTCATAATTTAAAAAAGGTGATAAGCGGAGTGTCCTGAACCAGCCCTCTGTGATTTCAAGGAGCAGAAAGGAAAGTCAGCTCTCCTGAAATAAACAATGTAATCTGAAAGATTCCTCCAGCCTCCCAACAGAGTGAGAATAACATGGGCGGAGCTAATTGACTCAGGGAGATCTGATGATGCTACTCAGTAGTCCATGACAAAGACGGGAAAGATATAGCCATCGGTTTTAGCTTCAACAATTGATTGTGAAAATAATCAAAGATCACAAGAGGATTGCTGAAGTTTTCTGCCTAGGGTTCTTACAGGTAACTTATATGGTGCCTCAGGGTCTTTTTGTGACTGGATGTAGTCTATTTCATGTGCTTCAGACCATCACTGTAATATGGGTTCTTGGAGGAGCTGGGGAGATGGCTCAGTCAGTAAAGTGTCTGTCAAGCAAACAGGAGGACCCGAGTTAATGTTGAGGTCCTATATAAAAGGCTGGGTATAGCACTACTCCAGTGATCCCATCACTGGGGAGGTGGGAACTGGAGACTGGAGGATGCTTGAGGCTTACAGTCAGTCTAGCCAATTAGCGCATGCCAAGTTCAGTGAGTGACTGAGGAAGAAATCCAGCATCATGCTCTGGACTCTACCCCCACACACCTGCACACATCCATGTGCACATACATATTTGACTCTGTGTGTCTGCGTGTTTACATCCCTGTGTATGTCAGTGTGCATACACAATGGATGTGCCAGTGTGTGCTGTGGGTTAAATGACTAAATGACATGTTAGGCAGTGCTGCTGCCAGCCTCCAGCAGTGTGTGCAGGTGCCAGCCTTCAGCAGTGTGTGCAGGTGCCAGCCTTCAGCAGTGTGTGCAGGTTCCCTGACTGCAGAGACGTCTGTGACACAATGAAGGCCAGATCCCTGAGATCCGACTGTGAATAAAGGTCATGGTGTCTGAGCAGGTGCAGGTCCATGAAGCTGTCCACTGGGCTCTGGAAGCCTCTGAGTCACCCTGCAGAGCGTCCATTCTACTGCACAGCTGACCTCTGTTGTCATTGTGTGTGGCTAAGGTTCTCTGGAGCAAATAGGGCTTGCGAGGAAGAAAGAGGCAGTCCTTGGCCATCCCCCAGCTCTTCCCTATAATTTAGCCATTTACTCAGTTATTTGCTTAATATTTTTAGTTGTATTTGAGGATCAGATCCAGGACTGAAAGCGTGATAGGAAACAGTCTCCCACTGACCAACACCCTCAGACCTTGCTGTATATTTTTAGAAAGGAATCATACTTGGTACCAGGCCACTGTAAACTTAATAATCTGACACCTCAGGGGTGTTTTCTCTGTCCCCCTGGACTGTGCCATCTTAGATACCTCTCATGCTGCCCATTGAGTGAGAGACTTGTTCTGAATTCCAAACTATACTAGAGACACTGGTGACACTGTTGTCTGTGGTGCCTGCCGTAAGCATGCCACTCTCTCAGAGCTCTAAATGCCTCCTCCTCCTCCCCCTCCTCCCCCTCCTCCTCCTCCCCCTCCTCCCCCTCCTCCCCCTCCCCCTCCTCCTCCTCCTCCTCCTCCTGGGGTTAGGGTAGAGTGTAACACCTGTGTCAGATGAAGAAACGGAGGCACAGAGACTTGAAGAATGATGTGCAAGATCTCATAATTGGAAAGTCATTGGTGGAGAGTTACAGCTGAAGGTGGCCAAACTTAGGGACTGTTTTCTTAATAAGTGGTCAATTCTGATCTCCACCATAAAATTTGACCCAAGATTCTTTGAGCAAACCTTAGCTTCTATGGCTCATGTACCCTTGCAGGAATTGGATGTGACTTGTTCTTCAATATGGGCTAGATCCTGAAAGGGAAATCAACCCTAAACACAGCACCCTTTCTTTCTCCAGTAAATTTTAATTTTTTTATATGTGTGTACAGCTGTGTGCATCTATGTGTATATACATTTGAGTGTCTGTAGAGGACAAAAAAGAGTTTTGGTCCCTCTGGTACTCTGCAAGAAGAGCAAGCATTTTTAACTACAGAGCCTCTTCTCCAGCTCTTCTCTCTCTCTCTCTCTCTCTCTCTCTCTCTCTCTCTCTCTCTCTCTCTCTCTCTCTCTCTTTCTCTCTGTCCCTCTCTCTGCCTCTCTGTCTGTCTGTCTCTGTCTCTGTCTCTCCCCTCTCTCTGCTTCCTTGCCCTCTTTCCATTTCCTTTCTTCTCACTTTCCTCTTTTCTTCCTTTCCCACACTCTCTTTCTTCTTTCCTGGTCTCACCTCACAGCCCAGGCTGGCCATGTACTTGTGATCTCCCAGCATCAATCTCTGGAAAGCAGCACAGCGTCTACTCCGTTTCTTGAGTAAAGGCAGAGAATTAAGGAACTAATTTCATAGGATGTTCTTATTTCTGGATGTGATCCAGCCATGATCTAGGCTGTGACTCAGATACTTGACCTTACTTTAAATTCCCACAGCCTGTGGTTTAGGGCAACCATTCAGCCAAGCTCTTTTCCAGAGAATGGTCCTCCGCCACCTAGTGATTGCATGAGGAATTTCAGGGTTGGTTGAGTGAGGGGCAGAAACACCAGGGTTAATCAGGGAGATGCAGGCCATTGAGGAAGCCTGAGGGACTGTGCCACATCTGTCTCCAACATCAATGCTTTCAGTATTCACCCATCTGGATGACGGATGAAATTGTTTTCACCATGACCATGGCTTGATGTCTGTCACCATACCTATGGCTGGATGGTTGTGGCTACAGCCACCACAGTAGCATCCTGTTAATGGAATAGTATTATTTTCTTTCCAGAAAAACTATCTATCTGGAAAAATGCATGGATTAAGCACACTTATAATTTACCAAACCTAAATGTTACCCATGGGCACTTTCTTCTTTTTAGTCAAGGCTTTTTGCTTCATGCTAGGCCTTGTGCTAAAACTTTTCCATAGAGCATCTCATATGTTCTTTCTTAACAGCTCTGAGCAAGATTAAATGATCCATGTGATCAAGCCTGAGCTCCATGAAGCTTTCGTAGGTTCTGTGGTGTGTGAGGGAAGTGAAAGCTGAAGGTAGCCAAGGCCCAGTCAAGCTACTGTGCAGCACTGCCGTGGCTGTGTAGACATGTTGCTCCGGGTACTTCTCTCATTGCAGCGAGCAAATACCCAACAACAAGCAACCTGAATGGAGGAGGGTCTAACTTGCTGTCAGAGTATAAGCAGGACTATGGTCTATGACTGTGGCAGAGAGTTCACAGGGTAGCTCTTGACATAGCATATGCAGAGAAGGAAGACAATGTGTTGTAAGGCTATAAAATCTGAAGGTCCACACCTCATTTCCTTGGGCAAGGCTCTACTTCCTTAAAGTTCCAGAACTTTTCAAAATAGGTTCTAGAAGGAGACCTTATGTTTAAGCTAAGGCACATAGGCAAAATTTCATTTTCAAACAATAACCTATGCATACATATATACATGTATGCATGCAAACAAGCACATATACATACACATACATATACACAGAGATTGGAAGACATATACGTATCATTTATTCAGCCAAAGAACCTTTTAAGAATCATGGAGATCAAAGGCTCACATACTCCTGGAGCTGGAATCATGCACAGGAGGTTGTGAGCTACCTGATGTGGGTGATTGGAACTGAACTACCAGAGCAGGGCGTGTTCTTAACCATTGAGCCATCTCTCCAGATTCTGAGAAACTTTTCTAGACAAAATACATCATCAGGGTTAAAATCCAGTGCTGTATGTAGGCAGGAGAGAGGGGGATGCCCTACTATTGCACATTGCAATAATAATAGGATAGGCTCTTGGAAGGGTCAACTTCATGGTTTTATATAAAAAAAATACTGACAAATTGAATCCCTTGAGACATCAAAAGGATCATTCATCATGATAAAAGGGCTTTATCACTGGAATCCAAGGGAGGCTCAATCTCTAAAAACAACTCCACCTGTGAGTACCATGTGCTAACCAACTGTACCACTAGAGCAGCTGAATTAAATGAATGGGAAGATCCTTTATCCCATGGTTTAGAAAGCACAACATTGATGTTAATGTACTAACTCCTGTCTCACTTAGGGTTATATTGCTGTGAAGAGACACCATGACCAAGACAAGTCTTATAAAGGAGAACATTTAACTGGGGCTAGCTTATAGTTTCAGAGTTTTAGTTCATTATCATCATGGTTGCAAAAATGGTAGTATCCAGGCAGACATGGTGCTAGAGAAGGAGCTGAGAGTTCTACATCTTGATTTGTAGGCAGCAGAAGGAGACTGTCTACCACATTGGGCATAGCTTGAATATAGGAGACTGCCCCCACAGTGACATACTTCCTCCCAACAAAGCCACACCTCCTAATTATACCACTCTCTAAGTACAAACATTCAAACACGTGAACCTATGGGGGCCATTCCTATTCAAACCATTACACCACATATGGATTAAGTACAATCACTATTAAATCACTATTTCCTCTTTTTTAACAAATAAATAATATCAATTCTCAAATCCCTATGGAATTGTAATGATCCCAAATACCTAAGATAGTCTTGTAAAAAGATAACAAATTCAGAGAACTTACCCTTTTTTTTCCCAAAAGGTCCTATAATCTATGGTAACCTAAACTGTGACATAGACATACAACAAATATGTGGACTCATGGGATGGAATAACAACCCATAAATGCGTCTAAGGCCAACTGACCTTTGACAGGGGAGTCAAGTCCATTCAGGAGAAGAAAAGTAGACTCAAGTAGTGCTGGAACAGTTGGAATTACACTTGCCAATGATTGCAATCAGACACCTACTTTATGCTGTATAAAAATAAATTCAAAATAAACCAGTGGCCTAAACTCGGGGGTTAGGGAGATGGCGACGTGAGTAAAGCATTTGCTGTGAGGATCTGAGGTCAGATCCCCAGGATCCACATAGAGCCTGATGTGGTAGTGCATGCCTGTAGTTTGCCACTCCTACTGTGAGATGGGAGGCAAAGGCTGGAGAATCTGTAGAAGGTGGTGGGCCACCTATTCGGTGTGTGTAGAGGTAAACAAGAGATTGCGTCTCAGAGCAAGGTGGAAGGTACGTGTGTATACATCTGCATTCTCTCTCTCTCTCTCTCTCTCTCTCTTTTACACACACACTCACACACACATGTGCATGCACACAAGCACACACATGCCAACACACACATGCAGGCACACACAACACACATTTAATACAGTTCTTTGGAGAAACTTAAGGGTAAATGGTCATGATCTTGCATTTGAAGACTGATTCTTAGATATTATACTGAAAGCACCTAACAAAACAAATAAAATAAAAAAAGGTGTGTGTGTGTGTGTGTGTGTGTGTGTGTGTGTGTGTGTGTGTTCATATGCTCTCATGAGACCTCAGGATTAAAGGACAGAGAACAAGAGCCCTAACTTTTTAGCATCCCATAGTGAGAATCATGAATATACCTTCATTATTAATAACTGGGAAGAGCTGCGGACAGCTCTCAGGCATGCTGTTGCTGTTTTAACACTAGGTCTTGCTATCCAAAAATATAAGTTGCTTTCTCATTTGTTTAGGATGCTGGAATACAGAAAGATGAAGGAATTTATTCGCAATCATACACCCTATCACATGAGAAAATGCCTGGGTACCCGGAGCCTGGGGCTTTGCATTGAGTTCTTTCTCCCAAGGAGCGCTAGGAGAATTATTCATCTGTAATTTGTGATCCTTCAGATCAGGGCTAGTGTCTACTTTCCTCCGCTCTGGGGAAAACTTCCTCCTGGATGGTGTGAACAGTGTGGGGAAAGGGCTGCAAAGAGAATCCTGAAATGATGAAGATACGTAATCAAATTGCTTTTAAGCATACTTCAGCACTTCAGGAGGACCCATTTATACATTAAGAATGAGTATGCTAATTGCATCCATTCTTGTATTCCTTGAGGAATCTCTCCCAGGCAAACCTCATTTGAATTGCTCTTTTCTTTCAACAAACATCCAGTCCTTGAGATGTTCTGATTTGGGCTTGACTCTGAATCATCACTTTTTTTTTTGAAAAGAAAAAAATTATTAAGTCAGAAGGAGAATGGAGCCATTCAGCACTTGTGGAACACCTAGCAAGTGCCTGGCAACAGGGTCCTCATTCTCAAATAAGGTAAAATGGAGATCAACTCATTAGCAGATTATCTCCATGCAGACGATATATAGAGCTAATTGTCCAATAGGCTGAAAAGCGGGGGTGTGCAATGGTGTCTCACATCAAAATCTTTAAATGCTTCTTCCCCGGTTTCCCTCCTTGACAGTTAAGCTCCTCCTCCCTCTACTCCACACCCCACAAAGCAATGACCCCTACTGTCTTTGACAACTCTACAGTCTCTCTAGACTATGAACAGCACTAAGGGGGAGAAAAGTCAAATCAACTGAACAGAAGGGAGTAACTCTTTCTGCAGTATATCAGTCCCTGTGTGTTCGTGTGTGTGTGTGTGTGTGTGTGTGTGTGTGTGTGTGTGTGTGCCTATGGTGGTGTGTGTGTGAGTGTGTGTGTGTGTTTGTGTGCCTATGATGTGGTATGCATGTGTGTGTGCCTATAGTGTGGTGTGTGTGCCTGTGGGGTGTGTGTGTGTATCTATGATATGTTGTGTGTGCCTGTGTTGTGTGTGTGTTGTTTGTGTATGGTTGTGGTGTTATGTGTGTGCCTGTGATGTGGAATGTGTGTGTCTGTGTGTATGCATGTGGTGTGCATGGTTATGGTGTGGGGTGTGTGTGTGTACCTATGGGGTGTGTATATGTGTGTGTGTGTATGTGTGTATGCATGTGGTGTGCATGGCTATGGTGTGGGGTGTGTGTGTGTATCTATGGGGTGTGTATATGTGTGTGTGTATGTGTGTATGCATGTGGTGTGCATGGCTGTGGTGTGGTGTGTGTACATGTGGTGTAAGGCTGTGGTGTGTGGTGTGTGTATGGTTGTGGTATTGTATGTGTTTGTGGTGTGGTATGTATGTGTATGTGTATGTGCGTGTGACTGTGGTGGTGGTGGTAGTGTGTGTGTGTGTGTGTGTGTGTGTGTGTGTGTGTGTGTGTGACTTTATCTGGTGTCAGTTGTATTATTTCTTCTTTTCTTTGAAATGGATCTCAGAATTTCTCCTGTTATCATCCTGCTTTCTAGAAAAGAAGGCTGCTGTGGTGTGGAGAGATCTGGTCCAAGGTTACACAGCTTGTCAGTGGTGAACTTGGTGATGGGATGGTGGATGCCAGTATTCACAATGCAGCCAGAAATGAAATCTGTGCCTTTATGGCATCAAGTGTATGGAACACTTGCTCTGTCCACTGTATTGGGCTTTCTGCAGTGCTTCTTTGTGAGTGGTGACCAAACACATTCGAGGGAGACCTATGAGACTGGTAGTCTAACATAGTCAACAGACTACCACCATGGCCCAGATCCACTGGGCTGCATCTAAATAAAGTTTTATTGGCATACAACAGGCCCACTCTTCTGGTGGAGTCCATGGCTGCTTTCACACCTCACTGACAATGTTAGGTAGTTGTGACAGGAATTGATGATCCTCTGAGCCTAAAATATCTACAGTCCAGACGCC
Source organism: Uromys caudimaculatus (assembly GCA_028551405.1). NCBI lineage: Eukaryota > Metazoa > Chordata > Mammalia > Rodentia > Muridae > Uromys > Uromys caudimaculatus. Next base: position 79,531,945 of record CM052703.1, read on the forward strand.
GATCATGACACCACAACAATACAACTGCCTAAACGAGACCCAAACAGGGACAACACTCACAGACACAGAAGTAGGGAATGTAAATCTAACACGTACCACTGCTAACCAAAGAACTACAGACAACTGATGACGGCTGAGAGAGGGAGAATTAGGCTCCCTCAGGGATGAGCCCCCTAATACAAGTGGTAAGCCCTGAAATCTTATACATATCAGCAACACCGAACAGACCCAGTAGTTGCTGTTTTGTATTTCTGCATATAGATATGTAACAATAATCATCAAAGAAGAGGCCGTGAGCTTGAGAGGAGGTAGGGGAGGAAGGGGAGGGGCTAAAGGGAGGTAAAGAAAGAGGCAAAATGACGTAATTACGTTTTAAGGAAGTAGAAAGGGATCGTGATGAGCTGCGTGACTTCCAGCGGTAGAACACCGCCGTGCAAACACTCACAAGTCATCGGCATCCTTCGCACGCCTGTGAGGACTTGAAAAGGACAAGCAAAGTCAGCAGCTACATGAAGTGCAAGCTCATTAGTGTGCCGGGTGAACTGTGACCCAAATAGTGTAAAAATGCTGAGTGTGAAATGAGGGAGAAACAGAAAGATAAAAATAATTAGCAGCAGGCACAGGCAGCTTTCAGTGCCTATGTGCCTGGCTGAGGGGGCATGAAGGTGCTTCTGACAGGCTCATCCTGTAACCACTGCCTCAGAAGCAGGCAGATGGGACAGCACAATAAATGAGTCACCTGGTGCCAGGCAGCTGGCGGCCTCGCAGAAGGATGGATTGGGCTGGTGAGAGAGATCCCGACACTTGTGTTGCGGATCCATTAATGTCAACCACAGGTTAATTCTGAGCAATTTCCAGGTGATCCAATAATTCATTAAACGGACGAAAACAAATCTTTGGAAAATCGAGCCGGTGACAGATAGAAAGCCCATGATTTATTGTCTGAGGAGGAATAAGTGTCTCCTGTTTCATTCTTCAGTCTGTTGAGTGCGTCAACGTGTGCAGAAGAGCAAGGTGGTGGGAGCCGGCAGTGTAGGCGCCTCTTCTCTGTGTGCTTGCTTGCCCTTCCTCTGCGTTGCTTCATCAGTATAAGGAGGAAGGACACAGTATAAAGCAAGAAGACTTGAACACTGGGGTCAGGTAAGACTCAGTATAGTGTCAGCTCTGTGCACAGTTAGCTTCCATGGTGTGTGTGTGTGTGTATGTGTGCGTGTGTGTGTGTGTTTTGTACACCTCTTTGCAGAGACCTAAGCAGGACAACCAGTATACTGCTTTATTATCCTCTGTCTTATTTCTTTGATACAGGTATTTAACTGAATTTGGAGCTGGATGGTGGTCAACAAGTCCTGGTGATGTTTCTGTCTATGGTGTCACAGGGCTTGGTTTATAGGCATGTCCATGGTCATGTCCAACTTTTTACAATATGGCTTCTGGAATCTGAACTCAGGTCTGCAGGCTTGCACAACTAGTGTTCTTACCCTCTCGGTCATCGCTCTAGCTCCAGGGCTCCCATCGGAGTCTCCTGAACTCGAGACTAGCTATGATAATTGAAAATGACAAAGCTCAATGTGGTTTGTTATTGGAGAAAAAAAAAAGCAAAGGTGTTTCTTTTATTGTGCAAACACAATGTGAGCACAGGGTATCTGGTTATCCCTGCTGCTGCTGCTGCTGCTGCTGCTGCTGCTGCTGCTGCTGCTGCAGCATTGTGGCATGAGACCCATGTGGGTGTCCAAGAAGAGAAGAGATCCAGAATGCAAGAATGTCCCAGGACCCACATAGACATCTGAGGAGAGGAGACATCCAGGGCAGCAAGGTTTTACAACACGAAGCCACTGGGAGAAAGTGAGTAGTCAGAAGAACAGGAGGCAGGGGCATTTTGGTGAACAAGTAGAAAAGGGCTGCCAGTAAATTAGAAGAGACAGATAATGGACAAGTCAGAAACTTCCTTCCAAGTGGCCATGAGGAGGCTGCATGGTTTGAAGATTAGGACAATGCTTAGAAAGCCAGGCAGCATACACTAGCTGCTGTACGTGTGAGGACCCCAGACACGTATACAGAAGAGGACTGCCTGGTCTGGCCTCAGGGAGAGAAGGCTTGAAGCCCCAGGGAGTGGGAAGGCCTGGAGGGGAAGTGCAGTGGGGGGGGGCATCCTCTTGGAGACAGAAGGGCAGAGGAATGGGATGAGCTGTGTGAGGGTAGACTGGGAGGGGGAGTAATGACTGGACTGGAAAAAGAATAAAATAAAATAAAAAGGAAACCCAGGGTATGAATACTCAGCTGGAAGCTTGAATAGGGCAGGTTCTAGGCTTACACCTGCTAGAGATGTGGGCGTGGACCCAGTCTAAACGCAAGGCTGCTTTTCTCTGGCTCCTGTGTTAGCTGCCCTAATCTTTTCATCACATGTTGACTGAATTTTTATCTACCTGAATGGCCCAACGTTAGGATGCTCATTGCCCCCTTTCTTTATCTTTTCAGCTTCCATGGAAAGGCATTCTATCACAGAGACAGGAACTGAAAGGATCTTAAAGCCACAGAGTTTCCTGAAAGGGCTTATTCACCATGGGCTACTGTTGTCTAGCATGGATCCTTGCTCTGGTGAAATGCGTTTATCTACTGAATGCCTGTTAGACAAGTCTTAGCTGGCGTTCACAAACACTGACATCTTCAAGAGGAACACTGAGCTTTGGATTCCCATGTATGAATAAGAATCCTTGAACTCCAACGCTGTCTTTGAATAGTTGGGATTAGTTTTAAAAAAGATAAGGTGCTTCGGAGTCCATACAGCATAACCCAACCCACTGGAGTAAGGCTCCCTCAGTCACTGGTGTTTCTCATCAGAGGATGAGGGGCTGCTCAGCAGTGAAGCTGAATGTTCCAGGTCCGCTGGGGGGATGTATACGTCTTTGGCTCATTCATGTTGTGTGACTTGAATGCGCCAATGTCACACAAGATGATACAACTCATATTCACGTAGAAAATTTGGAGTTCACACTTCTGTCATTTGTCTCATGCTCTCTTCCTCTCTGGCTCATGAATGGCATATCGTTATTGGTGCTCTTTCTTTAACTTGTATCTTGAAGTGAGAAGAAGCTGCAGGGGCAAGAGGTCAGCAAAGAAGTGACCAGCAACATTATAAGACCAAGAGATAAAACTAAGTTGTTGGAAGCCACTGAAACTTAGGGAATGTGCAGAGGAGTTTTAATACAGCAACATGGCTGCTGAGGCAGTGGATGACATCCAAAGACTTTTTAGATCTATGTGATCCAGCTGGAATACAGACATGCTCTGGGTATAGTATGATCTGGCTGGAATACAGACACACCCTTAGTACACACCTTTAATCCCTGACAATGAAGGAAAGGTTAGTTTGCAGAAGGAATCAACCAAGTTTGAAAGTGATGTCTAATTGAGAGGCAGATGAAGTGAATCAGAAGGATGTGACTGATGAATCAGTGATAGGGTATGTCCAACTCTCATGAGAATAGCAGAGGAAAGACAGGCTACTTAAAAGCAGCATGCACGCACGCGCGCGCACGCACACACACACACACACACACAGAGAGAGAGAGAGAGAGAGAGAGAGAGAGAGAGAGAGAGAGAGAGAGAGAATGGTGTGTGTGTGTGTGTGTGTGTGTGTGTGTGTGTGTGTGTGTGTGTGTGTGTTTGCAGTTTTACTGGGATAGGTTTACAGGTTGCAGAGAGGACAAGCTAGACACAGGTGAAGACAGAACAAGCCAGAAACTGAGAAGGAGCCAAAAGACTAGAACATATTGTCAAAGTTAGTATGAGACTAAGCAGAGCAATTCAGTCAGAAGCCAAGAGAAGCCAGATTGAATAAGTTGGCTTGGAAAATTAGATTATATGGAGGCTAGAAGCCTCCGATAGTTAGAATAGAGAAAGAAATACTCTGGGCACAGTCCAAGTCATGTATTCCCACTGCTTGGATATGGCTCTCATCCCTTCACATGAGGAAATAAAAGTAACATTTTCAGGGATGCATAAGCTCACGAAAGCTAGCTAATACAGAGAGTGAGAGGAGTCATTGAGTAAAGAGCTGGTCATTAAACACAGTTAGAAAAGTGATTTGTGGTACAGACAGAGATTTATTTGAAAGTTAAACTCTTCAAGATTAACCCTATAGAATACTGTCCCTGGTCTTTGTACTGATTCAGGAGGGCTTTGTTTACTGGTTATGTGTTTGCTTTTGTGGTGCCAGGGATCAAACTCAAAGTTTCATGTATGCTATGTAGGCACTCTCCACTGAGCTCCAGCCTCAACCCCCTGAGTCTGATTAAACACAGCCTGAAAGAGCTGTGCTGCCCCAGTCACATACACACAGTCAGAAGCTCATTGTTCTGAAGCTCATTCCTCTGCCTGTTTCCCTGTCTTTGGTTGTTTTCAAACATTTTATGAATTTGAGTCTTGCTATTCTCCAATGGCAATAGCAAGAAACTCAGAGAATCCTGAAGCCTCATGTGTGTCTGTAGACCTGAGCATGAATACCCTCATTTAATTATGATGGCAATCTATAAGTGCTATTTCTTACTTTACAACTGAGAAAGCAGTTGTAAAGACATAAGGCTCAAAGACATCAAGACACTTCCCCTGACTGCACAGGTTGTAGGTAGAAAAGAAACACAGAAAAAAGACATTTATCTGTATTCTCCTGATATTGTTTAGTACCATAAACATGATTTAAGTGGAAGATAAAGTCAAATGAGACTAAATGGCAGACAGGGATACAACTCAGTTGATAGAGTACTGGTCTAGCATCCCCAAAGCCCTGGTTCAATCCCTAGTACTACATAGAACCAGGTGTGGTGGTTCTTGTCCTTCACCCCAGCACTCGAGAAGTGGAGGCAGGAGGATCAGGAGCTCATCAAGTCATCCCTTGTTATGTAGTGAATTCCAAGCTAGCCTGGGCTACTTTGGACCGTCTCTTGGAAACTCAAACAAAAGAGGTGGAGATGGAGTCTATATTCCACACAAAAGTATTGTCCCATAGAACTCCCTCTAAGAGTGTGGTAGAAAATATATATGAAGCGGGAGACTATGCAGAGAAAACATAAAAAGCAAACATGGAGGGTGAGTCCTTGGTACCCAAGCCAACACCCTGCATGACACTGAAAAAAAAATGGTGGGAAGGGAGTATAGGAAATCTCCATTTCTATTTTGGTAGGTTTCTCCTTTCCTTCAAAGTGATAAAAGCAACAGCTTTTGTTTAACCCCCTAAACAAACTGTTTATTCTCCTCCCTCATACAAGCAAGGCAAAACTGAGAAGAGAGTGGTGGTATTCTGTGCATGGTAATGTTGTCTTCAGCCTGTGTTATTAGCGATGCTATGGAGGTATTTAATTATTTACCGCTGACATATGTTTGTGCTAATGATGAGCTCACACTCTACATCTGAACCCTCATCTGCCTTGAGAGCATCTCAAATGCAAATCAATCTCCTAACCTGAAGCTAAGGAAAGACTGCAAGAAAGCACAGAACAGTTAAGTTTGGCAAGTCCCAAGTTAGCTTAGCTCCACGGTTCCTAGCATGGAGAGGAGAGCATGTGCCTCCATCCAGGTTTGAGGATGTCTTTATTTATCACAACCAGGCCGTGTGAATTGTGTTACTGCTGCCATTGGGTGGGTAGAATCCAGGCATCTTAACACAGATTACAAGAACATTGCCCAGCAGGAAGAGATCCAGACCCTAGGAATCTGTTATGCTAAGACTGAGAAATCTGACCTTGGTCACTACTTCTGTTTTGATTAGTATCCAGAGAGGAACAGTGGATGGAAACAGACCTTACTCAAGTTAGTAGGGGAATGAGACTGTAGGTAGTCTGCTCTGACTGGGTGTATAGGCTGTGGAATCTGAATGTCTGGGTCCAAATCTTGAATCTGATCCTTACTAACTGATGAGTCCTAGTCTCTCTTGGCTCTTTGTGTACCACAGACGTCATTTACAAAGCGTGAATAGGGATCATTTCTACCAATAGATCTGTAGCACTCGATGGCCTGGGATTGGCTTCTGGGTAAACCAGGCTGGCCTCAAACTCATAGAGACCCACCTGGCTCTGCCTCCTGAATGTTGGGATTAAATGCATGTGCCATCAGTAGATCTTCGGGGACTGTCTAATAGTATAAAACAAACAAATGACTTACCACAGAGTATTACACAGTTTCTTTTAACTTTTAAATATATATTTTCTTACTAGTGGAACTGGGGGAAAACTAAGGCACATCACTAATTGTAGAGATTATGGACACAAGGCAGTCACTTCCATCTGAACAGTCAGTCCAGGCTCTGTCCCCTGACCAGGAAATCAATGAGGACTGCTAACTGACTCACAAAGGTGGATCAGTTAGTCACCATGACTTCTGACAAAAAGATTGGTATCTCAGGATGGAGCCTCTCTCCATCTTAGCCTGATAACATCAACACTAGCTTCATCTATAGAAACAGACAGAAGGTATGCTGAGCTGATGGATAGATGATCCCCCCCCCCCCCAGCTCCAAAGACATCCAAACCCACAGTGGCTCTGGGACTTACATGGGAAAAGGGACCCTACAGATGTGTAAGCCAATGATCTTAGAACAGGAGAATTGTCTTTGGGTACCAGCCAGACTTTTGTATCTCCATGGCAAATACTCAAGAAAAGCAACATAAAGAAGAGAGATATATTTGGGACTAGGCTTTTAAGAGGTTCAGTACACGTTTGCTTGAGTAGAAACATGGTGGCAGGAACATATACTGGATTTTCCATCACTTTGAATACTGTAAAAACCAAGGTTTTATGGTTCATACCTGTAATGAGTCATTTATACCTTTGGAAGTTACAGGGACAAAGGCAGCATCCATTTTGTTGTTCGAATCTCCCCACAAAACACCCTTGCTTCTGTATTCGTTATTGTTATCAGTGTGGATTCTATACACAGACTCATGATGTCATAATTTTATTAAGTCTTCTATTTATGGACATGACTGCAACTGGCAGGTTGGAATATATGCTGATATGGTTTTATTTTAATATCTCATTGTCTTTTTTTAATAGTTGTGATCATAGGCGGTGTCATTTTCAGTTTGAGACAGGAAAGAATATGTTATCAACACTGATCACAAAAGAGGCTATTGGCTTAGGTAAAATGACAGTTTTTGGCCTGGAGTCCCAAAAGAACTGTCCTCATCACTGAGAAGGAGTGGACATATTCTGCCAACCAGACAAGGGGAGCAGCGAGGACGCCATCTATCCTGTGCTTGAAGCTTTTGGATGAAAGGGAAGAAAACTTCCACCTGTGATAAAGTCAACTCCCAAGTCACCAGAGGGTCTCCCAGGATGGAGGAACTAGATGGAAATGAGCAAGGAGCCTGCGGGGCAAAGCTGAGAAACTCAGGCAGGCAAGCTGCTGGGAGAAGAGAAAAGGACAGAGGGAAAGAAAGAGGTGAAGAGAGAGGAAGGGAAAGAGAGGAAAGAAAGGGGAAAGAAAAAAGGAGAGGAGGAGAGGGAGATGAAAGATCAAAGGAAGCGGAGGAGAGGGGAAGGAGGGAACCACAGAGCAGGACTGTCTGTCATTCTGTCTGAGAAGCAGGGAGGTGCAACCTCACAGAAACTTCTAATCTGCCCTGAAGTCCTCCCACAAAGAATAGTTCTGAAGGCTCTGCGGGGAGGCCCAGGAGACTCTGTGGAGAGGCCCAGGAGCCAGTGATTAAGCATCAGCCTCCCCACGCAGGCCTGGCCACAAATTCAGCTCCTAGCAACTAGCAGGCTGCGGGGTTCCTAAACCTCATCTTCATTTAAAAAAAAAAAAAAAAGCAGGTATGAGAACCACCTTGGGAAAGATGATGACAAAAGATGTAATTCTCAACTGAGTGAAGTTCTCCTGCTCCTAGCTCACACTGGATGACAGCTAGGGATCTTTGGTATGATTGGTGACAGAGGATGACGGATGCCTCTGCTGCCCAGACAACAAAGACCTGCATCTTGCTGGACATTCTGCAGGATCCAAGACTAGTCTCCAGGACAAAGGCAGATTTGAATTCCTAATTTCCAGAGGATTGAGGATTAGAGTCAAGGAGTGGGGTGGTTGATGATAAGAGCTGATGGGGTGCTGGAATACGGCAAGATCTCGGGGGACAGTTATTATTGGTGTCTCTACATCTTTCCCTCTTATTGTTTCCAGACCTAGGAAGAAAGCAACACCCCAGGGCTCCCCACACTGATCACGTCCACACTCCTGTGGTGACCACAGTGCTTGGTATTTCTCAAGGACTTGCAGTGGGAGGTCCTGTGTTCCACGCTTTCCACACAATGACGCGGGGGTCTATGATGACTACAAGTAGCAGCTTGCATGGATGGAAACTGTGCGCGGCTCCTCTTAACATCCGGTGGTGCTGCGCCATGGGAGGCTGAGATAGGAGAGTTGCGTAGTTCAGAGAGTGATCTAGGGTGGTGGTGCTTTGGGTTATAAATGAGTGAGTTTGTTAAATCTACAGCAAACTAAAGCAAAGGAATGTGTACATGTGTCTGAGCATATGTCTGTGAACTGCATGCATGTGGGAGCCCCATACTTCAGAAGAGGCACCAGACCCCTGGAACTACCGTTATCGTTAAAGATGATGGTAAGCCTCCAAGTGGGTGTCCAAAACCAAACCTTGGTCCTCAACAAGAGCAGCAAGTGCTTTTAAACTCTGAGCCATCTCTCCAGCCTTAGGTTTGATCTCTTTAATTCTATATATCGGTATATATGATCACATAGTATCTCTTATTCTTGGATGTCTCTCAGCATCTTAAGGTTTTTAGGTTTTATCCAGTGTTGTTTTAAATGGCAGAATATCCTTCTTTAGATAGCTGAATCAGCCCTGCTGTGTGTGCATTTCTTTACCCATTCGTCAGTCAGCGGACATTCATTTCCCCCTCAGTTTTGTGGATAGCGCTATAAGGACCATGAGAGTGCAGGTGTCCTTGTGAGCAACCGAGTCTGTCTTAGAACCTGTGTTCCCACTAGGTGGATTGCTGGAGCATACAGAGCTTTGTTGTTAATGCCTCAGGGGTCTCCACAAGCTATTCCAGGGTGACTGAGCCACTTCACCTTCCTCTCCATGGTCGTGAATCATTCCAACCCCCACTAGGTCCTACCAGATCAGGTGAAATGTCACTACCTAATCTACAGTCCATATAAAACCAGTGCCTCATTACTTAATACTCCAGTGTTTATGGAGGTGTTATTGAGTCCAGTGACCACAAATAATGGGAATAAACAGACACACAGATAGACAGAGCTAGTTTTGTTTGCATTTCATGTTTCTGGCAACCTGTAAATAAGGTAGGCAACCTTGTGCCTACTAAACAAATTGTGACCGTTGATAGTTTCAACTTGCCAGGATCTAGATCACCTCAACCTCTGGGCATGTCTGTGCAGTTGTTGCTAGATTGGTCTAACTGAGGAAGGAAGACCCACCCTAAATCAGGATGTCTGCAAGGGATCAAGCTGGAAGACCAGCATCCATTGCTCTCTGTTTCTCAAGTGCATATGTCATGTGACCAGCAGCCTCACACTCCCACTGCTGTGTCTTTCCCACAGTATAGACTGCACCCTCATACTGTGAGCCAGAAGAAGCCCTTTCTTCCTTGCTTGCTTTTGTCCGGCATTTTGTCACTGAAAATAGACAAGTAACCAGTACAGAGCTGAACATGCCAGAGCTACGAGAGGCTAAGCCGCTTGTACATTTACACTGACCTGGCATTCAGACTCCACTTGTGACAACTAGCAGCCACACTGTGCAGGACAAAGCCATGTGGGGGACTGAACTGAGTCTGACAGAGCATTCAGAATCACTGACATTTAACTACAATAGATCTTTCCTAGTTCTTTCCCTTTCCAGAATGAGGCAAACTCTAGACTGATCGGCACAGCACACCCACAAAAATGTTCTAGAACACTGTCTTACTGCATTTAAGAAGACAACGTTCATTCTAGCATGCTGAGAGAAGCAAGCAAAAGTTCAAGTAGTTGTTTTCAATTTAGGAGAGAAAATGAATCATAAATCAGCACACATTTTGGGAATTTTATCAATTTCTTTTTTTTCTATTGACAAAACTTAGCTTTTAAAAATTAGTTAACAGGATGCTTTCATGATTTTTGAAACTTGAGACCTTGATGCTATTGTCTGTGCCATTCTGAGAACTTAATAGGACTTTTCCTGGTCCTTTCCTCCTAATTCATTTTAATCAAAAGAAGTCTGGTGGCTTAGCTTAGTTTTTCTGATGAGCAGATCCTCATCATAAAGATGCAGATTCTGTATCTGCCACATGTCTCCCAGGACCTTGTGGACATCCCATATCTTCTCAGAAATGACTCAAGCCCCTGCATTCCACCGTACTTCTGAAGAGTCCAGAGTCTTCTCTGCCTACGTTCCCTCTAGGTCTGCAAAGGTCTCACTAAGCTCCCACTCCATGGACCCCGTGCAGATGTGGATTTCAGGAACTTCTAGATCCTGAGTCTGACATCCATAAAACACACATATGAACAACAGCGGTCAGGCTGAAAAGTTTAGGTGATGGATGATTTCTATGTAGCATGTGTCTAAAAATTGAGTTTTAGGGAACTTGGGAGATGGCTCAGTAGGTAAAAAGTATGGCAAGCAAGCATGAATACCTGAGTTTGTACCCAGCACAGCCATGGTAGTCTATGCCTATGATCCCAGAACTTGGGAGACAGAGACAAGAGTATTCCTAAAGCTTTCTGTACAGCCACTCTAACCAAAATGGTGAATTTAGGGATCAGGGAGACCTTGTCTCAAAAAAATAAAGTGGAGATCAATTCGTAAAACACCTGATTGACCTCTGGCCTCCATATGTATCCATCCACTTCTGTGTACATATACACAAACATAGCCATACATACCCTTGCGCGCGCGTGCACGCGTGCGCGCGCACACACACACACACACACACACACACACACACGAGTTTTAGACATGGGTGATCTTACTGGCCACTCCTAGTCCTTTCTGGATGTCTCTCTGTGCCTTCCCTCTCTCTCCTGCTTCTTTCACCCCATCCCTGGTTATCCATCTCTGTCTTATTCTACGTCTACTTTTAAAGCTCATTATCCAAATATTTTTTTTTCTAAAAATAGATAGAGTGCTCTAAAGAGCATTTTTCATGCCAGTTGTAAAAATAACATCTTTCCCTCTTTCTCTGTGGAAGGAAGCTCACTGGAGAGAAGATAAGGATAGTTATCAGCTAGGTTCTAAAAATCAAGCCTGTGGAGGTGAGTCCAAAAATACCAACGAATCAAGAACAATGGGCCTTCGAACCTTTGTCTTTGCTTCCCGTTAGCCCATTCTGATTGTTCACCTTTTTTCAAGAAGAATATAGCTGCAGATTCCAGCCTTAAATGCTCAAACAAAGATGGCCAAATTCCCATCACACAGCAGAGAGTGTTGAACAGCCAACTTTGGCAGTTTATTCTCAATACCCAGTCCCCAGTAGCAATTACTGTTGGGAAGACCAGCTTCTGCCACCCCAAGCGCTCCCCTCAGCTCTGATCAGTGCTGACCACATTGCAGTGACCACTGGACTGGTTTATGTTAGTTGATTACATTGTTTCATTCGGTCTCCATCATGAACCAACTAGGCAGGGACAATTTTCACCCCCATTTCACAGATGAGAAACCCAAGGCAAAAGAACAACCCAAAGCATTTAAACCAAGGTGACTTAGATGCAGAATCCATGTTCTCAAAAATACCTCTGTCTCTGATTTCATAAGCAGCAATGCCAGGTGACCCAGAATCTGGTTGTCCAACTTCGAATTGTTAGGATACCAGAACCTTGGGCTAATCTCCTTAGATTCATCCAGTGTCCGTCTAAATACAACCTCATATGCCAGTTTCCTCTGACCCCACAGTGAGGCATTCCTGCTACCCTGTGCTCTCCCTTCCCTGAGTGCTGTTTGCCAACCTAAGCTGAAACCCTTAAGCAATTATTTGTGCAATGACTTCAAATATGTCTTTTTAACTATGAGTGACGGTTGTTTGACTTGTAGTTTGGCCTCAACAAATATTTGCTTAGAGCCTGCAATACAAGAGTAAAGGCAGAAGAGTCTAAAAATAACTCGGGGCAGAACACATTTCTCAGACTGGAAGCTGCCAACATCGGGGCTGGGCAGTTCTTTGTTGAGAGTGGGGCTTTGCTGGAAGAGTGGCTGTGGTGGTTCATCTGTCAGTTTGACAGGATCTAGAATCATCTAGGAGACAAGCCTGAGCATGTCTGTGAGTTTCTAGATTGGGTTAATTGATGTGAGATAGCCCAACCTAAATGAGGATGGCACCCTCCCTGGGGTAGGGTCCTGGGTTGGTTGTAAATGAGGAAGCGAGTTGAGTGTCAGCATTCATTTCTTTCTGCTTCTTGACTGCAGACACGTGACCGGCTACCTCACGCTGCTTGCCATGCTGGGCAGCACTCTCACAATGGGAGCCTAAACAACTCTTCTCCTTAAGCTGTTTTTGTGGTGTGTCTGGTCGCCACAACAAGAAAAATGTCTTTTGTTTGTTTGTTTTGCTTTGTGTCTTTGTTGTTATTTGAGACAGGGAGGTGACTCTGTAGCTCAGTCTGGCTTTGAACTCATAATCCTCATGCCTTAATGCTGGAATTATAAGTGTGAGCCACCACACCTAGCGTGGGAGAGTATACTTAAAGCTTTATTTTTGCATATGTGTCTCTAGGTGCTCCGGTTCCCATCTGTATTTGTGAGCAGCCATCTGGAAGGCAGACATGGTGGGGGTTCCTAGGACTTTCCTAGCCTGGCATTTAAAAGTAAAAACTCTCTTTGAGTTCCATCCATTTGCCTGCAAATTTCATTAAGTCATTGTTTTTAATAGCTGAGTAGTGCTCCATTGTGTAAATGTACCACATTTTCTGTATCCATTCCTCTGCTGAGGGACATCTGGGTTGTTTCCAGCTTCTGGCTATTATAAATATGGCTGCTATGAACATAGTGGAGCATGTGTCTTTATTAGATGTTGGAGCATCTTCTGGGTATATGCCCAGGAGAGGTATAGCTGGGTCCTCAGGTAGTATTATGTCCATTTTTCTGAGGGTCCTGAGCGAGGTAACTCAGTCACAAAAGAACGAACATGGTATGTACTCACTGATAAGTGGATATTAGCCCAAACCTTCGGGATACCCAAGT
>CM052703.1:79545231-79592753 GCA_028551405.1 Uromys caudimaculatus
GGAGAAGGGACTGAAGGAGCTGAGGGAGTCTGCAGCCCCATGGAGGGAGTAACAGTGTCAACTGGCCTGACCTCCCCGGTTCTCATGGAGGCTGGACCACCAACCAAAGAATACACATGGAGGGACCCATGGTTTGGACCACATATGTGGCAGAGGAGGGCCTTGTTGACCATCAGGGGGAGGAGAGGCCCCAGTAAAGGGGAATGTCAAGGTGGCAATATGAGAGTGGGTGGGCGGGTGGGTGGGAGGTGGAATTCCCTCATAGAGGCAGGGGAGGGGGAGGAGATAGATGGTTTCCAAAGAGGAGACCTAGAAAGGGGGAAGCATTGCAAATGTAAATAAAGTATCAAAAATAAATAAAAAACAAAAAACAAAAAACACTCTCTTTGAATGAATGAATTACTGAAATGGCGTCCCTGACTCCTGGATTATGATAACACAGTTGCCATTATTTATTAAAGGGTGCATTTGATTCTTACCTAATCCAGTCCACTTGTGGACAAGTCAGTTGAATAAAGCCTTTAGTCTCCAAAGGTGCTGGGGTTTTGATAGTACACTTGCTTTTAATTCTAAACCACATACCAAATATTTAGAATGCTTTCTCCCTGTTGCTGTTTTTTTTTTTTCCCTCGTGCCAGAAGATATGATGTGGGAAAGAAAAATCATCAATGGTCTTGCCCAGCACTGGGCTCTGCGTGCTACAGCACCAACTTGCTAATCAAGATGTCTCACTGCAGTAGAGGCAGCATGGCTGTGACAGAGGCAACCTACTGCATTCCAATCAGCTTTGAGACTTGCTCCTCAGGAAGACCTTCATAACTGGTCAACAGACCATGGCTGGGGAGGAGATAGGATTGGGGGGACCCACCTCCCTTGTTTGGTAAATGGACATATTATCTAACTGCCTTCTAAAGGTTTATATCCACAGATTGGTGCTGCTCTTGCCTTAGAGAAGCCGTTTAAATAGTGAATCATAGTTAATGCAGACATTCGTCACTGGTCAAAGTGCTAAGGGTAAGTGACCGCTGAGTGTTCAGCCCTGGGTTTGGGGTCATCTGGGTCAATCACTCCACCCATGGCTCAGGGTACATTGCCAAAGATGGTGATGGAAGGAATGTATTGATGAGAACTGGAGGATGAGGAAGAGCACTGTGAACTACTGTCTTCTGGACATGGCACAGCTGCTACACCCACGGGCTCACAGCAGCTGTGGCTATCTGATGTATGCAAGGCAGTGCTCTACCAACTGAGCCACACCCCAGACCAGGACGGTGCTTTCTGAGTCTTGGCTTCCTTTTGGATTATGGCTGATGCTCTGAACTACCTGATATTGCTTCTGGACAGTAGATATGACCAGGAAATTTTATTTTCTATTCATTATATCCCAGTGCAGCACTAAGGTGGTAGACATTTCCAACTACAGGACCCCAAATGCAGAGCTGAGAATTCTGTATTTCTGTTTCAAGGAGTGCCATGGGATAAATGGTACCTATGGGGCTCAAGAGAAGCCCTGTGAAGAAACTTAAAACAGCTCTTGCTGTGGCTCCCCCCTCTTCCCTAACTAGTCCGTAACACTGAGAAAGACTGAAATGTACATGGACAAAAGCTGGTGTCATCAAATGAAAAGAACTTGTTATCTGAGAGTGGTCTTGAGAGGTATGTGCTCTCTGAGAGACGTGTTTGCTCCCTGCTGGAATTAGTGCAGGCAGAGAATGCTCTAAAAGGATAAGGCGCGCGCGCGCACACACACACACACAGTATATGTATACATGTGTATACATGTATAGTTGTGTATTCATGTAAATGTTTGTACTTACATATATATGGATACATCATAGTTTTTGTTTTTAAGACAAGATCTTATTATGACTTGAATTCACTATATAGAACAAGCTAGCCTCAAACCCCTGCAGATCTACCTGCCTCTGCCTCCAGAGTGCTGACATGGCCCTCCATAATAATTTCAATGTAGGTGTTACATGTGAAAGAAAGCACTCTGCATTTGTCAGGATCATTTCCTGTAACGTGTGCTGGCATGTTCCTTTTTCCTTATGACACTTTCTATTTTGTCCAAGCCTGCTTATGTCCCAGTTGCAGGGAACTGGGATGGAGGGTTGGAGAGGGGAAAGGACCCACATCAGGTGCCGCTTTCATTGGTTTCTCCTTTGCAGAATTCAGATGGAATTTGTCATGGATACAGCACATTTATTCCTTTCCCGGCCTGCAGGTTCCTGGAGGGAAGAGCCTCTGGTTCTCTAACTTTAGAAACCATTTTGGGGAGGCTAGGGCCAGATGATGAGCTGTGCTTCTGAGAATAGAAGGTGGAGGCAGGGTGAAAGAGATCTGTGGAATCCATCTGGGACTGTCATAGTTTAAGTTCTATTGCTGTGAAGAGATACCATGACCACAGCAATTCTTACAAAGGAAAACATTTAATTTGGAGCTGGTTTACAGGTTCAGAGTTTTAGTCCATTATCGTCACGGCAGGAGACATGGCAGTAGGTAGGCAGATATGATGCTGGAGAAGGAGCTGAGAGTTCTACATCTTGATGTGTAGGCAGCAGAAGGAGGCTGTGTGCCACACCGAGGGTAGCTTGAGCATAGGAGACCTCAAAGCCCATCCCCAGTGACACACTTCCTCCACGAAGGCCACACCTCCTAATAGTGCCACTCCCTATGGGCCAACCATCCAAACAAATGAGTCTATGGGGACCATTCTATTCAAACCACCACAAAGGCCCAGATCATCTATGCCTCTACTTCCTTATTGTTCCATCAACCTTTAAGCTAGGGGTTCTAAAATCATTAGTGTGCAGCACTTATTAGCTGTCTGTGTGTCTGTTTCTGTGTCTGTGTGTCCAGGACCTATTTGACAGGTACACAGAGCTTATGGATTCCTTCACAATCTAATATTATTGCTAATTTATTACTAATTTTATTTAAAAATGTTTTGCATTTGAAAAAACCCTAATATCATTGGAAAATATCTATCAAAATATTTAATATTATGTATGTGGAGGTAATAAATGGCTTCTTTATTAATACATGGAATAAAAAGCCTAGTGGTGGCTCTGAGAATTTCCTAATGTTGAAATGGTGACATGTGTAAATGACGTTTTGAAACATCTACACTTGTAACATAATAATTATCTGTGACTTTCACCAGAGACATGATCATGGCAGCAGCAGTTACTGTTGTGACTTGTTCCTTCATTCCTAATGAAAGGCAGATCAGATTTCATACAGAACCGGATGAGAACCAATGACATAATAGTATGTTCCCATTCCCCTCTGAGCTCATAGCTGTATTAGTCAGGGTTCTCTAGAGCAACAGAATAATACACACACACACACACACACACACACACACACACACACACACACACACACACACACAGAGTGGCTTACAGACTGTGGTCCCACTAGTCCAACAACAGCTGTCTACCAAAGAAAATTCTAAGAATCTTGTAGTTGTTCAGCCACAAGGCTGAATGTCTCAGCTGGTCTTCAGTATGTGCTGGAATCCCAAAGAAATAGCCTTTGATGCTAGTGAAGGCATAGACTGGCCAGTGAGAACAAGGGTAAGCAGGCAATGAGAGCTAGCTTTTTTCTTCCATGTCCTTTCCACAGGCTGTCACTTCAAATGGTTAAATGAAGAACAAATACCTCACATGTGTACCCATCTATTTAGATTTTAGTTGGTTCCAGATGTGGTCAAGTTGACAACCAAGAGCCATCACAATGACATTTCTGAATACCCTTGGCAGACCAGGATAGAAAACCGATTTTAAACTTTTAGACTAGAAACTTATTTCTCACAGTTCAGGAAACTAGAAGTAGAAAAATCAAGGTACCAACAGATTTTGGGGTTACTGAAGACTACTGCATAGTTCCTAGATGGGGCCATCTTGCTGGGCCTTCAGATGGTGGAAGGGAAAAAAAACCCTCTGGGGTTTAAAGACATTAATACCATTTGCTAGTCATTGACACTGCACCTTCTGAAGGGTCTACCTCCTGAGCTTTGGAAACATGGATTTCTTGGGAGCATGGGGAAAGAGTGGATGTCTACAGCCATCCAATCACAGCAACACTTTATACCCAGTGGGCTCAAAAGGGCTCCCAACATTCCTTCACAGCACATGATCAACGACACACTTGTCACCTCACTAAAATGAGACCCTACAAAGGCTGTTAGAGAACTTGAGGTCACCTTGACTCCTGTTCCCTTCACCTACACCTAATCAACTCACAAGGCCTGTCAACTCTGGTCACTAAACAGATTCATACTCTATTCTGCTCCTTGACTAGGATGACACTTGCCTGGTCTTCACCCTGCATGTGTCCCCTTCCCTCACCTTCCTGTCATTTCTTTGTCTGCATACAAGGGCATCCACATACCAGATTGGTTTCCAACTCATGATATAGTCAAGGATGACCTTTAATTGGTGATTCTTGCCCACCACCTAAGCAAATTGGAATCATAGGGGTTTGCCACCAAGCCCAGGTCACATGACACCCACAAGTTTGTCCCCTAGGTGATTCTAGATCCCCTCAGGTTGGCCAACAGCATTAGTAATCACACCATCTATTCTAGGCCTCATCTTTCCTCTGCTTCCAGTGCTTGTTCTGGTGTCCGAAACAGCAATAGATGCATAAAATGTCACAACTTCTGTTTGTGTCTGCCTCATTAAAAAATGTGAACAATCACACAGTACAGTACATGCCCAGCCTAGTGAACAGGAACTCAGGACTTCCAGTCTGTTTATCAAGTACATGGATGGATCGTTCGGGTCTACAAAATGTTTGCCTACTTCAAAGCTGGCCCAGAAGACCCACTCAAGAGGAACTTGAGGACCTCCCTCTGGAGTCACTGGGTCACCTCACTCATGCAGGAGTCAATATGTAGATCATTCACTGAAGCAGCTGAGACAAGGGTGATACAGGGCACTCCAGCTGACCCACTTCCCTTCATGCTGCAGCACAACCCTCCTCACTGGCACAGGCATCTGAGCAGGTCCTGGTGGCCAGTGACACTGCTTCCTTTCACATGCCTGGGCTCAGCTCACACAGGTTTAATCTGCTTCCTTCCACTCCAGGAAAATCTACTTATGAATTGAGTATTTGCACAAGTTTTACTTATACTTTGAGCAGACATGCAAAGCTAGTCCTGTACTTGTCTACCCAGGTTGGCCCAGACATTTCTAGAAGGAAAGACTGCTGGAGTCATCCAGGCTAGGTATACCGGGCAGATAGGAAATGAAGACAAACCATGAATGGATGTAATTAGGTTTAGCAAGTTACTCCAGCTTCCTTGAGTTATAATGAAATTATTTGTGGTACTTCCCAAGGTTGCTGTGAGAACAGAAGGAGCTGGGAGCAACAGAGACAGTCCCTGGTACAGGGAACCTCCAGTAAGTGTAGGTCTTTGTCCCAGTTGACAGTGTTGCCATTCAAATACCTTTTAACCTGTTTAACACACTGCAGTATTTCCCCTGGGAAACAGTTCTGTGAAATGATCAGCCAGCAGTAATCATGACATCACTCAATAGTTACTGAGAAGCGAATCAAACGCTAAGCTTAGAGTTGTTTTTAAAATGCACTGTCCAATCGCCATAACAACCGGGAGAGATAAAGACAATTTGCAAGATCGGGAAGTGGTGGTAGTGGACTCAGAGAGGTTAAGTGAGCTGCTCAAGGTCACCCAGCAAAGAAGTGGAAGAGAGAGAAAGCTGAGCCCTTCCACACTGAGACTCTTAACTGTTTTATGGTGACAGGTCTCACTCTTTGTTCTAGGAAGAGAAAAAGATGAAGTGGGAAGGCATGTGAACAGAGTCAGTCACTGGAATCAAGGCTGCGACATGGCTAAGATGCTGACTAGGGCTGGCGTGCACAAGCCACTAAGGAATGAGACCATGGAAGCCCAGGTGAGCCCCTGAGCGTGCATTCGTTTAGTGTTGTTAAACAGACCTGTGCTCTGCAAGCAAACTGAATAAAAGCAGCAATGCCCCTCAAGTTGAAAAGCAGCTACGTACAAGACTTATATTTAAGGAAATGCTGCTAGGCTCGGGTCTCAGGGTTTTCACAGGAGACCTTGACTGAGTCTGAGGTGAAGGAAATCTCAGCAGCTGAGCCACCAAGCTTTAGCAGGAGGTCGAGTGTTGGCGTAGTCCAGGGGCTGCTGGGGCCTGAATGAAGGCTCGGTGGTATCTGCTAGATCGAAGGCTGAAAATGGCCCAATGTGCATTTCTTCCTAGCATGAGGTTTAATTACTGGGAGAGACCGTATGCACCCCTCTGTGGGGACAGGCATGTGGGTGGAAGGTGTACAGGGTTAATATTCTGTCTTTGAGTTTATAAGCTTCATTGGTTTTCCTAGAGGAAAAGGCTGCCCTTTGACCTGGTTCCCACGGGCAGGTTTGCTGTGTGCAGAGGATGCATGGTGCCCTTGGGGAGACAGAAGGTAGCCAGGTGAGAGGATGAAGGTAGAAACACTGCCCTTCCTGCCAGACAGCAAGTCACCTGCTCACACCAGCTGTTTTCCAGCTGTCACCAACTCTTTCCCAGGGTAACTCCTCCTTCGACTTCCTCTAACTGCCTGTTTCTCCCAGCACCGTGGGTACTGCCCCACCAAGGCTGCCATCTTGTCCTGGGACAGAGTCTTAGACTCCTAACTCACCTCTCCCTTGCTCTTGCTTTATTCTAGTATTTCATCTCAGCTAATAGAGCTGCCTTTAATAAAACCACGGAGTAAGGTACGTTATACCAGAAAATTGTAGCATGTCTGGGCTATAGTAATACTAACAAATACCTCTGCTTATTTAAAAAAAAATTTTTTCATGGTCTTCTGAGCCCTCGGTGGTTTAGATTTTGCCATTCACTTCCTTCCCTCTTCTTCTTCCTCACAGTGCTACATCCCAGTGGTGTTCTTCAAGCTTTTGGGGAAGGCACAATTCCTCTCATGTTGTTCCCTTGAAGAGCCCAACAAAAATGTCTTTGGGGATGGCAAGATTGTAGATGAGTACCACCACATCAGGCCTGCAGGCAACAGTGCTTGCTATGCAAGCCTGAAAACTTGAGTTGGATCCCAAGAATTCATGTAAAAAAAAAAAATTCATCTGTAATCATCGGACTCTTGTGGGGAGATGGGAAAATCACTCAGAAGCTTGTGAGCTAGTCTGCCTGTAATACATAACCAGAGCAAATAATGAGAGTCCTTGCCACAAACTCAGGAGGGTAGGAGGGGGGAGCTGACTCCTAAAGTTGTCCTCTGACATTCACATGTGAATGTGTTCACATGTGAACACACTTATATACATAATACACACACACACAGACAGTCACACACATACTTGCCACACACATGGACACAAACTTGCATAATACATGCGCGCGCACACACACACACACACACACACACACACACACACACACACACACACACTCCAGCGTCTTCCTCACAGGGCCCTTGCTGACTCCCTCATCTAAATTTGACCATGTTTTATGCTCAATCTTTCCAGCAGTTCTCAACTTTATAAGCTCATACCTGTGACTTTTCTTTACCAGGTCTTCCCAGCTGAGCGTATGGACCACAAGGGCAGATAGTCATCTACCTTGTTCATCACTTTATCTACTGTGCTTAGAAGCTTGAACTGATCCTTTAAATACGTATGCCATTCTGAAGCACACAATCCTAGGCTAGGTGCGGAGGTACAAAAAGATAAGACACCACCTGTGGAAGAGAGCTGGGCAAACAGACCTCTACCGAAGCACGCATATACATAATTTAAAGAAACAAGACTGGATACACCTTCCAGTAGCTACTATCCCCTAAACAAAATTCAAGATTCAGTTAGGTAGGAGAGCTGGCTTAGAAGACGACTAATAATGTCCACCAAGGGTGGATTTTGGTTTTGTTCAAACAGTCTCCTCTGTATGAGGAAAGTGGCAGCTCTCTCTTGGCTCCTGGGCTGTGGAGACCATTGCTTGCTCCAGCTGCGCCAGCTGCTGCTCACTGAGAGCCCATACATTCAAAGCGATTATGCAGAACAGCCAAGGCGCTCTGGTTTCTCAGACTATTCTCAAGAAATAAGACTGCATTAATAATTTGTTTTCTTGGTATGGGCCATTTTTGTTGCAAAACGATATTCCAGTCCTAGCATGCTACTGCCTTTCTTCATTTACATTCACTGCTGGTTTAATTATGCATTTTAGTCAGAATACTTATTAATTTTATAGACCTACCTGAAAATTAAATTGGATAAACTTCTTGTGCTTGGTACCTTGAAGCATGTGTGGGTTTTTTTCCCCCCAAGGTGTTGCCAGAGTCCACTTTGGTCCTGTGCAATTTGGTTTTTCTGTAAATTCATTTGCAAATAAGTTTAAAGGATGCTCATCACTTTTGAGCAGGAGGCACATTACAGAGTGCAAGCCAACTCAGAGTAAAGTAGGATAAAGAAGGAGGAGGAGGAGGAGGAGGAGGAGGAGGAGGAGGAGGAGGAGGAGGAAGAAGAAGAAGAGGAGGAGGAGGAAGAGGAAGAGGAGGAGGGGGAGGGACAGGCAGAGGGGGAGGAGGAGGAGGAGGAGGAGAAGAAAATGTTCAAATATCTCATTTCCTTACTGGGAAGGGAGCAACCCTTATTTTCCTAGTATTCACAAGCAAACACTGGATGATAATCAGAGTAAGAGTTGTTCTAGGAAAAACCATGGAACTCCAGAGGACTCCAGACTCCAGGAATGGGGCAGCAAAACCGGAAACCTAAAGCTCCACCAGGACAGGAAGCATCATGGGATTCTGCCCAATCACTGCACTACCTAGCCCAGTGCCTGGCATGCAGACATAATCAGTTGTTGAGTTGAACCAAGGTAAAATCAACCAGGCCTAGTGTGGCAAACTACCAAGTGCCATTACCTGCTTGTGATGGCTAATTATGGTTGTCAACTTGACATACCCAACAAGAGGGAACCGCAGTTAAAGAATCACCCCATCTGATCAGAGTGTGGCATATCTCTAGGGGAATTTTCTTGGTTGTTAATTGATACAGAGGGACCCAGTCTACCGTGGACAGTACCATCTCTAGGAGGACTTGGACTATATAAGAAAGTTGGCTAAAAGAGAGGCCGAGAGGAAGCCAGTGGACAGAAATTCTGTGTGGTTTCTGCTTGAAAGCTCCTGATTTATGTAAGTTCCTGCCTGATTTCTATTTATCAACAATGAGCTGGCATTCATTTTAGATTCACACTTGACAAAATGTGTAGCTGGGTCTCTTTCTTTTCTGGCCCTTCCTTCCTTCCTTCCTTCCTTCCTTCCTTCCTTCCTTCCTTCCTTCCTTCCTTCCCCTTCTCTTATCCCCCCCCCCCACCTTTTTGGTTTGTTTTGGAAAAGTCTTTCTCTGAACTCCCAACACCCCCTATGTAGTCCCGGTTGACTGAACTCACGGAGAATCTACCTTTCCGGCTTCTGCCTCTCTAGTGCCGGCTTAAGCACGTGTGCCCCCATACCCATCCCTGATTTAGTTTTCTAAAACATCTTAAAAACAAACAAAATCCCAGGCCATTTATTTTACTAATGACTTCTGTAAAGTTTTCTTTCCTTTTTTTCTGGTGCTAGGGTGTAGTGAAAGGCCTTGCATACACTAAGCTAGGCAAGTTCTCTTCCGTGGGTGACAACCAAGGATGCTATTAAAAATTTATAGGGAGAATAAAAGCTGTCTCATAGCAACTTACGAGAAAAATAGGGGCAGAATACTTTCAACTTTCAAGTTTTGTGAAAAGAGAAGACTCTAGCAGCACTTGACAGAGATATTGAAAAAACTTACAGTGTATTATTCTCTTGGAATGACTAATTGAACAAAACCTATTTGATGATATTTTAAAACACTCAATCAAAGATTAGAATATATCATTAGCAAGCAGTTTATTAGTAAGGTCGAGAAAATCAGCCAATTTAATTTACTATGTTAATAGAATAAGAACAAAATCATACAACTATTTCAGTAGTTGCAAAGAAACCTTCTAATAAAAGTCAACATATACTTACAGTAAAAATCCATAGCAACTCAGGATTATGAAAAGTATAATCAGCATGATGTAAGATGACTCTGAAAGGCTTACAGCTAACAGTCACATGAAATGGTAGAAGACGAAACACATTTCCATTGAGGGAAGGAAGGGGCTCTTCCCAGAGCTGGTCCTCATCCCTGTATTGGAAGTCGCAGCCATTTTAGTAAGTCAAAGGAAGGAAATAAAATAAAAAGCAAACTATTCAATGTCAGAACTAACAGCACTTCCATCTGCAGATGAAATGATTGCATAAAAAATGCAAAGCAAGCTCTAAGCCATAGCTAAAATCAGTGCAATGGGTTAGCATGATTTCACGATGCACAGTTCTGCCCACAAACATCATTTGCAGTTTTACATGTTGACAATTACATTAGAAAAAGAAATTAAAATTTTTACTAGGCATCAAAATCATGACATAATTTGTCATTAATTTAAATAAAATATATATGAAACCTTTAAATAAGGAACTATGAAATGTATCCTCTTTCAAAAGAAGGACATCAAATGCCACATATACAGGACAGATTTAATCTCTAAACACATGAGAGAACAGCCATTTATTATCTTTCTCTGACTCACATGCACACATCGGCATAAGCTGCCTCTTTTCCAGCAGACAAGAGAACTATCCAACCTCCAGTTGTTAAATGTTGTTGCTTTGGTCTAGTGTGGAGGGGTATTTATGAAAAATGACTCCCTGCTTGTACTGGCTAGTTTACATCAACTTGATACAAACTAGAGTGTAGGGAGCTGCTGCTGTGCCTTAAAGATGGCGCCGGTTTCCTGCCTGACGCCACCCTGCTGGTGGTAAACATTTTCCTTATGTGGCTGTGGGTGGTGAATTACATAGCTTCCGCTTTAGAGTAGCCTATCTGCAGAACCTACGTGGCGGATTATGGTTGGAGGATTGTAGACTATTTAAGCGAGAATGGGAAGGGGCAAAACGGCAGAAGAAAAAAGGTAAGTAAAGAAGAAGCTTGTACAAGGGACCTGAATAAACTACTGGAAGAAGATCTCAGTCATTGCGTCTTTCTTGCTGGTCGAGGAGACATGACACTAGAGTCATCAGAGAGGAAGGAGTCTCAATTGAGAACATATCTTCATTAGATCTTATAAGCAGGTCCACAGGGCAGTTTTAAAATTAGTGATTGATGGAAAAGGGCCCAGCCAATTGTTGGTGGTGCCATTCCTGGACTTCTGGTCTTGGGTTCCATAAGAAAGCAGGCTGAGCAATCCTTTAGGAGCAGGCCAGTAAGCAGCACACTTCCATGGCTTCTTTGTCAGCTCCTGAATCCAGGTCCCTGCCCCATTTGAGATCCTATCCTGACTTCCTTTGATGATGAACTGTATGTGTAAGTTGAATAAACTCTTCACTCCCCAAGTTGCCTTGGTACTGGTGTTTACATTGAAGCAATAGAAACTCTGGCTAAGACTGTGCTTCTGAGTTACAAAAGCAGTTGTTGTCACCTGCTGAAGTCTTCTACATTATGAAGCAAAGTCCTACATGGTACAGATGTCATCTCCAGGCTTTCCTTTGAAGATTTAATGAACTTCTCAAACATATATCTTCTCTCATGTTTGCAGTTTCTTCTCTCAGAACACCTTCCCTCCCTTGCTCCTGACCTGTCAGAAAAGCCTGAGGTTTCAGCTTAGTCCCATCCTTGGAAATAGATGCTCATATGCCCTCCAGCAAGTGTGCATGCTCCATGAACACTTTTATCTGCATATATTCCATTATGTTTGGTTTGCAGGGGATTTTCAATGCCCTGGTGCTGATCGTCAACCAAGACTTACTGAAAACATTGGGGTTGGGTCATTTCAGCTTCAAAATCTAACACAAAGGATAAACAATATATATGAAGCTCTGTGGAACACACAAAGTATGGCTTCCAGGGGTGGGTACTAGTTGCAATCAGTCCTTTGGGGAAATGTGCCTCATTTCTACACCAAGACTCCTGAAACTTCAGCAGGTGTGCACAGTGTCTCCCAAGTCTCCATTCTACTCATCTACAGTGAACACAGAACCTTGACCTAATTCTCAGAAGCAATGAACACAGATGTAAGCCAAAGTTCCCTCTTCTATACCCTTTAAGGGGGTTGGTATCAGCAGCTGCTGACCACAATTAGGGTTGGTCTCCCCTCCTCAAATCATGTCAAGTCTTTCACAAGAGTGCCCAGCAGCCTGCTTTAGTTGATTCCAAATGCAGTGAGGTGGGCAACCAAGCTTCACCATCATAGTCACTGAGCTTATGTGGGAAGTGCCATTGCAGGAGGTGAAGCAAGAGTACATGGGAAGTCTCTTTACTACCTGCTACTTCTGTGAACATGAAACTATTTTTTCTATGTTAAAGTGAAAAATATTACCAAAGTCACAATGATAGTTTTCTATTTTTTGAAAATCAAAAAATGTCATCTCAAAATGCATATATAATCTCAAAGGTTTCCAAATAGCCAAGATGATCTTGAGAAAGAGTGCAGCGAAGCTGGCATGGCGATGTACGCCTGTGACACACACACTGGGGAGACTGAGGCAGGGGGGATCAGGAATTCAAGGCCATCCTGGGCTATATAGTGAGACTCTATCTCAAAACAAAACAAGGCAACATATAGTGCCAAAATGACTCACATATTTTGAACTCACGACTATAGTGATCAGAACAGTATGGTACTGATTTAAAGACAGACATTTAGACCAAGGGATACTTTTACTCAAAGATAAGTTACTATAAATGTAGTCAGAAGTTTTGTTATGTTAGTGTGAATGTGTGAATGTGCGTGCATGTGTGTGTGTGTGTGTGTGCGTGCACCTGCATGTGCGCCCATGTGTTAATGTGCATGTGCTTGGATATGGAAAACCAACCACTTTGTGAGTTGGTTCTCTCCTTTCTCCTTTCTCTGGCCTCCAGGGATAAAACTCAGGTCATCAGACTTTGTGAGGCAAGTACCTTTACTTGCTAAACCATCTTGATGACCCTGGTCAGAGGATTTTGATAATGATGACAAGATCCATTAATAGGGAAATAATAGTTTTTTCAACAAATGGTGCCTGGAAGATTGGTTATCCACATGAAAGAGTATGAAGTACCTACTTAACATCACATACAAATAGCTCAGAGCATCAGAGGCCAAAATGTAGGACCTGAGTCAGGGGAGGTGGCTCAGTGAGTAAGAGAATTTGCTTCAGAAGCATCAGGACCTGAGTTTGAATCCCCAGCACCCACATTTAAGAAAAAACCAAACTGCTGGGGTGGCTACATGTGCACCTATAACTCCAGTGCTGTGGCAGATGGAGACAGGTGAATCAAAGTTTGATGGCCACCTGTGGATTCACGTTCAGGAAGAGATCCTGTCTCACAGGAATAGGCTGGAGAATGACAGAACAAGACCCTAATGTCCTCTTCTGGCCTCTGCATGTGTGTGTGGCCTCATAAACCCACACTATGTGTGCATACAATATACACATACACAAATACACGTACATATGAATAACACACACACACACACACACACACACACACACACACACGCATGCACACACAGAGTAAGACATAAGTCAATGAAAGCCTTGTGGGAAAGCATGCAGCAAAAACTTCGGGACAACTCACCAAGTGACTTTTCTTGGCTACAGCCCTAAGACATGAGCGTCAAAAGATAAAATAGTAGACAACCTAGACTTTATGAAAAGTTTAGAAACTGTGCATCGAAAATCAAAAAGTAAATGAAAGTGGGAGGAAGTGTTTGTAATCACATCAGTTAAGGGGTCAGTAGGAAGAACATGGAGAGACCTCATACACTCACCACCAACAACAACTAACGTGAGAACTGGGAAAGAATCAAGCAACCATTTCTCCAAAGAAGATGGCTGAAATGTGGATATATTGTCATAAAGCATTAGGGAAATGGAAATTAAATCTAGCAAGATATTGCTCATGGCCCTCAGTTAGACTACTCTCAGGACTACTCGGCAGAAAATCACTAGTGTGAACAGGAACACGTGAGGTAACTAGAATATGTGTGTTATGCTATTGTTGGCCATGTCAAATAGGAAGGCCAAGGTGGGAAATGGTCTGGCATTTCCTCAAATTTTAACAACAGAATTACTAGCTGGAGAAGTATATTAGTAGATAGAGACACTTAATGCCAAGTCTAGTGGTCCGAGTAGGATCCCCAGAATCCACACAGTTAAAGGAGAAAACAGACTCTGACCTGCATACAGACACCATAGCATGTACACACACACACACACACACACACACACACACACACACACACACACACACACACTTTACTATTAGCCTTAACATACAAGAAAATTTTATTCTGACACATACTACAACATGAATGATCCACAGAGACATCAAGCTAAGTGAAACAAGCCAGTCACAAAAAGATAAACATTGGTGACCCTGCTGACACAAGGTGGTCTGCAGACAGAAGTTAGAGACAGAACGTAGAGAGTGGGGCTGATGCGTAGGGAAGTGGGGACCACTTACTGGGGACAGTTTTAGTTTTGCAGAAGGGAGAGTTCTGGAGACAGATGTTGCTGATATCTATAGGACATTATGAATATATGTGATATCACTGATGTGCTCACAATAGCCTCAAGATGCCAACTTTTATATGTATTTTACCACATGAAAAGTATTATAATGATGTTGAGGAAGTAAAAATTGCCATTTTGACAAAAATAGATGAACAGAAGAGGTAACAAAAAGTGCATCCCTGGGCTGGGGTTGGGTGAATGGGGTGGGCTGGGACTCAGTAGGTAGAGTCCCAGCATGCAGGAAGACCTGAGTTTCATCTTTGCATTGTACAAACTGGTTGTGGTGGTGTGTACCTATAATCCCAGTATCCCAGAGATAGAGGCAGGAAGATCAGAAGTTCAAGGTTACCTTTGGCTACATAGTGACTTTGAGGCCTTCCTGGACTACGAGACTTCGTCTCAAAGTAAACTTCCAATCAATATATTTGGTCACATAGCTAAATATGGTGGGCTTCAGTGAACAGAAAACCTTAGGCTATCACCAAGAGTGACTGCATTTGTAGGCACCAACCCTCACCTGTGTTAACACAAGGGTCAACTAGGGAGGGACAGCTGGGTGTGAGTGGCATTTGGATCCTTCAAGAGGCAAACATGGGGTTCTGTGGTGGGTACCTGGTGGGAATAGGGTAGAGCAGAGAGGAAGGATGGTGGGGGTGGCTATGCTAAATACATTTTCTTTAAAAAGTGTACACATGACATTTGGAGGGTAGGACTTTCCTTCCATCAACCTTACCACTAAACTTGTAGGTTAGGAATGGCTGGATCTCCGCTCCACTGGCCTGTGTCTTCGGAGAAGCTTTTAGAACTGAGTTACACAAGAGTGAGAAGAGGAGAAGGAGATGTGGCAAAAAGAGTGGATAGGAGGGAGAGAAGGAGTTCAGGAAGACGGGAGGTGGGGCAGGAGGAGGAAGAGCTGCAGATGGAGGAGGGTGTTAACGAATACACAAGTAATCCATGGGTGCGGGGCGTCATTCTAAGCGGGGCTAGGGTGACTAGTTTAGTTTTCACCATTCTCCCTTGAGATAGGTATAGTAAGCCCAGTTTAGACAGAAACCAAAGAAGGTTCAGAGGGAGAAACAATTGCACAGGGACACACAGAAACTGTTGAGCTCACGCTGGTTCTGACTAAGCCTCCTATTTGCTGTCTGTGTAAGGAGAAAGGTGTCCCCGAGTACCAGACATCTTATTTAGAATCCTTCATGGTTGTCTCTGGCTTCTTTCTTTGCTTCTCCACAGTTGGTGTGTATTCCTTAAGATGGACATTGTGGTGGGCGATGGGGAGCAAAATGGGAAGTATAAATATTGTAAAATGTGAATTTTAACAGACTATATAAAAGCATACCCATACACAGAAATAGTCAGCCCGACAGAAAGGATAGAAACAGCCCTAAACTGGACTCAAAACTCACTATTTATAACATTCTTTAAAATTTCAGCATTACAGTGAAAATAGAAATTTGCACAATTCAGGAGCTCCTGAGGGTTGGGGTCTGGGGAAGGGCATGTCCCCCAACCCTGTGGCACCCTCACTATATTTCTGGGTGAAGAATGCACCCACCATGGCTTCTGTGTCCCTATGTACTCACTTTTGTTAGTATGAACCTGGGTCTTAATCATAAACACTATTATTTTTCTAAAGGAAAACGAAAATATCTTGAAATTCACTCAAGGAAGGAATTATTAAAACTCTATGCTTACTCAAGAAAAGCACAGCCCACCCTCAGTGGGAATTCATAAAAACGCCAGTATGCAGAAGATGGAGAGATTTCAATTCTAAATGAGATGTTAGAATGTAGGCAGAGCCCCGAAGCTCCACCAAGTGGCATAGTGGTGACGGAGGGAGGGTTGTCTTCCCATACTGACATCTGTTTATAACTCAGGCTTTCAGAACGCGGATGCAGATGAAGAGCGCCCGCCAACAGCCATACCGAAGAGACATAAGTGAGAATTACTGCAATTAAGACAGTCTCCGAGGAAATTAGACTGGCCCATTAATTACAATGCCTTAAAGGGAAAGCAGCCCCAATGAAAATGCAATAAATTAAAATATCAAAAAGAAAATTAGCGAGAAGATGCAAGTTCCATCAAGACATGAGTCTCCGAGGGGCTGATTGGGAGGAGAGAAGGAGACTACAGAGTGGAAATCCACAGGACACAGCAGCCAGCTCTGTACCCTCCCTCCTTCCCCCCTTTCTCCTTCTCCCCTCCCTTCTCTCCGTTCCCTCACTCCTTTCCTCATTCCCGCCCCTTCCTTCTCTCCTCCTTGCTTTCTTCTTTCCTTCCCTCTCCTTCCTTCCCTTTGTCCTCTCCTTTTTCCTCTACCTTCTTCTCTCCTTTCTTTCTTTCTTCTCTCCGATCCACTCTTCACTTCTCCTTCCGAGCATCCTTTCTGTCTCCCTCTTCGACTCCGCCAGGGAAGCTGCTTACAATGCTGCAACACTCTGCCAGCTCCGGGTCTTAATCGTTTATCACTTCCATCATCATTTACTTACTACCACTCTACAGTATGTAGCTATTTTAAATACTTAATCCCCATTTAAACAAGAGTCACTAAGATCAGATTTTCCTTTATAGACATTAACAAGAATGCATGTTAGACATTAACAACTTAACATGATTGGCTGGTTTTGATTTAGAACTTCCTGTTGGGAGGCAGCACTTCCGGTTGTGCCATGTGCTCAGCCATGTGTAGAATTCTTCTTCGGATAGTAGAGTTGGCTTTATTACCTGCTGTGGGAATTTGGATGGCCTCAGTTTCTCTACCTGTACACTGAGTATCATATATTTGCAAATATATATGCAAATAATTGACTTGAGGGCCCAGTGTTTTACACATATCCTGACTCCCTCCATGACCACATTTTCAGTCTCGCTGCCCAGTCTCCTCAGTCTCTGAGAGGCTTGAATGCCCAATCTATCTTCATTTTGAACACAGGTCAGATCTAGCCATGTGCAATAGCTTTGCTTCCATGGTGATGTGAAAGGTCAAGCTATCTGGCCACCCTTTAGAAGTAGACTGTAAGCACGCTGACAAATGGACAATATTTCATAATTCATTGCACCAAACCCATGGGAGATCTTACAGCACTTCCTGCCTCTGCATAGGTTTCTCAACCCAGTCAGACCCTGGGGCGGTGCTAAGCTGGGCTCTGCTGAGGTATGGGGGTGAGTTGGCATACAGGTTCTGTAGAACAGTCCTGGCCTTCAGCAGTTCCTCTTGCCAGCTTTGCCACCGTTTCCCATCTGTGTTTCTATTTTGCCTGCAAGAATAGCATTATTGATCCCATTAATTCTTGTTCTCATCTTTGGCATTGAAAGGTGATACTATCCCCACTTTAATGCTTCTTGTGTTTTGCAAATTACAGGATTAAAACGGATGGACACACCATTTCCACAGAATCACAGAGAAAGCCACGAACTGTCCTTTATTTAAATGGCTGGGCCTAATGTGTCCTGAGGGCCCATTCACCAGAGTCTGAGGTCCATGAACACAGATGGCGAATACCCTCTCAGCAGACTTAATTCCACGGGAGCAGAGCAAGGAAGCCTGTACTGGAGCGTTTTTATTTTGAATTCCTGAAAGCAGTTAGAGGTTTCTTAATGAGGGGATTTCTTTTTACTTTTACAGCAATTATATCTGATGACTTTTTCTTCTCTTGTTTGAAAATAAGTTTGAGAAGGTCATAAAAGGCGTCGTGTGAGAGAGGCTGTAGCTTGACGTTTAGAGTTCATTATAAAAATGAAGTCTCTCTTGCCCTGCTGTAAAGTCCAGGGAAAGTCTCTCTGTTGCGTGTTCCTTTAGTTCAATAAGTAATTAAAATCACAGCCAGTACTAACAGGGCAGTTTCTCCGGATCTTATCTGCTGCTTAGAACTCTGGGTAAGGGAAAGAGACAGGAGAAAGGGAGGAGATCCTGCAAGGGCTGCAGGGGCCTGAGGAGCAGCCTCTTTGTCACCTTTGTGGATCTTCTCAGACCTGGAGTTTCTGCTACCCAATAGGCATCTCCTAAATGTCCTGACACAAATTGAACATTTTTTTCCTTAAAACATTTTTATTGAATTTTAATCCTATGCGAAGGGCACACACACAACTGCAGCATGCACTCGGATGAACTGTTACAAATTCAAAATTACCTGTAAAACCGGAGCCTCAGCCAAGATACAGAGCAATACAAAAACCCAGATGTCCTCCTACGCCCTGTTCCAGAAGGCAGTTTAATGTGACAGAGACAGTGCAACGGATTGGCCACACTCTTGTTTACTTAGATGTCACTGACAGACTGACAGACATTTGTCATTTTCAAGTACAAGATAAAGTCTTTCAAGAATATCTCTCTCTCTCTCTCTCTCTCTCTCTCTTTCTCTCTCTGTGTGTGTGTGTGTGTGTGTGTGTGTGTGTGTGTGTGTGTTGTACTGGGCTTGTTTAAGTGTGTATATGTGTGTCTGTGTGTCTGTATGTTGTTCAGAACAGGGTATATGTACACATTGTACTTCTAAAGGCCAGAGTAGATGTTGGATGCTCTGTACTTAGCATGTACTGTCTTGCATATCTATTCTACCCTCCATATTCTCTCTCTCTCTCTCTCTCTCTCTCTCTCTCTCTCTCTCTCTCTTTTCTGCCTTATTCTTTTACTAAACCTGAAATTACGGTGGCCCCACAGCATGCCTCCTGCTTCCACACCCCACAGTGATGGCATTGTGTGAGTACTGGTATCCTCAGGCTTAGGTGGCTAAAGCTCTCACTCACACAGCCATCCCTGCATCCCCGCCTTAGGTAATCAATGCCTTGAGGTAAGTCCAGGAGACAGCTTATGACGGCTTGGAAGGTGAATGCATTACTTGATGGCTGTGGCTACACGAGAAGGAAGGAGATGAGGCTTGCAGAGCAGGCAGGACAGGCTGGGAATAACTATAGGGATGAGATGTCAACTCTCCTTATTGCAGTCCCAGTTTGACACTTAGACAAGCCTGAGAAGTGGGTGGGCCACTGAGAAGACAAGAAATATACATTCTCAGAGAAGAGACAGTCCCACTGACACCCTGATGCCGTCTATAGAACCCCCAGACTTCCAAGTCTTCCAAGACAGACTTGGAATTGACACACTGACTGGGAAGTTTCTCATCCCAGCTCCATCTGCCACTCAACTTGCATGCCTTCTATATTTCTGCTGAGGTTCGGATATGGTCTGCATGCGTTCAGGCCCTGAAAGCTTGCGTGGCAGGGTTCTTTAAGAGCTGGGTCTTAGTTCAAGGTCATTAGGACAGAGGAGCACTATTTTTGGAAGGAATTAATGTAGTTCTCACAAGACCTGGTTAGCTCTCTCAAGAGTGAATTCTTAAAAAGATAAACAATCATATGTTTGTCCCTTTAGCACACAGCAGTTTCCAAGTCTATTTCTTTACCATAGTGTGACACAGGAAGGAGCCTTGGATTCTCCACACACGAGTCATAAACAAAATAAATGTCTTTATAAAGTTCCCAGAGTCAGGTTTGAAGTGGAAACTTCTAGTTTCTTTGGAAAGTCAGTTATGTCAAATGATATTTTGCTGGGGCACACAGGTGAAAGGGTGTCTTGCTAATGCAGACACATCAAAGAATGTTTTCCTAGAAGACCCAGGTGGAGGGATGTTTTGCTAAAGCAGACACGTGAAAAAATGTTTTCCTGAAGCAGGCCCAGGTAAAAGGATGTTTTGCTGTAACAGACACATAAAAGGATGTGTGATAGAGGAGTATAAATATGACCCCACAGACAGCGGGAACTGGAACATTGGCTGGATTTGCTCCGCCTCACTAGTCTTCGCTAACTACACGCATGTTTTGGTTCACCTTAAATTGCCATTGCTGAGCTCTGCTTGGGTGACACCAGAGAGAAACTTGCCCAAGACCTGCTTGTGAGGTTTCTGCTGCAGCTTGCTGCTGCCTTGGCCTTAGGCCAGTTGTTGAGTTTTGGGTTTCTTCGGGATTGAACTACAGCTGCCAGTTCGTGCCTGGTGTCTGCCTGCCTAGAGGAATGGTCTGCAGCTGCTGGTTTGTATTTGGTGTTTGTATGGGACTGAACTGCTGATATCCTAACAACAGAAGATCAAGCTCGCCCCCAAAGGACTACCGCTGAGCAGGTCCACTTCCCCCACATCTAATAACTTTGCTTTTCCACTACCTCTGGTGGGTGGTGGGCTAGAGGAGAAAGTGAACCCTTATTAAAATAGGCTGGGAAAAATGTATGACTACACAGGGATTTTCTTATGACAACACAGTGTGGACTAGCACTACTCTGTCAGTACTGTTTACCTCTAAGTGTGTCTCACAACATGGAGCAGATGGGAGTGCACATGTGCATACATGCATGGGCACAGACAGACAGACAGACAGACAGACACACACCTATCTATCTGCCCACTTTGATGACAAAAACATACCTTTCTTTTTTATCTCATGGCCAGAAATGAGGATTAAGGGCAATTACTCTATATGCTCCACAATGGCTTTTCTTTCTCTAACGTGGGTTTTATAATCACCTCCAAAGTTAG
The DNA here is from genome assembly GCA_028551405.1 of Uromys caudimaculatus. Taxonomy (NCBI): domain Eukaryota; kingdom Metazoa; phylum Chordata; class Mammalia; order Rodentia; family Muridae; genus Uromys; species Uromys caudimaculatus. The sequence continues at coordinate 79,566,360 of CM052703.1, forward strand.
AGAAGAATCCATGAAGCTCATGCGTGGAGGACTTGCATACTTGAGGGAAGAAAGGAGAGGAGATAGTCTATGATAGCTGAGGGGTCCTGAGTGCTCTGACTTTCAGGTGCTGGCAGGTGCCAGTGATAGCACACCCAGAGCAGATTTGCTCTCTCCAGAGATTAGAGTGGAAAGCTCAGTTCTGAATAGCTGCTGGGCCTCACATGGTTCTCACAGATCTCCTCAGCACCCCGCCACGTCCATGAGGCACACATGCCACTCCAGGCTCCAGCTCACAGGTGTGTCCCATGCAGACCTTTCTGTTGATTGTCGAATGAGTGATTCAGATGCAAACGGGAGGTAAGGGTGGGGTGGTGTCTCTGACTATGGTGTCCTTTTCATTGCTGGCGATTGCCACACGCAGATTCCTCCATCTGGACTCTTTCACTTTCTCCTTGTTCTCATGTAGAACATGCTTGACCTCTTTGGAATTTCAGCTCTAGAGTCCATGTTCCAGGGATATTTGTCTTGATCCTCCCAGACAAATTCAGATTATAGAGCTGTGTGATGTGTGTGCATAATAGCATCTTGTACTTCATCTTCTGAGCTCTTAACACACAGACACACAGACACACACACACTTGTACTTCTCTGTTGGTGTATCTACTTAAATATATTTTCACACAATGGGCATGGTTCAATGGGTGACGTCATGAGGCCCTGAGTTCAGATCTCCAGCACCTATGAGGCGGTTGGGAATGGTGGTACACAACATCTGTAACTCCAGAAGAGGGATGAGGAGGAACAGAGGCAGGTGGATTCCAGTGGCTCCCTGGCTAGTCAGTCTAGATGAAACAGTGAGCTCCAGGTTCAGAGAGAGACTCTGTCTCATAACACAAGGTGGAGAGTGATACTGGATGTTGATGGCTAACCTCCATGTTTGCGTGCACACGCAAGCACACGCACATGAACATGCGCTCCCACATGCATGCCACATACACAGAGACACATATGTGCATGTGCACACATATACACACACACTCCTAAAACAACCAAAAAAAACCCTAAATAAGTGCATAGTTTTGTCTACTACAAATAAAGAGTCTTGGAGCTAATATAATGCTTATTCTTGCTTAGAATTTTATACTCATGATACTGTACTTAGAATATAGTAGGCACTCAATAAATGCTCACAGCTCGAAGGAGCTTATGGATGTGTGAAAAAAATTGAATGAGTTAATGAATCTCACCCAAGTATCATTAAAATATCCTGAAGGCACCCTCATTTCCTAGAGCACTCTGTTGTCAGATGTCCTGAAACCTAGGACATGGTAGTCTTTCGAACTGACTCCGGAAGTCCTCAGGCTTGTGTGAGCCCTGCCCACTCTGCCTAGCAAGTGTGTCTTTACGTTCTCCCAGTAGACTTCCATCATCATCTACTGCAAGCGGGAGTTGTTGATTTCCCTTAATTAAGGCTGGAAGGACAGCTTCTTGAGCGGGTGATATATTCCTTGAGTTCAGCTTTCATCTGTGCAGCTCACATTTCACTCAGAAATGGGGCAGATTCATTAGAAGTACGGCCAGACGGCTTTCACTTTGGTTGCTTGTTTGTCTACGTTTAATGAATGAATAACATGCCTATTCATTATCAACTTTGGAGTGGAAATAATTGTTGTGTTCCCTCATTTACTGGAATAATGTTCCTTGCCCATGGAGTGCCTTCTGCCTCCATCACCAAAGTACTTCCCTCCGTCAGAGCTTGCTTATACGTCAGGCTCACCTTTGAGAGCAGCCATTGCTCTCAAAAGTCCTCCAGGGCCTCATTCTGTGCACACGCGTGGAGAATGCTCATTTATGGAAGGAGACCCTGGGACCCTCAGTAGCAAATGAGTCTGGTAGCCCCATTAATTTCTGAATACACACCTGGGGTGCTTTAATGTAATTACTACTAAGAAAGCTGAAATCCCTAGGTACTTTGCCCACAGAAAGCATTTTACAGATAAGAAGCCCTCGTCCCCTGTCCTGTGTGACCACGTGTCTAACCTTGCTCATGTGAAGTAGGAGAATCATCGTGGTCACTTCTGGTGAATGGGAGATGTAAGTGACTCCTGAGCCATCACCACGAATCATTAAAACATTAACAAACATTGGCCAAGCATCTATTCTGGGTAGGGACTGACAGTGACTGAATCTCTCACCTCAATCCTTACTTTGGATAAAAGATATTTTCTTAGTTATTTTTCCTGTCACTGTGATAAAAGTAATTTAAGGAAAGAGGGCTGTTTGTGTGTTTTTGTTTCCTGTTTGTTTGTTTTTTAGCTTATAGTATGAGGGAATACAGGGGAGGCATGGTGTCAGAACCACCGTGTCAGAGAGTGGCAGCTGGTCACGTTACCTCTCAGGAAGCAGAGAAAGTAAAGCCTGATGCTCAGCTCCATCTCTCTCTTTTTTTTTTTTTTTTTTTTTTTTGGTTTTTCGAGACAGGGTTTCTCTGTGTAGCCCTGGCTGTCTTGGAACTCACTCTGTAGACCAGGCTGGCCTGGAACTCAGAAATCCGCCTGCCTCTGCCTCCCGAGTGCTGCCCGGCCTCCATCTCTCTTCTTGATGCAGTCCACTGCCCCGGCCTAGGGAATGGTGCTGCCTACATTTACTATGAATCTGTCAATCTCAATTTACCTAAGCAATAGTTCCTCACACATGTTTCCAGAGGCTTATCTCCTAGGTGATTCTAGCATTTGTCCAGTTGACAATCATTATTGAGTACCACGGATGCCTACTCAGTGTCCCACAATCTTTTACTTCTCTGAGGAGGACTTTATTCCTTCCTCAGAAATCTGCCAAGAACATGCTTACCACAATAATCCAGTGTCTAGGATCCCGTGTCTAGGATCCTGAGATCTCACTTCCTTCAGGACCTAGCTCTAAGTCCTCTGCTTAGCTCCATGGCTCTATTTTGTGCTGCCAGATCCTCATCCTTCATGGGACCCTGTGTGTGGTCTAGTCCTTGTGAGCCTTGAAGCATTATGTCTCTCTTCTCTTTATCCCATGCTGTAGTCATCTGTCCAACACATGAAAATACAGGCAGTTTCCTGAATCTTTCAGGATTTTCCTCACTAGCCTGCTGGTCACACAACCCCAACACCCACCTCCAACACTACACTACATGCTTTAAAATGTTAGTTAAAGGGTGTCACAACTTGAATGTAAAATGTCCCCAGACAGGCTTATGTATTTGAACACTATTTCCAGAGAGGGGGGCTGTTTGGGGAGGTTGTGGGGCCCATGCTGGTGGGTCATAGCCCAGCTTTGCTTCAAGTTTAGCTCTGCTAAGATATAAATAAATCCTGTCTCAATGCTCCTGCTGCCACGAATCTAGCTATTCTAGTCACCCTGCCTTCTCTGTCATGATGGACTGTACCTTCTGAACTGTGAACCAGAACACCTCCTATTGTTGCCTCTTTCAGATACTCTGTCGTAGAACTGAGGGCAGCAACTAACGTGGGAGGGTACCCATTCAAATCCCTAGTGTTCTGTCGTTTTCTAGGAGACAGAGTGATATGATAAGGACTGGTGGGGAGTGGGGAAAATTGAACATATATGTACTCATCTTTTAAAAAAGAGAGTATCTACCACCCAGGGACATATAGTTTCTCTATTCACCAGAAGAGAATGTGGCTTCTGTTTACCTATCCATAGATTTTTAAAACAGGATTTAACCCAGACTCTGGTTCTAAATCTTCCACTATTTAAAATGTAAAATACTTCTTTTTTCTGTAGTTTTAAAAATGTACAGATGAGTAGATGTGGGCCCCAAGCTCTCTGAGCCATTCTGTCTAATGACCCTTGATTTCCGTTCAGGTAGACAGTAACAGCATACCTCCCCAGTGATGTAACCTGCCCTTTGAGTTAATATCAGGACTTGTGGCTCAACTGAGAGCTGCAGGAATCCAAGTCACTGTACCTCTGGAAGTTAGTCTGTTCAGTACTCAGTGATGCTCAGTGGAGACAGAACATGTATACAGACGGATGAAGGCAGACTTTCTTTTCTATTCGTGGGCTTGTAAGTCATATACACTTTAGAGAAAAGGCTGGGGAGGTTGCTGTATCTTTTTAATGGTGAGAAAAAGAATGAGTTTGTTTTATCCAGCCTTCAGCTCTGCTATATGAAGAGCTGGCACCAACCCATGAAAGGTAATTTTAGAGAGGACATTCAGCCCTGCTGCCTAAAAATACCTATTCCTGGATGGATGGGCTGGACATTCCCAACATCAGAACCTTTAATGGACTACATCTTAGAGCATTTCCTTCTAGGGTATCCTGCTAGCTTGCCCTCCCTGCCAGCTCCTGAAGATAAATAGAAAGAGACAATTAATTCTCTTCCCATTGACACCAACACTTAACTGTATGACTTCAGACAACATTCTTCCCTTCTCAGAAGCCAACTGCCTCAGATGTACAGAGAGAATTGGGGGTGGACATCGATGGCTGACGTCTCTGTCATTGGTAGATAAAATCAGATGACTGCCTAACCCTAGATTGGGCCAGGGCCAGGGATGGGGCTTAGCGGATAGAATGCTTGCCTGATTTTTAAGTTCATGAATCTCTGGGTCATTCTCAACAACATAGAAGATGAGTGTGATGGTATAAGCCAGTGTTCCCAGCACTCAGGGAGTGGAGGCAGGATGACCAGAGGTTCAAGATCCTTTAGCTATATAAGAGCTTAGAAGCCAACCCTGGGGCTACTGGGATCCTTCTCAAAACAAAGAACAACAGAACCCTCAAACCTGTCCCCTCCCAACCCAGGGCACGTCAGAAACACATGCAAGAGAGGTGAGCCAAAATTCCAGCTGGGTAAAGTATTAGAAGAGCCAAAGCTCACATCTGTCTGAAGGGGCAGTTACTATTCAATGCCAGCTAACTGATACCACATGGGAGGAGCAGTCCAGAGTTACCACATCAACCAAAAGTTTAAAACTAAGCCAGAAAGCCATGATTTTATTTAAAAAGCCCCAAATGGCTTAAATGTTGGCAGCTAAATCACTTAAGCAAACAAAATCAGCACTGGTAACAGAAAACATTGACATTGGATGGATTTAATCCATCCCTAACCTAATCCTCCTGAGGACAGAAATGAAAGCTGATTGGCTAAGACCCATCATGTGCCCACCTGCCTTGTGATGGTTTCCTGAGTCAAAGTGGGAGAAATTAAACAAAAGCAACATATGTCTGCCACAAGGCACAAACCCAAAAGTCTAATACCATCCAGACTGCCTACTGGTTTTGCTTTTGTTATTACCTCTTTTTATTTTTATTTATTTATTTTTATTATTTAATCAAACTCATGTGTCGTTTATTTTGAAACGTCTGGAGTTGAAAAGCGGCCATAAAGCTATTGTGAGCAGACTTCCCCTCACTCATGGGATTCTGCTTTCTCAGAGAGAGGGATCCTAAGGAAAAGCGTGTGGAAGCATGTGCCAACCTCTAAGCCTTGTACCCAGCCTATCTACCCAAGGAGACCCTTGTTTACTCCTTAGTAATCCTGACTTCTTAGACACTGGCTGTTGTTTGCTTTCCTCTCTCCAAATCATACATATTTCATCCAGAGCTGCTTTTCCACATCAGCAGAATCTACTCACCAGTAGCAGATTCCTCTCACGCCCCGGGCTCCATCCCGATTAACTCTATTTATGTAATTTATTTTGGCTGCCTGTTTCCCATTTGGGAGATCGATACAGATTTAAATGAGAAGTGAGAGTATTTGCAGCCACTTCGAGTGTTGATCAAACACAGGACGACTGCTCTGGGTCTGCGTGGGAGGAATGTGCTAAGTTCCGGAGAGATGGAGGAGGGAAGGAAAGAGAGACGGGGGAGAAAGAAAGAAAAAAGGAAAGAAAAAAGATACAGAGATACATAAAGAAGTAGTACAAGAAAGGAGGGAAGCTCAGAAAGAATGAATGAAAAGAGGGAAAGGGGTGAAGAGGGAAGAGGAAGAACTGAGGAAGAAGGGAAGAAGAAGTAAAAAGAAGAATGAGAAAAAGAAATGACCAAGCCAGTTTTCCAGTCCCAGAGCCTGGGTGGCAAATACCAGGCGTTTTGAGCCTTTAATTAAACATTTACAGAAATATCTGCATGCTGAGACCTGACCAGAAGCAAGCCAAGCCAATTATTGCTTATAGTGGCTCCCACCTACAGCAGAACAATTTCGCTGGTTCTCGTGTACACTGCTTCCAGCTGTCCCCCATTTCTCATAGCAGGTGGGGACCTGATGCCTCTGTCAGTATCTGCCAGGACGTGGGTGCCCTTTGCCTGGCGAATATTGCGATCCTGGATTCTGTCTGTGTTTCAGTGCTCTCTCCTTAGCAGACAGAGGGTCTACCCTTCCCAGAACCAGCCCCAGCTGCGTACAGTTGCTGATATGAGCTGGGGAATCCCTTTGTTTTGGTTCAGGAACATCCTTTCCTTAGCACTTTACCCTGGCCATCGCCTGTTTTTTCAAAGAGCAGGAGACTGCTATGGTGACTAAGAGACCTTGCACACTTGGCAACAGGGGTTGGTATTCAGGAGGCCACTGTCATGGCTTGATTCTGCCTTGTTGAGTCAGAGCTGACGATGGTGTTCCAATCTGTGGAGAAAGCTGTAGGTTAAATCAGTCTGCAGAAACTGCTGGTTCTCCATCTGGTTCCCACATCAGTTACATGCAAAAAAAAAAAAAAAAGTTGTAATAGAGCAGAATAGAGCAGATACATTTATATTTTAAAGAAATAAGAGAAGATGAGAGACTTCATATAAACTCAGGCTGGAAGAACTCCTACCAGCTAGAGAATCGAGAAGGTGGAAAGGCCAGCAGCAGGGTGAGCTCAGACCAGAACTTGCAGGCTTCACTAGCACAATAACTTGAGTCCAATCTCCCAGAACCCACCAAAAAATGAGTGAATGAATGAATGAATGAATGAATGAAAGAAAGGAAGCAAGCCAGGTACGGTCCTTTCTCTGTAATCCCAGCACCAGGGAGGCTGATACAGTCAGATCCCTCAGACCATAAGAAATGGCAGAAAGGGAAGAAGGGCATCAGAGACTAGGAAGAAAGTGAGACTGCCTTTAGTGGATGTTGAGAGGGAACAGAAGGGACACAGGCTGAATCAAGGCAAGCGTGGCTGAGTCCAGGCATTGCATGATGACTGTGACCCTTGGGAGTGCCAGACAGGCCTGTGTCTTCTGACACAGAGGAACAGTCATGGTGCCATCATAAGCAAACCCAAAATAGTAACAACAAGCACAGATAGCAGGCTTACTCTGTGGCCCCGAGAATGAGTGTTAACCTCTGAGTGAGTTCATCTTTAGGGGTGAAGTCTGACAGGCGTGGAGGAGGAAACCGCGGCTCCCTGAAAAGATTGTTTCTAAGGCGGAGAGATGGCCTTGCAATTTGAGCATGATAATCCACACAAAATGCCAGGTGCAGTGATAAGATGGGAAAGCGGAGACAGGCAGATTTCTGGAGCTTGCTGGCAAACCAGGCCAGCCTGTTTGCAAAGTCCCCAGCCAGTGAGAGACCCTCTCTCCAAAACAAGAAAGGAATGAGGTTTATGACCAACAGCCTAAGGTTGTTGTTCACATGGGCACAGGCATGCATGCATGCATGCATTTGAACACACACACACACACACACACACACACACACACACACACACACACACCAGACATAGCTCATTCTTTGTGTTTCACCTAAAAACTCTTTGAGGAAATTTGCAAGCAAGCAGCTGAGGTCATCAGGTTACTGGGACTCACTTCTTTGAGTGAATGTAAATCAACTTGGCTTATGATGACCTGAACTGAGCATGCCTGGAATCTTTCAACTCTGCCATCTTTCCATTGTGACTACACTCTGTACGCTCCATGACTTGGGAGTGAACATGCCCAGACATGGGTTCACCAACTCTTTTTCTGAACTCTTGATCATGACCTTAAACTGAGCATGCTCCCTCTAATATATGTTTAATACGCATAGCTCAGGCATGCTGAAGCTGGCAGTGTCTTCTGCGTTAGCAGGGAGGCAACACAAGCAGCCTCCGGGTGACTTATTTCTGGGCAGGTCTCAGCTTGAAGACATCTGCATGAAATCTTCCCGAAAAACTCAATGCACTTGGTATTTGCCAACCAAACTGGGGAGAGCTGGGAAGCAGGTTTGGCTGTTTCTTTGCTCCATTCTTCTTTTCCACATAATTAAAAAGGGTCAATAAACTATAGCATGGGGGCATAACACACTTCCGCACTTCTTTGTTCAGAGAGCATCCCTTTGGAATAACCCCAGTGCTCCCCTTATTCGCTGTGGTGATGTCTCTCCATGTTTTCTCCTCAGCTTTGCTTGCTGGCTCCACACTAACCAGGAGCGCTGTGCTCCTGCACCTGAGGGGTCTGAAACTGGGCTGACTGGGTCCCCTACTCCCCTTCAGCTTTAGGACTTCCAAGCTAATTAACCCCGTGGTACCTCAGTTGCTCAACTGTCAACTGAGAAAATTATCAAGGAAATTAGATGAATTAAGCCTAGAAAATGCTTAGAGCTGGCCCTAGTAATCTTTTCATAATCTCTTCACAGACATTAGCTATTAATCTTCACAGCATTGATTCCATGTTTCCTTACAGAGACAACAAAAGCCTTACCCACGGACACAGATGCACCTAGCTTTTAAACAAGAAAATCAAGGTGGGGAGCGTGTGTGTGTGTGTGTGTGTGTGTGTGTGTGTGTGTGTGTGTGTATGTGTGTATGTGGTTTGTATGTCTTTGTGTATTGTTTGTATGTGCGTATATCATGTATGTATGGTGTGTGTGTGTGTGTGTGTGTGTGTGTGTGTATGTGTGTATGTGGTTTGTATGTCTTTGTGTATTGTTTGTATGTGCGTATATCATGTATGTATGGTGTGTGTTTGTATGTGTGTGGTGTGTGTGCATGCATCTGTGGTGTTTGAGTGCTATGTATGGTGTACGTATACATGTGTGCATGTTGTAAGGTATATGTGCCTATGTGCATGGTCTATGTGTGCTATTTGTACTGTATGCATACATGTGTATGTACTATGGGGAGTGGTGTGTGCCTTTTATGTGGTAAGCTAGACTGACGGTGGGAATCAATAGAGGAGACTCATTACATCATCATTATACTTCTATTATTGAAAGTTTTCAACTAATGTTGCTGATATTTGGTGATTAGAAATCTTAGGGCTATGATAGTTATTTGAACACTGGAAGGGATAGTGTTGGTGGGGAAAAGTGTCTCCCACTATTCTGACCATCCTTAAAGTTTTCCCTTTCCTCCAAGCTTTTCCTGCTCCAACAAGTAAAGGGTTAATGCCTTTCCCCCAGTGCGGGGCACCTTCCAATCCCTTACCCATCGGCTGTACCTGTGAACATAGCCTCTCACTACTGCATTACGTGCACAAGGATTTCTCTCTCCCACCTCTCTCATTTATATATATATATGTATGTATGTATGTATGTATGTATGTATGTATGTATGTATCTTTGAGCAGCTACACAGTATGTCTGTCAGGCAAGTCTATATGCACCCCTAATCAAAGAAGTTTAGGCTACTAGGATTTGGAGCCTGTTACCCTGCTACCCAGGACAGTGATATTCAAATTACTCTCTACCTGGATCTGGCATGGTAAAAAATGGAACCTCTGAACAAATAATAAAGACCTATAGAACGTAACTATCACCCACTCTTTGCTGCAACCTACAAGGTGTCTTCCTTAAATTCAATGCTCGAAGTCTCAGGATAATACCAGGCAATAATTACTCACTTTGTAATGCATTATAATTTCTGGATCTGGCTGTGGATGGAAGCCAAGCCCAAGTCTGTACAAGTTAGAAGAGAATAAAGTGTCCTTGACTTCAAATAAATAGCAGTGCCAATAACAGACGCTAATGTATTGCATCCTTGGAGCTTGGAAGGAAAGAAGCAAGCAGGAGCATTAGACAGCAGGCTTGGAAGGTAAACAAAATGCCTCTAAGTTGGCTCTTTTAGAGGTGGGGCAATGGGTGACTATGGAAAGGTTCCAAAAAGGCAGGAAAAGTGGAAATAGAAACAGTGCTTCAGGGCTGATGGTGCCCACCAGGCATCAGAGGACACTCTGCAAGAACCCATTCCACAGATGAGAAAACAGGCGAAGGAAGAGTCCTCTTCCCCAGCCTCATGAATGACATTGTTCTGTAGTCACACAGGTATCGTAGGTGCCTGGTTACTCCAGTCCACACGAATCCACAGAAGGAGACACTTGTTCCCACATGGCACAGTGATTGCCAGGTACAGGTCTCCAGCACGAGTGGAAATGGTCTTCATTTGCAGCCCTCTCCAAATCAGCCTATTTCTAGGTAAATGAACTTCTAATTCACAAGTCTCAGTGAATCCACAGCTCACCAAGTTGCTCGTTGGCTTTGCAAGGTCTTCTTCCTTCCTGGCAGCGTGTACTCTGCCCTGTCCTGGCTGCTTTGACCACTCCTTTCCATTGCCTGTGCAGGATGTGACAAAGGGGAAACCACAGTGTCCATTAGGAGAGTGCCCAGGCATTCCAGTGTCAGACGGATGCCGAGGAGGCTAAGATGAACAGGAGAGAGGAGGGTAGTGGGTACTGGTGCTTATGGAAGGGAATGCACTGTAATGTTTGTTACCTAAGACAGTGATTGATTCTCACATCTTGTTTGTTTGCTCTGTCTCCTGTTCCTCTCTTGGGATAGTTTCATTGGATTTTGAAGATGTCTTTGACCCAAAAAGGGTTAAGCTATCCACGGTTCTAGAGTCTCTGAATCAGCTATGTAGTGGTTACAGTCAATCCTCCCCTGCAGTGTCTTTAGGATTGTTTAATGGAACACTGCCTACACTATCTGTAGATCAGGGTTGGGAACATAGGAAGTTGAGACCCTCATTCCTCATCAAATATTTGTTTGGATTCTGCATCCGAGTCTATGAAACAGGCGCTGGAGATGTTACACAAATCTTTTCTTTTTAATGTCCCATGAAAACATGCACTTCCCAGCAAACTCATAATGTATTCGCTAAAGGCAAATATTTGTGTTTTTATACATTTCAAAATAAAATTTATGAAGCTATTTTGAAAACCATCCATGGAACACTTTAGAGGGATAAAGGGGGAGAGATATGTCCAAATAAAAAAAATTAATTGATTTCTCAAGAGTGAATAAAAAAATATCATTTGGTGGCCCTTAGGGAGAGTCACTTGGGAGTATTTGATAGAGCTTCCAGTATGGTAGCAGGGGCACAGGGGACTGGATGAGCACACACATGATGGATGACACAGTCCATGGAGCCTATGACTTAGGACGAAAGGAAAGCTAAAGAATAAGTTGGAAGCCATCAGTCAGAGACAGAGGTCAACAAGTGTTAGCAGATCGTGAGACATCTCTCAAGAACCAACAAGGGTTGAAATCTAGAATATACAAACAACCTTTTATGAAGCAAATTAGAAAAACTAATGGAAAGATGACAAAAGAAATCCTCACAGAGAGGCAATTCAGATGAAAACAAGCGCAAATACCTCTGCAATACATGAGCAGATATCTGTGGTAGAGCAACCCCGACCAGGGTTTGTACCCTGCCTTTGACCATTTAGTTCCTAAATAAAGACACACACACAGCCTTTATATTTACAACAAGCCTTAAACAGTACAAGAGCTGTACAGATACCTAAATTCTATGCTATTAGAACCTACTTTCCTATCGATAACCCTGAGTTATTACTTACTATGTTTCATCTGGCTGCTCGTAACTCCAATAGGCCAGCCCTCAGGGCCACATTTTCTCGACTCCTAAGCCATAGTGATCTCTCTTTCCTCCTGCACCTTCTTCTTTCTTGTGGTCCCTCTCAGACCCCAAGCTGGGGAAACCTCAACTGCACCTATGTCTCTTCTGCACAGCTATTGGCTGTTTGCGTCTTTGTTTGCTAAGCATAAATAACTTGGTGCCAAGGTGTATGCGTGGACTCTCTCATCTCTAGGACAGACCCACACTTAGCATTACATTAGATAACAAAACACAAACCTCAACAATTCTCCATTTTAGTCCAATAAAACCTCATTTAAAAATTTTTTTGCCTACTCTTTTCATACAATACATCCTAACCGCAGCTTCTCCTCCCTCCACTCCTCCCAGTTCTTTCTCCTCCCCCCAAATCCACCCCCACCCCACACTCCCATGCCCCAACACCCCCATACCCCCATCTCCACTCAGAAAAGAGGAGCCCTCTTACAGACATCAACCGAACACAGTACAAGATACAATAAGATCACGCGCACACTGTTACATCAAGGCTGCAGGGCAAACCCAGTAGAAGGAAAATGGCCCCAAGAGGAGGCAAAAGCGTCACAGTTACCCCCAGTCCCACTGTCAGAAGTCCCCCCCCCAAAACCCTAATCCAACTACCATAGCATATATGCAGAGGACCTAGCACAGGCTCGTGCAGGCTTGATGATTACCGCTTCAGGCTCTGTGAGCCCCTATGCACCCTGCTTAGTTGATTCAAGGGGAAACACTCTCCTGGTGTCCCAGTCTTCAACCTCCCTGGCTCTCACAATTCCTCTTTCCCCTCTTCCAAGGTGTTCCCTGAGCTCTGAGGGGAGGGACCTGCTGGGCATTTCCAACCTGGACTCTCTATCTGCCTAATTTAATCTCTTTTATAAGCAGGAAAAAAACCCTTCAGTCTAGAGGATGAGAGAGTGCTTTGTACCAGAGTTACAAAACAGGAGAACGAAGGTGAATGGCAAAAAGCATGAACTTGGAAGCCACACCCTTCTTCCTGAAAGGAGTATGGACTGGCAGCACCACCCAGACAGTCTCCTGGGTAGTCTTTGGACAATTTAAATATCACCTATTAATTTCTACTAGGTATTTGTGTCATGAGAATTTTCACATGTCTAAAGTGTATGGCTTCATGTTTGTGTGAAGAATTAATAAGTCAGAGACTGTTTGGGTGTCCATCAGGGGGCTAAATCAGCAGGCTAACATCGACGTGCATTGTAGAAAATGGAAATTTGTGTGGTGAACATACAGAGAGCAGTATGGATGAAACAAGACAGTGCCAAGTAAGGAAAGCCTCAGGGTGAGATTATAGTATGGTGCTATCCATGTTGATGGAAACATTACAAAATCAAAATGATTGTGTTCCTCACACTTGCCTGCACATAACAACCACACGAGAAAGGGCAGCTCCTGAGGAAGGGAGGTGATTTGGGGGAACAAAATGGATGAGCAGCAAAGTAAACTAGTAGCCAAGTAAGACTACTGTTGGCCATTGATGGCATGCTGTGGGTCAGGGAATATGACTAATTCATCTCTGTGCCCCTGAAATCCAATGAACAAACAGGTAATCAATTAAAAAGAGAAAGAGAAAGTAACTCATGCAAGGGGAATGCTGTGCAATTTCTAGATGCAAAACAGGACATGGCGTACTGGGACTTCAGAGAGCTCGGAAGGACTGGGAGGAAGACTCCTGCAAGGAGGGGGCGGGGCTGGAACCAGGTTACAGAATCCCCCTGTGCCATCCTAAACAATCTGGACGTATCCCAAGGGCAATAGAGAGCCACTGAAGAATGATACATAGCTAGATGATGTTTGTAATCTTGCTCTAAACTCCAATGGCAAAGTAAGCCAATGAGCTGACTCAGAGGCTCAGCCATTCATTTCTATTTCTGAGCATGTTTATCAAGTGGTAATGAAATAGACTGTTGGCATCTTAAAGCCCAAACCGTGGATCTCAGTTTTTTTTTTTTTTTTTTTTTTTGTCCTGCTTTCAAATCAATTGTGAGACAATCACAAACAGTTTCTACAGCAGAAACATACAGGGTCAAGCATGAAGTCACATGTCCTAACATGTGACCTCTGGCTAGGTCGCCTAAACACTGGCAGGGAGTTCTCCTCCTTCCTTGTCAGACACAATAGCACAAGGTCTTCTGGCAGCCAGTGACTATGGGACTGCCATAAGAATCAGTTCTCAACCTCATGGAGGGGAAGGCTTAGCTGCTACACCGCTCCTGCCTGTGACAGCAGGGGCAGGAAGCTGCTTGATTGCCTCTTGGGGGCCATGAAGTGGAGAGCTTAAGCTTCAGGTAGGGCTAACCCTAAAAGGCTGTCTCCAGGAACCTCCTTCCTCCAGTGAGGATCTGCCTTTTGGAAGTCCCAGAGCCTCTCCAAACAATGCCATCTGCTGAATAACAAGTGACCAAAACCCGTGCCCTTGTTGTGGGTGCAAGTAGGGCATCTCACACTCAAATGGCAACAAAGATGAAACCAAAATATAGACAAAGATGTCTAGTAATGTGGCCAAGGCCACTGAGGCTTAGCAGATGCTAAGCTGAGGCGAGGCAGGTGGTTTTGTTAACAGACTAAGGACCTACTCTGTGAGCACGCTCCATAGCATCGCCTTTCTATCCTAACTTTGAGGAGAGTAGCATAGCTATGCAGAAGCCAATGTATATGGTCCTCCCGGCACCCAAGAATCCCAAGCTAATTTCGTCTGAGCTACACTGGAGTGCCTGCAGGTTTGGTTTGATCTGAATGTTTAAAATGTTGCATTAACATCCTGCTTTAAATAATAATATCTTGAAAATGCTAGCAAAAATTACAGAAATTTTGTTTCTTATGAGAAGTTGAACTATGGGACGAGATTGTCTTCCTATCCACTTTTGGAAAATTTCAGTTGGAGTTGAGTGACAGCTGCTTAGGCAAGGCAAGGCTCTCCTACTTCCTACAGTTCCCATTCCTCCTTAATATACCTAACTTGCTTGTCTCATTTCTGGGGCTGCCTACCCCTAATGATTTAATGCCACGACCCATCATAGGTAACCCATAGTCTAATCGCTGGGAAGATGGCCTAATGCTTTCCTCAGATTCCAGTTCTGAACCATCTCGAAATTGACTAAAAATGAAGATCTTTCTGGTGACTTATCTCCTGGGTCTCAGTTCTCATTGGCTATGTCCTCTTTGGTCTTAATACCTTGTTTTATGAAATTGCCAAGTGGCACATGAGAAAACATCATCAAAATGTGAGCTCCAGAGTCATGCCTTCAGAAGCAGAGCGTGAGGCTTGGCTCTTCCAATAACTTTCAGTCATTCAAACCTAATTACCAAATGATTTTTAATCATTGTAAAATAAATTCACTCTTCACGTCTGGAAATGTTAAAGCCCTAATTTAACAGCAACAACCAAAAAAAAAAAAAAGCTCTCTAATGGATTTTCACTAAGAAACAGAACATAGCCCATGTTGTCAGCTGTTCAATAATTTAACTGCAAATGAAGTGTGCAAAATACAATATTTGTGTCATAAACCACTGGGCTTGTCACAGAATAGCGTTCTGAAGAGCCACATTCTGGGTGACATGATATGTGGGCTGTGGAGCTTCTGGGTGGAGATGTAGAGGCTCTACTCACTGAAAAAGGAGACAGTTGCACTTCAGCCAACAACGAAAGCATGGGGTAACTATCACTCTGGATTCCGCTGTCTGGGGGCAGTGACTGGAGCAATCCTTCTGACTTGATGACATAGGTCATGTGACTCTTTCTCCATGTCATGAGATGTGGCTTCGGATACCTCTACAGGATCTAATTATCTGCAGGCTTTAGTTATATTTTTATTGTTTTAACTATGGCAGGAAGGTCAACACCCTCCCTTACAAAGATGCCCACATTTGGGGGCTAGGGAGATTGTTCAGTGGGTAAAGTGCTTGTCACATATACATGAGGACCCAGGTTCAGATCCCCAATAGCCACATAAAAGAGCCAGGTACAGCAGTATGCATCTGTAATCCTAGCACTTGGGAGGTAGAGACATGCAGATCTTTAATGTTTATTGGTCAGCCAGACTGGCCCAATCACTGAGCTCCAGGCTCAGTGTGGGATCCTGTGCCTTCTTAGATGTTCATATAGAGATGTTTATACATAACCCAAGACTTTGAACTACTGGATGCCAGTATCACACCTTGGTCTGCTCATGACAACAAAAAATTGCTTCCAGGGAGGAGAAAGCAAAATTTCCCCAACTTAGAGCCACTGGCTTGGTTAGATAAATGGACATTGGCATTAAATTGTGAATTCTCTTAAAAAGACATCTTCAAGGCCCTCCCTTAAAACACGGCTTTAAGAAACTGGAGCTACATTCCTTTCCCCCTAAGTACGGGTCTACATGGTAGAAACTGAGACCTCCTGCCCACAGCCAGTGAAGAGCCAAAGTCTGGCATCCAGTGATCTATTCAATACTCGATGTTGAGAGTAGATTTTCTATCTCAAGTAGATGGCTGATGTCCTCATCTAGTCTTCTATAGCCATCTTATAAGAGATCCTGAGCTGGAATGACTCTTGGACTCCTGGATCCCTGACCTTTGGAAACAGAGGTAGTAAATGTTTGAATTTTAATCTACTAAACTGGAGGTGTTTGTTATACAGCAATAGATGATTAATACACACTGAGTGACATGCTTAGGGAAGAATCAATTTCTATAGTCTGGCTGGGTCTTGGAGATATGACAGAGAGAAGACAGATGTAAAGGTAGGGAACAGGAAAAGCAGGGAAAAGTCAGTTTAAATGCATGCTCATTGAGAGTGACTTGTCAGGCTGTGGTTAGCATAGCTTACAGAGGTCACAACTAGGGAAGAGTGAGAATTGCTTCTCTCTTCCAGCAGCATGCATTGCAGCTTCCAGTACTGTGAAAGCTAACCAGAAAGGGTGAAGCTTGCAGGTCAGTACCAGCTTAACCAGTGTCCTCCAGAATCATCAGGGTAACTCCACATGTCTTATGTGAGTTTTGTCGTCATAGAGCGCAAGCCAGACCAAATGCAGCATGGGAATAGAAGGTGGCCATGAAACCATATCCCTAGCCAAGGATCTATTGACGGTCACTATCTGCTGGGGTAGGCAGATTAGGTCTTCTTTAAGAATGTTGCCTCTGGTAAGCTGACCATGCTCCAGTGGAATGCCCCACATCCATGAATATATGAATTTGGTGGGTAAAAAACAGGAGATAAGAGGACACAATTTTGGGAGGGTAAGAAGGGGGAAAGGAGAAGATGGGGAAGGGTGAATGTTATCAAAACTAATTGTACGAAATTCTCAAGTAATTAATGGAAAGAAAGGGGGATAACTCCATGCTCAGGAGTTTGAGTTTCATTCAAGAGGAACCTGGAAGTCAAATTTAGAAGGAGCCAGCCAGCAAACTATGGGGGCAACAAGATCTACCTGACTCTAATGTGCACAAGTGTGAGAGCACCACTCTTCTTCCCAACAGCCTCCTGCGGTGTTAGCATAAAGGACAGATGCTGGGGCAGCAGAGAAGTCTTCCATTTCCTCCTGCTGCCCGGCTGCTTGGCACAATCCTCTGCCAT
This sequence comes from Uromys caudimaculatus, assembly GCA_028551405.1. Classification (NCBI taxonomy): domain Eukaryota; kingdom Metazoa; phylum Chordata; class Mammalia; order Rodentia; family Muridae; genus Uromys; species Uromys caudimaculatus. The sequence goes on from CM052703.1 coordinate 79,583,724, forward strand.
TCTCTTTCAGTAGCATTGTTCCCACTGGGAAACACATATGTACTCACAGACACACACACCCTGACACAGACTCACATGCAGACATCGAGAAACAGACATACATACACACACGCATACACACAAGGAGACACAGACGCCCCTAGGGCCACAGAGATACAGAGCCTTACATACATGTGCACGTGCTACTGTGTGTGTGTACACACCGATACACCTGTACACTTACACAAATAGACACAGGCACAGAGACACACATGCACATACAAAAACATACAGACACACACGCACAAACTCACATTCACACACATACACACGAACACACCACACAGACACAGGCAAGCTTTTAACTCCAAAGACAAAGTTCTCTTATGAGCTATGTTTTCTTAGGCTTTCTACATTTGCTGGTATAGAGAGGCTGTCTCTCCACATTTTGGAGTTCTTAGTCTGTTTCTCTGTGTTGAAGACCTTTTCCATCACCCCCAGGCTGGGCACAGATGAGTCTTATCTATATTCTATAGTCTAGTCTGGGTAGCTTATTACCTGAGCACTGGGGAGATTGTTCAGTATTGATCTATTTATGCAACTATTTTCCCCTATAGACAGTTGAACCCTCAAATGTATTTGCTGTGTGTGTGTGTGTGTGTGTGTGTGTGTGTGTGTGTGTGTGTGTGTGTGTGTATGGGCCAGAGGTCAATCTCCAGTGTTTTTCCTTAGGAATGCTATTCACCTCACTTTGAAACAGTGTCTCTCCCTGTGACCTGGAGCCTACTGATTCAGCTAGGTTGGCTGGCTAGCAAGGCTTGGGGGATCTTCTTTCTTTTCATCTTGGTTGCTGGGTTCAAAGGCAGAGACCATTGTTTCTGGTCTTTTTATGGATCCTGAGACTCAAACTCAAGGTAGAGCAGGCACACGACAAACTGAGCCATCTGCCAGCACAGGATCCATATGGTTTTTATCTCTAAAGATGGAGTATATCTAATAAATGGTAGGTATTGAACAAATGAATAAGTAAAAGGTCGCTGAACTGTTGCTGATGTCCATGTTTGAAGAAATGCAGACTTTTCTGGAGTTGACTAGCTAGATAGTTTATTTGGAAGGTTTCTGAAGAACAATAAGCTTGGCATGCAGACGCCTTACCTTAGCCAGTGGATGTACATGCCTTGTAGCCGAGCTGCTCACAAATATGTACGTAGCATTGCTAGGTCTTGCTCCCCTCCACAGATCACCAGCCCAGCCTGAGAACAGACCAAGAGACACTACCTTCACTTTAAAACATGGTCTACGTTCGCTGACTCATGGGCAGGAGCCCTTCCCACGGATGGCTCCCGTCTTTCCTTGTGTAACAGGAAAAAATAGCAATACATAACCCTGGCCATTTCGAACCACGTGGCACTTGTTAATTTTTCGCAAGCCCTTAACCATTTGTTGTTGAATCATTTTGGGGGACCTGGGCTAGTCTTAGAGATACAACAGGTCAGAGCTGAAGGCTCTTATCTGTGAATAATATCAGTGCAAAACAGTGAAAAGCTTGACAGAGGGCAGTGAGCCAGTCCTTTGGTCAAATTCAGCTTCTTTCACACTATTAGCTCACTGTGTTTTAGATGCTTATGTCAGTCCCTGTGGAGAGTCTTCCATTTCACTTCCTGAATGGTTGTACCTTAAACATTTTCCATATACCATAATCAGGGATACACGTGCTGATCCCCGGTGCAGAAGAAGACAAAGGGCTGCTTAGATGAAGGCTGGCTGGGAGAAAAGGCATATGGCATATGGATTTTTTAATTTTGTTGTGTATTAAGACAGGGTCTCATATATCCCAGGCTGACCTCAAATCAATGTATAACAGAGGAAGGGCTTAAATTCCTGATTCTCCTGCCTCGACCTCCCCAGTTCTGTGGTTACAGGTGTACATCACTACACCTAGTTCATGAGGGGCTGGGAGTGGAACTTGGGGCTCTGTGCCTGGTATGCATCAACTCTATCGGCTGAGTTAATTGCACAGGATGGGATATGCCAGGTGCTGGCCTTCCCTGTATCTCCCTCCAGAGAATCTGTGCTAGATCTGTGTTGGCCTCAAAAGCTGAAGCCCTGGCATAACCACTCACAGCTTCTCCGAATTCTGTGTGCAAGGTTTCAGGCTCACTCCTATTCCCTTCCTTACGACTGCTCACTTGGGACCCCACCTGCTGGATCACCAGCGCTGTCTGTAGTGGGGCATGTCAGCCTTCACTTAATCACGAGGCTCCTCTCTCTCCCAGCAGCCCATCAGCTGGAGTGCACTGCTACTTCTTGCCAAGAGCCCTCTTACCCATCAGGGGAAGATAATGCCTAGCAATCATTTTGGCTTTTCCAGACTTAATGTTCTCTCTCTGCTCAGGTCCTTCCTGCCCCACTGAAAAGTGTGAGGATGCTATTTTAAGACATCCTTTAGTACCAAAATATCACTTTGAGACACTCATGTTCTTCCTTCCAATAATCTCTTTTGTTTGAGGCAGAAAGGACTTATCAGGCAGGGCTAGGAAGCAAGGCAAGGGACAACATGGAGTTCCTTCCAGGACTTCAGTGTATCCAACTCCAAATGCTGAGATGCTGTGTGCTATTTGTCTTTCTCAGTCTCTCCTCCTCTTTACCCTAAACTAGGGACAAAGGGCAGGTACAGCAGGGACCCTGGGCCCTATGGTGATTGAAACATCAGAGCAGAAAGAACAATCTGAGAATGAACAAGCATGACTCAGTAAGAACCTGAGTAGGGAGGAACCAGAAGGAAGGCAGGGCACTGGAAACTGGGTTTTGCACAGTGGCAAAGGGGAAAATGAGTCTACATCTGAAGGAGGAGTCCGGGGATACCATACACGTGGGCAAATCCAGGAGAAATAATTCTGGGCACAGTCCCTATTATCAGCCCTTCTAATGAAGAATAACTTACCAAATGCACACTACGGGGCAAAGGCAATGCTATTCCATTTACAAGATCCAGCTATAGAAGTCAGATCTATAGCAAACTCTTGTTAAAATCAGAGATGTGAAGATACTTGCCTGTCACCTCAGAGCTCATTCATGGTAGAACTGGGGCTCAAACTCAGGCTGGAGCCTAGAACCTGAGCTTATTGTCTCCTCATAGATTAGCTCTGCCTTGAAGTCTACGACCAGTGTCTTGTCTCTGTGCCACTGGCTGCCTACATTGGCTTTGGAGAAAGCAACTCCCACAGACAGCTGTCTAGATGGAGCTGATATTATAAATGGTATTATGAAAAAATAAGGATACGGCTTATAAATCAGGCAGAGGAAACTTATGATTCCTCTGGACACCCCAATCTATCTCCCTATAATTGCCTGTATATGAAATGCCTGTGTGAAGTTATCTGACTATTCCCTGAGTCGCCTGTGAAGGTAAGATTGCAATTTTTAGCGACCCTTGTTAACAAACCAAAGCAATCTGCTCCACTTTGACTCCTTGACACTCTGGGTTTGCTAAAGGGGTGGAGGCATGGACACAGAGGCATTGGGGTGACTTTCCTCTTCCAAAGGAAAGTGTGAAGGGGTAGGTAGGATGCACGTTTGGTACAAAAGACAGCACCAACTTCCAACCTAACTACACTATACCCACAGCCATAGGGATACTTTAAAAGAAAAACACAGCTCTGTTCCCTTAAACCATCTTTAACCTTTAGATCCAGAAACCATAATTAAAAATCAATTCTGTCTTTTTTGTAGTAAATTTGATGGTAATTCTATCTCTAATGGCAGAGCCAAGGTAAATAGTATGTCAGGTAAACTCAGTGGGATAATGACATTTTCATTAGCAATGTACTGGGTGTGAAATTTCTACCATGATATAGCATTCTGGAAAGATCCAGTGAAATTACCCCCTACCCCTGAAAGGGCAGCCTCTTCTGCTAATTAATGGGGACACCATAGGGATTAAATGAATACTACCCAAATTATTTTAGTGTGGCCAGCAGTGATTTTGCATGCATCTTGCACAGAGAAAATAAGTCTGGGCCCAAAACAATAAACAAGCTGACATAACAAGATGATTGCAGCCCATTGCAGTCCAGAAAAATCTAATCTGGTCTTCTAGCAGTGTGGCAATCTTTATTGTGACCATACAGGTCCCAATTCATCAGCCCATTTCAGCAAGCCATCCCAGCTAGTAATCATTCACTTTCAGGGTAGCCTCAGAACAGGTATTGACTGTAGAGAACAGCAATTCATCCTGGACTCTGTCTCCCTCCATCAGGATTTTTTGGCAGTCTGTGAACTAGGCTGGGAAAGAAAAATTTGGCTCATGCATGCTGGATTCCCAGAGTGACTTGGTGAAAAGAGAAATAAGAGGGCAAGAAAATTCTCAGTGCCTCGGTAGAATCAGACACAGCATCATATTTATCCCTGCTAAACCCCAGGAGTGCTTCCAGTGGTCCATCCAGGCAGGGCCAGGCCATCAAGATTCCCACTATAGGAGACTCCAGTGAAGGCTGTTTGCATTTAATTGATACTTAAAGTCATCTCCTTACTTAAGGCTTGCATCAAGTCCAAGATAGAGGTACCATCATTAGCCCCTCCTTTACAAATGGCAATGCTCAGGCTGAGAAGTGACCCACATGAGCCAGGGAATGACTTCTGTGATGGCTGTCTAAACTCATAGTTCCAAAGCTTTCTTAAAAACTGAGGCAAGAAGCTGGGAGATGGACCAGCAATTGAGTGCTTGCTTATCTTGCAGAGGATCTGAACATGGTTCCCGGAATCCACATGGAGGTTCACAACTGCCAGTAACTTTAGCTTCAGAGGATCTAACACCTTCTTCTGGCCTCCTCAGGCCCCCCACACATGCATATATGTGTGTGAGTACCTGTGTGCAAACACACATAAGTAAAAGAAATCTTTAGAAATGGTGGTAAAATTCATAACACAAATTCATCCTTTAGGATGTCAATGTACATTTAAGTATTTCAACAGCCTTTGTCTTCATCTAGTTTGGAGACTAGTTCCCCACTCGAAAGGAATACTCTACTGATTAAACAGTCCTTCCCCCTTCCAATCATCCCAAGTACCTACTAGTCCACCTTGTGTCCTTGTAGATATTTGATTTTAATCTGTCAAACCCTAGCTTAGTCTATTTTCTGTTGCTATAACAAAATAAATAATGTTTCTTTATAAAACACAGAGGTTTAACTTAGCTTTCTCTCAATTTAAAAGCTGAACACCCATCAAAGTAGGGTCATGTGTCCTATCCTGGTATGGAAACCCTAACTGGTGTTGAAGAAGGTGGCTATCATCATGGCCTGTGCAAGAGGATACTGATCTATCCAAAGGGTCAGTCTTGCTGTCTCATAACAATCTGCTCTAGTGGGAAGTAGCTCCTTCAGATCGGCATTAAACCCTCTCAAGCGTCATGACACTTCATTCTACCCCCCCCCCCACTTGTCCCCACCTCTTAGTGATCCCATCATCTTTGAATGTCACCATTTTGGGGGACATATTCAACAACATCCACACCAAGGCAATCCGTGATCTACACAATCCAATAAGCCGGAGTCTCCCACTGAAGCTAAGGGAAGTATCATGGAGTTTGGTGGCTTCAACCTTTCTGAAATCTAAAAATTCCCTAGGGATTCTCTGGATCCCAGGGGACTATTTTGGGGCTATTCTTATCAACACAGGCTATTAAGAGCTCTGCCACAGTGCATTTTTTTCTTTTTTAAGGTAATTATTTTAAGCAGGATGTGGCAAGGTTTCTGTGCCCTGCCTGAACGGGCATCTGCACACATTTTCAGTGGGAGGATAGGAGACAGGGATGGGGTCTGCCCGAGTACTTGATTAACACCTTGCTTGGTGGTTCACACTGACCTCTATAGACAGACAGGGAAGAGCTCTCTACTTTGTGTCTCAGCTAAGGCAAACAGAAGCTTTGATTGGATTTTACTACAGACTTATCATTTTGATCCATGGATAATACAAGTATCAGGACAGCTGTCTGATTGAGGAAGGGTCCTGTGATATTCCAGTGAGGAACTCAGCTGGGGCTGGAGCTGGGGACACCATGAGCGTTCCATCTGTACTTAGGTGGGTGTGTGGACAGGTTTGAGGCTGACACACGTGTATGTGGGTTCCTGCGCATGCGTGTGTATGTGCATGTAGAGGTTAGAGGTGAGCTTCAGTGGTGTTCCTCAGGTATCACCCACCCAGTTTTTGGAGACAGAGTTTCTCATTGGTTTGTGGCTTGTTGATTTGTTTAGGGTGGCTTACCAGTGAGCCCCTGGGAATCTGCCTGTCCCCACTTCTGCAACACAGTGGTTATACGTGTGTGTCACCTTTCTTTACATTGTACATGTGCTGAGGATTAAAATCAAAACAAGAGGATGTTCTCTTGTTTGTATGACACACAGACTTTACTGATTGGGACATCTCCCCAGTGCCTACTTTCTACCTGTGTTCTGGCTAGTTTATGTTTACTTGACACAAGCTAGAGTCATCTGAAAGGGAAGAACTTCCATTGAGAGAAAATGCCCCCATAAGATCCAGCTGTAGGACATTTTCTTAATTAGTGATTGGTGGGGGAGGGCCCAGACCTTTGTGGGTGGTACCATTCTTGGGCTGGTATTCTTGAGTTCTATAAGAAAGCAGACTGAGCAAGCCACGATGAGCAAGCCAGTAAGCAGCACTCCTCCATGACCTCTGTATCAACTTCTGTCCAGATTCCTATCCTATTTGAGTCCCAATCCTGTCTTCCTTTGATGATGAACAGTGATGTGGAAGTGTAAACCAAATAAACCTTTTTCTTCCCAAGTTGCTTTTGACACAATGTTTTATCACAGCAATAGTAACCCTAACTAAGACAACCTAAATTTATTAATAGTGATATGCTAATCATTGCTTGTAGCAACACACTTCACACTCCTTGAGTGAATGGCTATGAAGTCTGCCAAGTGACCAATGATCCCTTTGGTTCTATCCATTGCTTATAGGTAGGGCTGAGAGTAGACATGGGATCTGGATCTGGCTTGGTACAACTGGAGTATCTCTCAGGGATTGAGAATGTGGTTTTTCTATGCATGGTAGCTTTCAGTTGGTTGCAACAAAATATCCAAGAGCAATCAATTTAACTTAAAAAAGAGGAAAGGCTTGTTTTGACACATTGTTTCAGAGCATTTACTCCATGGTCTGACAGCACCATGGCCCCTAGGTGAAATGGTTATCATGCAATGGTAGCATGTGGTAGACAGGAAATAGAGAAAGAGAAAGCAAAAGCCCTGGGGTAAGATGTACCCTTAAAAGCACTTCCTGGTGACCTGCTTCCTACAGCTGGTCCTCAACTCCTGATGCCCCATTGAACTAGGAATCTAACCCCGTATTAATCTGTTGGTGAAGTCAGAGCTCTCATGGCTTAATTAGCTCTCAAGCCTTTGAATACTACTGCATTGTAGATCAAGTCCTCAACACATGAACCGCAGAGAAATAGTTCACATGTGCTTTTGCACATTTGTCCAAGAAGTCACAGAATCCTGGGGTCTGCCTGGCTTAAAATGGCCTGCCTGACATTCAGATAGAGAACAAGAAGAAACAAACAAGCACAGGGACAGAGGGAGAAATGTGGCTCTTCCCTGTTCGTATTGGTGACAGACACCTGGCCTCCGAGGCTCTCAGGCTCCTTGTTCCATGACAAAGCTGGAACTTCCGCCTCTGGATTCATAATGAAGCCTTTGTATCAAAATTCTTTTGGTCACAAATGTCAAAGGATCATATACAATTAGACTGACTTGATACTAAGGGAGTTTATTGATTCACAGAGCTGCAAAGCCCATGGAGTAATGGCCACAGGGGCACAGTATCATTGTGGTCTCCTCCATTCCTGCAGGTCTCGTGTGTGCATTCTTCTGGACCAGCCTCATGTACAGACTCCCCACAAACTCTCAAGAGTTATGGCTCAGTAGGCTGGGAGATGGCTCAGTATGAAAGCTCACCCCCTGTGAAAGCATAGGGACCTGGGTTTGAATCCATAGCACCCATGTAAAAAGCTGGATATGGCTATCTGTGGATTATAACCCTAGATCTGTAATGAGATGGGGAACAGAGACAAGAGAATCACTGGGGGGCTTGCTGGTTGTTAGCTTGGCTCCAGATTCAGTGAGAACCCTGCCTCTGGCTTCTGCATATAAACTCAGATATACAAACATGCACACGTAAACACACATACACACTTCCACAGAAAGAGAAAGAGGGAAGGAAGCAGGGGAGAGAGAGAGAGAGAGAGAGAGAGAGAGAGAGAGAGAGAGAGAGAGATATCTACTTTAGCAATCACAGTGAAGAAAACATCCTTCATACACATTAAGTTTTTGGAAAATTGAGAGGCTTACGTTTATTGAATGATCTGTGCCATGTATTCACCTATAAACCAAACACTGAGCCCCATTGGTTGAAACTCTACCCATTCTCAGAACTCACAGTGGACCCAGACCCAGCTAAACCATAAGGATTAGGAACAAGCAGACAGACAGTGCTAATGGAACAGCGAGATGCTCTTAAGAGAAAATGGATGCTAGGCAGGCAGCAAGAGGGACCATCTGTCAATTCTGAGTTGCTAAAGAAACTCTTAAGTCAGTCTGCACAGGTTGCTGGGTTTTGTCACTAAACAGTGCCTGACTAAATATCTAGAAAAATGTGTCCAAGTGTCGTGGGGAAAATAAAGATGAGTAAGACAGATTTCATCTGTCAAGTACCTTTCCACTTTGCAAGAAAGATAAAACAGATGTGTACAAACAATATCACAAGCAAAATCTTGTTCCAAACTACAAGGAGCATCAGAACTCTAAAGATGGCACCAGGGGCTGAGGTGAAGAGGGGATGTGAGGGGCTTTGTTTGACTTGAGGCTTAACGACTGATTAGAATGTTTACATTCTACACCCCAGAGCGGACCCTGAGGGACAGCTCCCCAAACCCAAACACCTCTCAGAGAGAGCTGGTCTTCAAGGAGTACTGACACAGAGATCTACAGGAGGGGCAAGCCACAACCAGACAGAGTAAGATCAACTAAC
>CM052703.1:79593253-79605753 GCA_028551405.1 Uromys caudimaculatus
GTGGAATTCCCTCCTAGAGGCGGGTTGGGGAGGGGATGGGGGGTATACAAAGAGGAGACTCAGAAAAGGGGAAACATTGGAAATGTATATAAAGTATCAAAAATAAAAAAGGAGGAAAAAAAAAAAAAGAATGTAAAGTTTCAGGTTGATACATTTACAAGTAACAGGAGGAAGAATTCCAGCTCAGGAGTGGTGCCATTAAACATCTAGCCACTGAAGAGGGCAGGAGATGTGACTCAGTGCTCACCTAGCATGCTCGGAGCTGGGCATTCACCCATTCACTGTGTAAACTGAGTATGGTGGTGCATGCCTGTCATCCCAGGTCTCAAGAGGCTGAGGCAGGAGGATCACAAGTTCACAGTCATCTTCTGCCAGATTAGAATATGTGAGATCCTCTCTTTAAAAAGAAGACATCAAGAAGTGCAAGATTTGGATAGAGCTTATTAAAGTAATCCTTAAATATCTCTCTTTTAATTAGCTCTAAGAATATTGGGTTTGCTTATGATACCTTCAAACATTTGTGCCACGTACTTTGCTCATAACAGTCCCCTATTCCCCTCTCAGCCTCTCCCCTCCAACTCTCTTGGTCTTTCTCAACAATCCTCTATGTAATTTATTTTCTTGCTCCTTTCACAAAGCACCTGACCTTTGGGGCATAAGAAGGGAGGACTCACTTATTGTGGCTCACAGTCCGAGGGTACAGTCAATTACAGCAGGGGAGTCATGGTGGCCAGAACATGAGGTAACTGGTCACATGTTATACTGTTGAGAAGCAGAGCAAGCGAGGTTGGGGTGTGTCGGATGAGAGAAGAACAAAAAGAAAAGGAAGCAGAGGGAAATGGATGCTGGTGCTCCACTCTCTTTTCTTTTTATTTAGGTCACTTAGCCCATGGGATAGTGCTGCCCACATTCAGGGTGTGTCTCCCTTCCTCAGTTAACCCTTCTTGTAAATGCCCTCACACACCACTAGAGGTGTGCTTCCATTATGGCTATGTCAAAATCTGCTGCTTTTATGTGATATATATACACACAAGTACATGCATTTGCATACTTTTACATGTATGTACATACATACACACATATACATCTAGATCTCACATATGAGATAAACGTGTCTTTCTGGTCCATCCCTTCTCTCTCTCTCTCTCTCTCTCTCTCTCTCTCTCTCTCTCTCTCTTTCTCTCTCTCTCTCACTCTCTGTCTTAACTTGTTGGTCTCCCTATTTTTCCATCTCCTGCAAGATGACACTATTTCATTTCTTATAGCTTCATTGCATGTATTTACATTTTCTTTACCCGTGTGTGTGTGTGTGTGTGTGTGTGTGTGTGTGTGTGTGTGTGTGTGTGTGTGTGTTTATGGCCATCTAGACAGGTTCTAGATCTTGGCTTTTGTGAAGAATGCTTCAACAAACGTGGGTGCTCAACCGTCTCTCTGTGATGTTGGGTTGCGTGTTGCTTTACGAATACACTCAGGAGTGAAATAGCTGGATGCTAAACACCTCTCGGATGTAAGGGATGGAGAGTGACAAAACAGAAGATGTGATGCACAGGGGGAAAAAATGTGACATAAGAGGGTGAAGAAAATAAAAAAGACACAAGCAAAGATAGAGAGTTTTGAAACTGAGTTTGAAAAAGTTTAGATATTATTACGTTGTGGCTAGTGTGATCTCAATGCAATCTCAAGGGAAACCCAGACCAAGTTCACTTCAAGCTGAACGTTGTGGTCTATCACAGAATACATTGGGCTGGAGAGACCTAGAGGCAAAAGACATTATATGAAAGACTTTGAGATGGTGAGAAGAAAGACAAAGTAATAGACACCAAAGCTGCTCCACGGGGATCCAAACAGGGTCCAATGCCTAGATCCAATATGGGTATTCTCCATAGGATCCAACATGAGAATCCAACCTCGGAATTCTCCATAGAAATCCTTCATGGAGACCCTAGATGGGTATCTAAAACAAGGACACCCCCCCCCCCCGGGATCCAACATGCATAGGGAATCTTCTGTGGGGAGTTTACACAGAACTCATTCATAGGAATCCAACATTGGGATCCAACATAGGAAGTTGGGGTTGGCATGGTCAGAGACAGTCCTTGGGAGAATGACAGCCATGTGATTATCATTTTTTGGCTCATTCAAACAAATACTGAGGATCAGTTAGTTCTGTATCATGCAAAGTAAACCATGTAATGCTGGGGCCTCCTGAGCAAAAGATATGAGGTGTGAGATTGAGAATTGGGGACTGGGAGCTAGGAAGATATGGTTTGTTTGGGATGAGACAACTGCAATGCAGATAGATGAGCAAAGAGAAACTCTGATGCTTCTGAAGGGACTCCTTAGTCCTGTTCCAGATCAGACAGGGAGAGGAAGGTTTTAAAGCACATTAGAGGCACCTCACACCTGTATTTTCTGAGACCCTGTATTTGCTGTAGAGTGCAAAATAAAAATGTGGGCAAAGAGCAATGGTAAGAAAATGTTTTCCAGACTCACTGTGGTACTTTTTAAGATAGGGTCTCTCACTGAAGATGGAACTTGCCCATTAGACCAGATCGGCTTGCCAGCAAGCTGCTGAGGACTATCTTTCTCTACCTTCCAAGCTCAAGGATTACAGGCACATGCTGCCATGCCTGGATATTACATGGGTCCTGGGAACCAAAATCTGAGCTTTTGTGATCATAGGGCAAGTGCTTTATTGATCCATCTCCTCAGTGGTTCCTCTATTGTATATAAAGGTTTGGGTTCCAGCGTTCATGTTGTAAATGGCGTGAGGAAGGGCTTCTCTTACCTTGTTCTATCCCTCCTACATCATGGGTCAGGCCCTCTTTGCCTGCAGGTGCTCCTCCCAACCAGGAATCAGGATTTTCCTTAACTCTGAGAACTCAACAAATTCTTAGAGGCAGCATCTGTCTCTGTGTCCCAGGAGGATCTCAACAGAAGACTAAGTGTTGTAGTCAGACCAATAGTACTTCCAACACCTCCCTGTGTATCTGCATGTGAGAATCAAATGATAGTCTGTATTGGACAGCCTGTAGACATGTCTGACAGTAGATAAAGACTGTTTGTCTTCCTTTGGGTGTGAGCATCTGAATTGTATAGATGAATGTTCACAGAATAGAGGGGGAAATCGGGACTTGAGTTAATAGAAATATTGGAGTAAGAACAGTGGAAAGACCACTCTTCTTCTTCCAGTAAAATTGTCCATCTTCAGTTTCTATGGTATTGGTATCTTTGTTATGAAGCAATATCCGATCTATTTCTTATGGAGGATGTGTTATCCAGGGTTATGTAAAAGAACAGAACCAATAAAATGGGCATATAATACAAAGAGGATTTATTGGGTGGGCATTCACATATGGACTACATAGTCCAACAATGGCCATCTGCTACTGGAAAAGGTAACAACTGGCTAGGTGCTCATTTACTGAGGGTGGGTGCCCCAACAGTCCAGTCTGGTGCTGGCAGCTTCAGGGATTCCTGGAGAAATGCTGTTCTGTAGGTCACATGAGAAGTTTGGAGAAACTGTCTTTCAAAGTAGCAAAGGATGGCTGCAGCAGCAACAACAGGAGCAGGACAGATGCACCCACCAGCAAGAAGGAAAGGCAGGAAATCAGTCAGCACTGTGTTCCCTTCAGAATTCTTTGTATTGAGCCACCACCAGGAGGGACTGCCCACTCTGAGGGCAGCCTCTTGTATCTCTTAGTTGATTGTGAATCCAATCAAGTTAACCATCAAGATTAACCACCCTGGGAGAACTTATTTGGGAGGTGATTTGAATATCATTGAAGGAAAATGTTAAGTCAATACAGGTTCAAGCCTTGTGTTTATGGTTTACTATAAAGATATGGGTGTCTGGTTGATATCACCCAGAGCAGAGACTGGGCATAGGGATTTGGCTGATCGGGAAGCTTAGCCTGTGCACTTAGCCAGGACTTGTCAGACTGCAAGTGATAGGTGCACCATTCAAAATTGCTTAAGCAAACATGGAATTAGAGCAACATGAAAGATATCTTGAAGGGATGGAAAAAACAAGCCAAAGCAAAGAGAGGGAGTTGGAAAGCAGGAACGGAGACCCTTCCCTCTTTTCTTGTAGTGATTGTCTGCTTGTTTCCTACTTCTACTCTTTTGTCAGGAATGGACTTTCCAGCATTTCCTGTGTGGAGTTAATATGCATATTCATTTTCTCAAAGCCAAGTCCAAAATTCATACCATAGATCTTATTTAAGTTCAGATGCCTACGCCTGGGCTAATCAGCTTCTTCCAAGGCATAGGAGAGTACAACAGCCCACTATGGGACAGAGGCTTACTCCTGAATCCATTAACACTGGCTGGAGATGCAGGGCCATTTGAGGAAATGGTCCCTCAAAAGAAAATCATCCAGACGCTATTGGTGGAAGAACACTTTCCAGGTTGGATGGATGAAACCACGGGGAGCATGACACCTTCTCTGAGCAGTGACCTTAAGACTCTTATCTCACTTTTGAAGATTTAAAAATGTATGCCTAATGAGGGTTGTACATGGGAAGTGAAGATGCTCCCAGAGGCCAGAGGAGGTTGTCAGAGTCCCTGGAGCTGCAGTTACATGTTGTGAGTCTCCTGATGCAGGTGCTGAGAACTGAGCTTGGGTCCCCTGCAGAGCAGTAAGTGCTTCTAACCCCAGCACCATCTCTCCAGCCCCAGGATTTTCACTTTCTTTTATTTTATTTACTTATTCATTTTTTGTTTCCTCCACACTGGTTTCATTCATTCAAATATCACTCTTGGAAGAGTACCTGTCATTTACTAAGTCTAACATGGGGCAAAGTCCTCCTTCCCACAGCTGACATGCTTCTAAAACTTCCTGCCACTTACTCAGCCCCTGCTATGGGCGTCTCTCTCTACTGGAGAGGCCCTCAGCCCAGTCAGCAGTGTGTAGATGTTCCTGGACCACTTCATGGCCCTAAGAGCTCCTGCTGAGAGAAGGCAGCCTTTGAAATGCCAGGTAATGGGCAAACTTCTGGGAGGATCATCCTAGTCTTTCACACACACACACACACACACACACACACACACACACACACACACACACACACACACACACAGCATGACTCTGACAACCTCCAGACCCCTGTACTCAACCCAATGAGAACTGTTCCCACTGTCCACAATTCATATTTTTTATTTTTAACCTTATTATTTTAATCTCATAACAAGGTGCCAGTTACTAAGTACCTGCTCAGTGTGTGTATCTGAGCTTTTCAAATGTTACCGCAAACAGTCCTTTTTGATTAAAGCTGGCTTTGTCTTGCAAAGGGTACCTGGCGATGGTTAGAAGCAGTTTTGGTTGGCGCTCTGGAAGAATTTGCAGCTGGTACCCATGGGATAAAGGCAAGGGGTTCTGATAAAATCCCCCAGAGCCCAGGGCAGTTGGGCAGACAAAGAAGAACCCAGGCCCTAGTTCACTAGGGCTGATAGTGGGAAATGCCAATCCTCTCTATAGCTTGATCACCACCACCACCGTCATCACCACTACCATAATTATCATTATCATCCTTGTTCAAGTTAGACTCAGTTACTGTGATGAGACACTGACCGAAAGGGGGGGAAGGGACCATTTGGCTTATACTTCCAGGTGGCAATCAATCACCGAGGGAAGTCAGGGCAGAAACTGAATCGTAACTCATGGGACTGACTGGTCTGCTCTCTAGCTCATGCTCAGGGAGTTTTTGTTATACACCCCAGGCGTACCTACCTAGTAATGGTGCCAGGACCACCATGGCAATCCTCATTAAGACAATCCTTCAAAGATGTGGCTATGGGTCAGTCTGACTGAGGCAGCTCTTCAATTGAGATTCCCTCTTCCCAGGTTACTTTTAAGGTTTTGGTAAGTTGGCAATAAAAACTAACCAGCATACTCATCATTGTCACCACCACCTCGCCACCACCACTGCTGCCGTCGCCAAACACCACCATTAACACCACACCATTAACACCACCATCTTGATTTTACAGGAGAGGAAACTGAGGCATGTGCAATTTGTTTGGGTAGCTGTGTTGGGCATTTTTCTCTTTGGGCTCTAAATTCTGTCCTCCCATCTCCTATCTCACACCTCCATCCAGGTCCTGGCTTCAGTACTTGGAACTTGAGGACGCTAACTCCGAGTTTGCTATGCAGCACTCAGAAATTTCCACCTTGCTTCAGCACCACAGATTCACCTAGTTTCATCTGAGAAACTGAAGATGTCACTTTGGCCGGAGCTGGGCATATCTTTAAATTGAATCCAGTTCTCCCTATTGAAACATAATAACTTGAGAAGTAATCTGGTCTCTTCATTACCAGTGGTACATCCTGTTGTCAAAATCTCCTTTGAGTTGGTAGTTAAAGGCCCAGCCACACAGTCTTAACGTTATTGTTGCTGGCTAAAATGCTTAGCAACAACACAAACATCACTCAGAATCAAATTATCAGATGTACTGACAAGATGCTTCTCGATTTAATAGTGTGGTAAATGATGGCTGGGAGATGTTCTTTGAAGCTGTGGAGGCAAATGTGAAAACTAATTCAATTCTCAAATGAATAAAAGTGAGAAACTGTGCTTATAAACCTGATATTACCAGACACAAGGCCAGTGCCTCCTGCTGCCTGGCGTCTGGAGGAGAGAAGAGAAGGAACTTATTTCATTTCTGATTATCAAGACTTGGGCTTTGTGACCACACACAGTTGACCTTGTGTACTATGTTGAGGACCTCGGGAGGACTGGGTGCTCATTTGCAACCCGACAGGAATCCTTACTTAATCACCAGTCATTGCTGGAGGAAGAGCAGGACTCCTGAAGAAGCATCCAGAGCCTTGGGGAAATCAGACCTCTCTTTATTAGATGCAGAAAGTGAGTAATAGTTCTTCCTGGGAGGAGAGAGGATTCTGGATGACCCAAGTCAGTGACTTCCTGGCAAATGGGCAAAGCCAGGGGTCCTCCATAAATGTTTCCTGGTACAAAGGTAGATTTGAAAGGAACTCGGATTATAACTATAAATATGAATACGCATACACACATATACATAAACATGTATGTACATATATGAAATGAACCAAAGTAAATTATACCCCCCCAAAATAAGTAATACACACATGCACACGTATATACATGTACATACATACATATTTGTGTTCATGAGCCTAATGCATTCACTCACTTTGCTGGTGTAATGGAGGACATGTGACTTCCCCAAGGCCACACGGTCAATTGCAAGTTAGAACCAAGCACCGTGCTCAGCCCCATGTTCAACCATTTGGTTCCATTCTGGCACTACTTTCCTGAATTACTGTCAAGCATCACACACGCAGGGCCTTAGAGCCACCAGACCTCCATCTGGTTGATGTGCCTTACAAGGCCAGAGTGTTTCTAACTGGTCAACGTGGGCATCAGTCTGGGGACGCTCACAATTCCCCTCAGGTTCATTAATTTGCGGAAATGACCTTTGGAACTCAGGTAAAAATTACAGAGTGGCATAGTGTTTGAACAAAATCTTCCCATATGCTCCTGGGTATCTCAAATGCCCATACATTATGGACACCCATGCAATGACAACTGTACATAAGTAATCATCAAACTACATTGTTTATGGAATACGAGATGAAAAGTGTGCCTTTTTAGCATAGGAGCAATTGTGCTTTTGAAATGTTTTTGACATGCTGTGGGTTGAATTCCTTCTTTCACAAGTATCAATTGCCTATAATTGCTATTTTATTGTAAAGGAAACAAATGAACCAAGATGAGACCGACCCTCTGGACCGCAGTCCGGAAGCCCTCTCTGTCCCAGCCCTGTGCAGGTAGGTGCTGTGTGCCACTGAAGTCAGGGTGCCCCGCCCTCCCTGTCCATCAGTGTGCTCAGCAGCCAGGATGCCCTTTGAACTGCTGAGGCTTTGTTGAGCTTTGCCAGCAGGCATGGTCAGCTGGGTCACGCCGAAGCCCACTCTCTAGCCCTTCTCTTCTCCAAGGCAGAGGTTGTGCAGAGCTGAAAACGCCAACCCTTGCCAGCCCTCCTTGGAAACTCTCCAGGGGTTCACCATGCATTCATTAGCATAGACTTGGGCTGCTCATCATAAATAACAGAAGACACCCCTGTCATTCTGCAAATTCCAAAAAAAATTTAAAATGTCTTTATTGCACCTCTTTTCTTCACTGGGCCTGCATTACTTTCCTGTTCCTTTACTTCTGAGGAGAGGAGCTATAGGCTGGAGTTCCCTGAGGAAAGTTGGAATGTTGAAGGTTAAAGATCAAAATCATATTATGTCATCTTTACATCCTTCAATAGCCACTTACCACCCACGTCTGCGTCTGACCTCCCAGTCTTTCACTATCAGATAAAAAGGTTTGGAATCTCTTAACAGGCTCCTGGCTTCCACCAATCTGAAAGCCAAGAATGTCATTAGAAAGCATCAGAGACCAATGGAACCCCCCCCCCCCCACACACACACACACTTTGCACCTGCTGGCTGATGTCTCCAGCTGAATCCATGTTCCTGGTTCCTGGTCATCTATATAATTTCCTTTACTCTTATGAGACCAAAGGCTGGACTTTCTGTTAATAGAACTGACGGGAAGCAGAGGTAGAATGATATTAGTGCCGTGTAGAATAGATCCGTGGCCCTGCATCCTCCAAAACAGTTCCATGCAGGACGCACTGCAAAACAAGTCTCCCTGCGTTCCAGACATCCATGCTTTGTTTTCTGCTCGGACATTACCTGCCATGTGAAAGGTAGCTGAGAGCCCAGTAGCACTTGCTATCACAAGCCTCCTTCCACTGATTCACCGTACACATTTGATGGATTGACCTCTCTTTCCTTGTTGGATAAGCCACATGGTGGCTGCAAGATGGTTTTCTACTTCTGCCTCTGTGTTGGTCAACAGTTTCCAAACCCAGGGGACTTTGCCCCAACCACAAGGGACATTGGTATTGTTGGAGGTGGCACATCTGTGACAACTTGGAAAGGGACTGGTAGTGGCTTCTAGTGAGGAGTGGCTGGGAATACTACAAAATCACCAATGGTACACAGGGCAGACCATACACAGGGCAGCCAACAACACACAGAGCGGTACAGGACATGTAAGGCAAGCCGTAATACACAGGGAAGCCCATAACACATTAGGTAGTTTCTCACAATGAAGGATTTTTATGTTCCAAAAATATCAATAGAGTTGCAGCAGAGAAACCTGTTTTATGTGCATAGAAGAGAAGACAATATGACAATAAGTTTGGTCTCCTTTTCTATCAGTTTTCTAGGGTCTCTCATAGGAGAGTTGGGGCGACTGTTGACGTCCCTCAATAAGTGTTAATAAGCACTCCAGAGGCCATCTTCTTCCTCTGGTTTCATCTGCCCTTGTGCACAGCAAGGCTTCTTCCTCCCCTTGTATTGCCTAAGCATGCACTGAAAATATGAGGCAGGGCAGCCTTGCTGGGCATAGGAGTGGGAGGAGGCTCTCTCTTGCTGACCATGGGAGCCTGGTGGACTCCACACCCACTCTATTTACTTTGGTATTGTTTGTTCACCAATATTTTGCTTAACTTTAGCATGAGCATACGTAAACAACGAGAAATTGTTTCTTTCCTTCCAGGTTACTTCTTGCTTCTTATCTACACTCTCTGGAGAACACTCTCTGGGGAGTGAATGTTTCTCAGTGCTCCTGAAAGCTCTCCTCCTAACAGACTTTGCTCAATCTCTAAGACACAGAATTGAGGAAGCCAGTAAGTTCTGGAAGTAAAACATCTTTGGATCCTATCTCTGCTTTGACTGAGTGACAGCTCGATAGGGGAGATAAGTCCTCAGCCAACAGGAGCATAAATGGCAGGAAGGAATTTTTGCAATGGAGCAGAAAAATGTCTCTTCTTTCCATAGTAGAAAATGAACAGCAAAAGAGACTACTGTTTGTTGTTCAAGAGGTAAGCTATGTAAGTAGTCACCAAAGGCTTGATTTCTCTTTATAAATGCAAAGAAAAAATAATAATTTCTAAACTGCTTCATTGATCAAAGAATAACTGCTGGCTACAAACATTTATTCATACTGCAAAAGGCACGTGCTCCTTCCTCTTAACAATATTATCTTGTTTCAGTTAATAGTTATTGAACCGCTACGCTCAGGCACTGTTTAAGAACACTGTAAATGTATCATCTAATTTTGTCTTCACTTAAACCCCAGCCGTTTGGTGCAGCTAGTGTCTTGACTTTATAGATAACACTGAGGGTCAGAGAAGTGAAGCCGCTTACTCAACACCACACAGCTGACAGTGTCAGAGGAGGAATATGGAACTGAGAATTATTGGCTGGCTAAACAATCCCTCATTGTTGCTAGGGCTGGATATAAACTGTTCCCAAAAGCTTATTCTTAAAGGGCTTAGTCTCCACTGGTGTCTCTCTTGAGGAGGAATTGGACTATGATAGGTGGAAGGGCTTGCTGGGAGCTGAGGCCTAGTTAAAGGAAGTGAATCACTGAAGACGTGGTAGTGGCGTGTGTGTGTGTGTGTGTGTGTGTGTGTGTGTGTGTGTGTGTGTGTGTGATGTGTACATGTTCATATATGTGTGCTAGGTGTGTGTGCATATTTGCACATGACTGTGTGGAGACCACAGGTTGATGTCAAATACATTCTTCTATCTTTCTTCCAGTTGTATGTTTAGACAGGGTTTCTCATTTGCCATCGCTGACTGAGCTAGTCTAGCTGTCAGCCGACTCAAGGGATTCCCTGTCTCAGCCTCCTGAGTGCGGGGATTTCAGGCAGACTCTCATGCTAGCCTGGCATTTACATAGGTACTGTGGACCAGGACTCTGGTCTTTACACTTGTATGGCATAGGCTTTAACCACCAAGCCATCTCCCAGAATAGCGGCAACCACTATTCTCCTTTCTGACTTTATGGATTTGCAAATGATATCTCTTGTTTCATGGGCTGAATTTTAGTTGATTTTTTTATAGTGTTCATCAAAGCACAATGGCGCTCACATGGGAAGTTCAAGCTATTCATTTTCCTTATGCCACTGTGTTTTGGTATTGTATCTAGCAAGGTGCTGCCCATAAAACATCACAAATATATCCTTCTAGTATTTTTCTATGAGTTTAGTGTGTGAGCTCTTCCATTATGTGGACGGCACATTTGAGCTGCTTTTTATTACAGCATGATCCAGGGAGTCTGATTTCACTCTTTTGACTCTGAACATCCCATTATCACGTAGATTACCGAAAAGATTCTTTCCCTATTAGATTACCTTGGCATCTTAGTTTGAACTAGCTGTGTGTTCATGTAAGGGTTAATTTTTAGATTTTAATTTTCGTTCTATTCATCTATCATCTACCCATCTACCTGTCTACCCATCTATCTATCTATCTATCTATCTATCTATCTATCTATCTATCTATCTATCTATCATCTACCACGTATACATGTACACATACACATATACATATGTGTGACAGTCTGTCATCTACCTTTCTATGTCCCAGTATTCCACTGTCTTAATTACTCCGACTTTGAAGTAAGTTTTAAAATCAAGAACTATAAATCCAGCGTTGCTCCTTCCAAACTTATTATGGCTATTCTGAATCATATGAATTTTAATATCAGCTTGTCAGTTTTATGAAAAAATAATCTGGCAGAGATTTTGGCAAGAGTTGGGTTAAACCTTTAAATCTTCAAGAAAAACAGAAAGATTCCCACAAAGACGTTCAGGTGACTGTCTATGCCTTGCGACCGCTTGGGAACCCTTTGTAGCGGTTTACTAACATGTAACTGTTTCTTCTCGGTCCAGGCTGTTGTACTGAGCCCGCCTTTACTCAGCACATGTCCATCAGTGCAGGCTGTAATTGGTCCTCTTTTAAGTTGTTAAGATAGGCTAGGGTGAAGCTCAGTGTAGTTTCCCCAGTGCTTTGTATCATGCCGTATTCGAATCTCAACACCAAGCAAAGGGCTTTGCAAATAAAGACCCAGGAACACCCTGTTCCTGCGGGCCTTGTGGCTGCTCTAATCAGTGTCCTTTCTCCCTGAAGAGCTGAAGCACTGTCTAACGCAGTTTTGTTTCCACCACAAGCTCCCTATAATTTTTCCTATGAGGCTTGTCCAAGAGTACCAAGACCTCCCAGTTCTCATCCCTCTTGAGACTTCTCATTTCTCCTCCATGTTCAAAGGACAGCGTTTGCTGGATGCAGACTTCTTTTCCTTGCTAACTTTCATCTTATGTTTAGGATTTTGTACATTAGGATTCAGAGTAGAGAGTCCTTCTTTTCGGCTTTTAGAGTTCATTATCCTGCGGATTCTAACATCTGTGCCATCTTGAAGCCAATATTAATAAAGTTCCTCGCCATGCTTGTTGTCATGTTAAAGGTGTATTTCTCTGCTCCCTGGTGAGTTTGTTTCATTTTATTTGCATGTGTATATGTGTTTGTGCTGGGCCTATGAGTGTGTGCTCCTATATGTATGTGTGTACAGTGTAAACACATATGTGTGCAGGGTATAGGTATGTAAAGCCCTGAA
>CM052703.1:79610778-79678665 GCA_028551405.1 Uromys caudimaculatus
TACTATCTGGTAACCCTACAGACACAGTACTACCTGGTAACCCTACAGACACAGTACTACCTGGTAACCCAACAGACACAGTACTACCTGGTAATCCTACAGACACAGTACTACCTGGTAACCCCTACACACACAGTACTACCTGACAACTCCTACAGACACAGTACTACCTGGTAACCCCTACATATATCATAACAATCGTCATATGGCCTCATTAACTCTTTTCAAATTAGCATAACTTGAAAATACTATTTTCATTTTATTTTCTTGTATGCAAGTACATGTGTGTATGTGTGTGTGTGTGTGTGTGTGTGTGTGTGTGTGTGCGCGCGTGCGCGAAATGTGAACATTTCAAGTTCAAAAGTCAACTCCAGGTGTCACCCCTTATCTTTTGAGACAGGGTCTGTAACTGGCACCAGAGATTCAGTGATGCTACTGCCTCTGTCTCCCCAGTACTGGGGTTACCACTGTGTATAATTACTCTCAGCTTTTTACATGGGTACTTGGGCTCAAACTCAGTCCTTGTGCTCCTGTGGTAAGCACTTTACTGACTCAGGATAAAACTCCTATGGCTTCCGTGCTAAATCTAGGACTTTATGCCCTGACTAATAACCACTCCTGGCATCCATACATAAACTGTGCTTCCAACACTGTGAACTATTTTTTTTAATATTCAAAATTTTAACTAACTTGTTATCACTGGAGGATTCATGTAGGAGGCTTTTACAGATATGGATTCTTTCTTTCCTTCTTTTTTTAAAAAAAATCAAAATATGATCTCTGACTCAGTGAAGCCCTCTGGTCCCATTGCAGCTAGCCAACTTATTTTCTACGCCAGGGGGAAACGACAACAGTTCTCATCTATCTTCCAGAATCTGTACCAGAAGAAAGGTGAGGAGGGGTAACTCATGAGCCTAATTACTTTGCCCGCTGTATAGGACTCAGATCAAACACCGTTTTGTCCTCTCTTTCCCCTTTAGGGGGGAATTAATTAAGCTCTAATTACACTGACTGAAAAAATAGAAGCTACAATAAAATTATTATTTTTTTTTTTTAAAAAAAAGTCATTATCAAGGTCTGTGCACAGAGCTCATTATGGCCCAGGGAATGAGGCTCATTTGGGTTTTATGGCCTTTTCCATTTACATTTTTATTAAACTCTTTCTTACCATCCTCAATATGTCTTCTGTGTGCGCCATTACCATCCTTAGAAATTTCAGGTGTGGTAGATTAGATACTCAGAGCTCCCTCGCTCTCTCTGCCTTCAGTCAAAGTGTGCTTGGTCCCATGGAGCCGATTCATCATCACCACCTCCCTTTAACCGATGTAAAAGTTCACACCAATTCCTTTTCCCCATCTGGAAGGCAGTCTAAGTTGCAGAGGCCTCTGGTCCAGGCAAATTAGATAAAAGCTAGAGTTTTCCTTCTGAGAAAGAAACTTGAAGAATTTATTCCAATTAAGACATCTCACTATAGAAAGGGAATTAGACCCTTCCCCCTGTTGGATGGAATCCAACTGTGTAGGTAAAGTTGTTCAGAAAACAGGAGTTTCCAGAAGAACAGGGTGATAAGGTCCTCTTACTCCCACCACCATTACACAGATCACATGACATAGGTCACATGAAACGGCACAGCTGTAAAGATAAAATTATCACAGGAGGAGAAATGGCCTTCCTCTAGATGACACAGGATAGAATAGGGCCGTTCCCTCATACAGACCCCAGGCTCCTCCTACCACACACAGCCCAGCTATCGGGACAAGGATAACCTTAAGGACTCTGAGGGCTAGAACTACTGACTCAGAACTGACACCAGCCATGTCCTCAGCTCTGTCTCTCACTTTCCACTCAGGAGATCCTGATAACTAGAAACGTATGGGAACCATCTGGTTAAAATATTGAGCCAAGATGAAAAACATATACTTTCAAAGAAGAAGATGTACTACTTTGTGTCTCACATAACAGAACAGCATGACATGCCTGCCTGAAAGGCTGGAGATTTTGACTGTGGCAGCTCCTCACAGCAGAAGTGATCTGAAGGTGAAATCTTATTTATCTTAAAGACTGATGTAATTTTTAGACTCCATTCCAACTAAAACATATATAAACATTTATGTATAAAATGCATGCATCTGTGTACACATATATCCTGGACATTGGCTGCACCCGGAAGCCCTGTTCCAGGAACTAGTAAAGCCATGTTCTCACTAGAGGACCTGGGGAACTTTTTCAAGCTCTCCACAAGTCACTGTTAGAAGTTCTGGGGCCGGGGAGGGGGGCACTTACAGCCTCAGTTCATCTGTGGGCTCTGAACTCCTGCTTCTGTTTGCTGTGGTCTGATTCTGGATCCTTCCACCACGGGTACCATCTGCATGCCAAGTGAGCCCACGTTCAGCACCCTCTCCCACCCACTCTGATGAGATCTCGGTCTATTTTTGCACCCTAATGGTTCTCTCTTGCAGAGGAATACCCTGGGGAGGAACATGGATGTGTTGATGTGCCTTGTATGGGTTCAACAAAGTCCAGCTGTCAGATGTTTAGGGATCCTGCAATCTGGTTATCATTAAATATTACACTACTGTCAGTATTCAATATCACACACACTTAATGAATTTACATAACTTACAAAGGTAATACATACTGGGTGCTCATCACTATCTCATTTTACCACATTTAATCATTGCTTGCATTCATGACGTTGCCCATGTGTGTTTGTGGAGCTACTCCATCAAACCAGCTGCTACTGCAGGCCTCCTCCATTCTGTGCATAATGACTGCACGTTGACCGTGGTGGTGTTGACCGTGGTGGTGCTGCTCACGTCGTGGATTAAATTCTGACAGCTGTCTAGACTTAAACATTTAACAGAGACCATTTTGCCCACGCCACTAGAACTGAATAATGTCACACCTGTAGCCACTAACCTATGAATATCATAAGAATGGAATATATTTTTAGCATTTGAAATATTTCTATCTGATTCAGCAAATAAATGACTCTGATGGCTGAGTGAGTGATGGTCTAAGTAATACGTGTCATCTCTGTCTCACTTGTGTCTTGTCATTCATGTAAGAGAATGTGCCAGCCAACATTCCTGTTGGAGCTACACTTACAATCAAGTGTGTATCCGTTGGATTTTGTCAAATCAGCCTGTCCACATAAGATATTTGTGAAAATCCAGAGCATCACGTTAAGAATCAATTGGATGTCGGATTAACAACAATTATATAAGTAGTTCTTAATTTTTCAAGGCTTATTTTATTTGCATTTATGTGTGCAGGTCTGTATGTGCATGTATGCACATGTGTGTCTAGGTGCCAAAAAAGGTATCCCAAAGGATACCATTGTATCCCCTAAATGTGGAGTCAGAGGTTGTGAACCACCCAGTGTACATGCTTAGATTTACTTCCAGTTCTCTGTAAGATCAGCAACCACTCTTAAGCACTGAGTCATCTCTCCAGCCTCTGTTAAGCTTACATTCTTGCTAAGTTTGTACTATACAGCTTTTGTAACAGTAAAGTCCATAAAAACCTGACTTTGTGTAATTGTTAGTCATTTTGTGACCTAACAAAAAGAAAGCATTTACATTACACAATATGAACACATTTAACAGTAGACATGCATCCATAAACACACACAAACACACACAACACACACACACTCTCTGTCACCTCATTACAGATCATTTTCTACTATCAGATGTAAAATTGAATCCATTTATTACGTGCAAAGTTATTTTCTCATCTCTCCTTGGTGTGTTAGACATTTGTGGATCATCATACAGATACTAGTGTCTCTTTCTCCCATTATGTCCTGAACAATCATTAAGGAACACATTCCTTCCTCTGTGCCCACTTTTATTGTTTGGATGGAGTTAACCTCATTCCCCAGTTGTAGGAAATGGCTCTAATAGACTTCGGCTGAGAGGCTCAAGAGTCCTGACCAATGTGATTGGCCATTTAAGAACTTGGCCTCACTTGCACAATTGGGGGCTGACAAAAGAGAGAGAAAGAGGGTGTGTGTCATGGAGACATACCAAAGGAGACTATGGTCCAGTGTTCTAAACAACATTTGTAAGATGGAAACTGTTTTCAGCATTTTATTAACACAAAAGAGAACCAGAGCTAGAGAGAAGCCACCACACCCCAAGTATGAAGCAAACGCCATAGAAACAAAGAGAGACAACAGTCTGAGTCCTTTATAAATAATTTGTATGTTCAATGAAGCCTGATCCAAAACCAAACTGCCCTGGTATTCAGGTACAAGATTAAATAAATTCTTTTTGATTTTTTATATTAATTAACTAATTGTGTGTATATGCATGGGTGTTACATGTATGTAGTGTGTGTATGTATGTGTGTGTGTGTGTGGGTGAATGTATGTGGGCACTTGCACATGCACATGCAATTGTGTGCACAAGTGAGCCATAGCATGCACGTGGAGCTCTCAGAACTCTTTGTGCAAGCGGTTTTGTCTATTCCTCATGTGGATTATGGGATGGAACTCAGGTCGTGAGGCTCAGCAATCTGAAGGTGAAACAATGCTGCTTTGCCTGCCCACCATTGCTCCCTGCTGGTAATTGCATCTGTTTTGTGGTTGCTGCTGTTGCTGCCATTCTTTGATTATATGGGAACCCGGCTTCTCTGCCTTTTGATGTGGGATGAAAACCAGAAGCTCTCCAGGAAACTTACAAGCCTTTGGTGCCAGGTTGGGACTGCTGAGACAACCAGCCTTGTTATCTGGACAACTGACGGGCTCTCAGTTTCTCCAGTGTGCAGACAGCCATTGTTGGACTACCCAGACTCTAGGCCTATTTAACAAATATTATACAAAGATTATATGTGATGCATGTTTACATAATATACAAAAATATTAAATACAAATGTATATTATACACATATAGACACACACATATGCATCCTACACACATACACACACACACACACATACACACACACACACACACACACACACACACACACATATATGTATATATATATATATATATATATGCATCCTATTGGTTCTGTTCCTTTAGTGAACTCTGACTAATATACACAAAGGAAAAGATGCTTAAACAATGCAAGCACAAGGGAAGAAACCAAATGCAGCTGTGCTTGAAAGGGAACAGATGGCAAGATCAGAGACACAGAGAAAGGCACTCTGTCCACAGAGCAGGATGAGGTCATCAATAGACACTTATTAGAGATCAGAATACATGATCACATCAGCAAGGGGAGAGGGCAGGTGCAAGACACCAGAACAAACTGAGGTTAGTACAAGGCACCAAAGGGTGATCCTTGCGTATTAAATTAAGAATAGTTCCTATTTAAGACTAGGCACATAGATAGATAATGGGGTCTCCACTAGATGTCACAGCAATGTGATAGGGAGAGCTCTTCCACAGGTCAGCAGCATTCAACAAGCATTGCTGTGTGCACAGACGTGTGGAACAGCTGGATTCTGGATGAGTTGTAACCCCTCTTCAGGCAGCAAGCTTTGTCCTGGTTGTCTCTGCAGCTCTTCCTCCCCTCTGGACTATCAGGCCAAGGCAACTAAACCTCCATTCATAGCTTGTCACTGAGTGTCCCATAAGCCAAAGCAACTCACTTGGTATTCAGTTTCCTTTGTTACTCAGATCAAACACTCTGACCAAAACCAACCTATACAGGAATGAATTTGTTTAGCTTATAATTACAGGTCACTGTCTCTCATTAAGGAAAGTCAGAGCAGGACCTTAGGTGGGAGCCTGAAGCAGAAACCATTGAGGAACTCTGTTTTTTGACTCTCTGTCAGGTTTAGTTTCAGCTAGCTTTCTTATATATCTCTGGAGGACCTGCCTAGGGGATGACACCACCCACAATGGGCACCATTCATCATCAATTAACAGTTAAGACAGACATTCGCACAAACGGATCTTATTTTGACAATTACTTAACTGGAACTCCTTTCTTTAGTGGTTCTAGGTTTTACCAAGTTGATGACTAACAGTAACTAAGAAACAAAGCCCAGTGGCCTTGGAGTCATAACATTGTGAGCCTGAGGCTATAGCACAGCAGTGGGAGGAACTATGACAAAAACTTAAACCTACCACAGGCTTGAAAGATAAACTTAGTCAGATTTATAATGATGGGAGGGGATGCCACAGAGGAGGAAGAGTGGTGTGATACCCTGTTTTTCATACAGGAGGAAGAAAACAGGGAAGAGAGCACTGAGGTAAAAAAAAAAAAAAAAAAAAATTCACCAGAGACCACTTTGGTGGCTGATTTTCACTATTAGTTTGACTGGATTTAGAATCACCTGTATGATTGAAGCTTTCCTCTGAGTGTATCAGGACATAGATGGAAGGTTAATATGGTGTAAACCCACCCTGTGAGTAGCATGATATTGAGGACAAGTAAAGCTCAGTGGAAGAGAAGAAGATTGGACAAAGCCAGCCAAGCATCCCCTAGCCTCCATTTCCTGCCTGCATTAACGTGAACGCCCCCGTTCCTACACTCCTCCTTCAAGGGCAGGCTGAAGTCTCTGGACTGTGGGCCAAGACAATGTCTTCCTTCAAGTTGTTTCTGTTCAACAATGCGTCCTGGGAAGAACTGCTAGCCAACAGCAGAGGAGTGCATTTTCCCTGGCCTGGGAGGACAGGCAGATGAACAAACATGGCTGCTTCTAAAGATAGCTTAGCAAGGAGTGAGGCTATGCATATATAGCCGAACTGCTCAGGCAGCTATAAACCAGTGGAGGGGTGACCGTCAAGCTTAAGAAGTGATGTTCAGGTGTCATTGGTTTCTAGAAAGATTCTCAGCTTTACCCTATTTTAACCCAAACCAGCCAGCCCAAGACATGGTACTGTTTGCATTCAGAAGGTCTCTCTCTCTGCATTCTTAGGACCATTGTCCATTCTTGTGACAGTGCAGAGTGATCTGTGTCCTTGTTACATACCACTTCTCACACTTTGAAGGAGACTCTTTCCACCAGAACACACAGCCATAGGCATGGACAAGGCCGGTTCCCACCGGACAGCAGGAGCCCAAAGACTCTACCTGTGCTAGATGAAGTGGCTACATGAATTTGCCTCTCAGAATCTACAGGTGTGGAGCGTGATCCTCAGGGGCTAGGACACTCATTATCTGTTAGCGGACATCAGAGTTGGAAAGTGGTACATCAACACCAGCATGTGGTACCTGCAGAGAAGCCCCATGAACTTTGGAGAGTGGCTCTCAACCCTGACTGAGGGTAGTAGCATCCTGTTGGGAACTTCAGTCTTGTAGGAGCTTGGGACTTTCCACACAGCAATTAATATGATTCCCAAAGTGGAGAGGAGATCTGGCCATTAGTTTTTAAGCTCTGTGGGTATTTCTAATGTGGAATCAAGTATTTTTTTAAAAATTGCTATTTTCAACTGTCCTGTTTATTCAGTATGGTGCTATGTTGGTCTGGTGATTCTTTGTATAAAATTGACTGTGAAAACGTAAAATATGTTCATGTTCACTCTGAGTTCAGATTTCAAGAATGTACTTTATGCTGAGCATCCGGAAATCACAATTTTATTGTTCTGAAAGTCCTCTAGCCACGAGACAAGTGGAGGCTCGACCTTCCCATAATAGGGAAGTTCAAATTTCCAGTCTCAAGTTTTGATAACTTCAGTCTTGGAAATAAGTCGGCAAATGCATACATAGGTCATCATGAGGAAAATATGCAGATGTATCATTATTCACAAACATAGGAACCATATACAAAGAATGAGGCTCAGGGAAACCTCTAGATATGAAGTGGAAACTTAAGGCTTCTTTGGAAAGTCAGTTGGATGGTGTTTGGCTGGGGCAAACATGTATAGGAATGTTTCATTGAAGTGGACACAGGTGTGAAAGGCTAAGGCAGATGCATGAAGGAGTGTTTGGCTGAAGCAGACACAGGTGAAAGGATGTTCTGCTAAAGCAGGCACATGAAAGGACACATGATGGAGGATTCTTCGCTAACAACATTCATGTGTTGGCCTGCCTTGCATTGCATAGTTGAACTTCCTTTGTTGGCACTCTGTAGAGAGAAGTGCACCAAAAAGCTTCTGGTGGTGTGTTGCAGTTTCTAGCTGCTTCCACGGACTCTGGCTGATTGACAAAGTGATGTCAGCTGAGACAGATGCATGAGGCAAGACACATGGAGGACCCATGATGTTTGGAGGGATATAAATAGGACTCTGTGGACAATGCTAGCTAAGCGCTTCTTGGTCTTGTGTCTTTACTGATCTTCGGTTCGCTGAGAGAGGCACAGCTGAGAACTTCTCCTGGTGTCCCTCCTGTTGACTCATGCTGACGCTGAGGCCTGGGTGTCCCTGATAGGCAGTGCCACCACTGCTGATTCGTGTTTGCTGTCCCCACTCTACTGGACTGGACTGCTAGTGTATCCATGACGTGTTTGCGAGTGGATTGAGTTGCCACTGCTGACCTGTGAACTGCACTGACGATTTCCAGACAACACAGGCAGGAGCTGCTTCAAAGAACCTTTCTAAACAGGTCCACTTCCCCCATAACCTTTCTTCTCCACTACCTCTGGTGGATTGTGGGCTAAAAGGGAGGTTAAAGCATTTAGGAACCATCATTAAAAATAGGCCTTGAAAAAAATTAAAGTTACAAAGATGTTTGACATTTAAACAGACTTTTGAGCTACTGAAAGAAACAGGGCTTAAGACTATTGAGTAAGGGGCTGATAAAAGTGATGTGAGATTGAGGGGAGGGAAATGTCCCCTGATCTGAAGTTGTCTTTTTAGGAAAGCTTAATCTTATTAGTAATAACTTCAGAACTGCATGTGACATCCTGAGATAATCTCAGGATGGATCTAGATGAGGCAGATCTGAAACCTCAGAGGAAATCTCTTTATATCTACTGTTTCCTTATAGAACAAATATAAATGTCCCCCAGGAGAATGACACTTCTGAGTCTTCTGCCTGCAGCCCCTTCAAATAGTCATCTTGAAATACACTTGGGAGGTTTTCTATTTTGACCTACATTCCGGTCATATCATTAAAAATAATGCTAACAACAGTGATGATGGGGATGGTGGCAATGGTGGTGGTCATAATAGGAAGAGGCAGGATGGTGGTGATGGTGGTGGTGACATCGCTAATGATGATGGTGATGATGGTGATGCCGGTGGTGGTGATGATGGTGATGGTGACAGGGTCAGGACATCTCGCACAACTGTGCTTAGACTTGGGATGATGCATGCTGGTCTTTCTTGTCAGGAATTTGTACACATCTTTTAATTTATGTGAAGTTTTTTTTTAAGGACAGGAAAGAACTGGGATCAGGTATGTTTTGGGATCAAATGCAAGCAACAAAATACTGCCCTTCTGAATCGGACTTCACGAGGTCTGCCTTCTTTACCCTCATGAACTATTCCTGTCTTGTAGTGCTGGAAGATACTGCTGCCTTGCCCTTACGGACTGTGAAGGCTCTGGGAATTTCCAGAGCTGTCTTAGGAACATACGGTTAAAGATGAGGTAATCTTGAGAATCTTATTTTCCATCTCACCGAGAACCCAATAGCATTAGACAGAAATGGCCACCACACACACCAATATGTTCACAGCTGAGACCATGGAGACTCACACATATACCTCAGCACCACTAGGGTAGTGGGGATAGAGCTAGGATTTGAACTCAGATCTAAACATAACCTGATTAGCAGATTGCAAGGTAGAAAAGTGACATATTGAATAAGAGGCAAAACAACAGTGAAATTGTTGGCATTTCTTTTTATCTTTAGCTAATACGCATTTGACTTTAGCTTCTCTGGACACTTAGGAAAGATTCCTCGTTGAGAAATCTCTGTAAGGTTCCTAGGACATCAGCAAATCCAGTGACGTCACTGTCTAGTGACAACACTTGGAAAGAGGATAAAAACATGAGTTGAATGCTGTCACAGAGGAGAGTCTTCTTTGTCCAAGCGAAGGTTTGTGGCATTTGTTTTCCACAGAGGAGTAAAGTAGAACAGAAGGATAGGGATCTGGGTAATGCCAAGCCTTTCTGCCAGAGCTGCTTTGCCTTGAGGAACAGAGGCTATTACACCACTCCCGCCTTGCCCCACCCCTACCCAACACCAGCTCACTTAGGAGTCTCCCAACAGTAAAAGATTATGTTGCCTTCATTTCCTGGCAGAAAGCTCATGGATGGTCACATGAGTTTCTTTGAAGATTTGACATCAACTTGATATTCTTGTCAACAAGCTGCAGGGTGAAGTCTGCTCATCTGTCTTTGTTCTGCCCTGATTTCTGTCCCATGCTCGAAGTCCGTCTGGCTGCAACGCTACTTTCTGATTTTCTTCCACACGCCCCAAATGCAGCATTGGTACGCTCTTCTCTGTTATAAGCCTCATTTTGCCATAATCAAAAGATTAATTAGTTAGAAATCCTCAGATTTTCCTGGAAGAACCGAGTGAACAAACTTGACCAGCCACTAAGGAAACTGGTATAGACACAGCTCTGTGACAAGACACATTTACAGTAATATTTCCAAGAGGCATGGGAGATATAACAACCCAGAGAGGAAGTTTTGGGCAAGGGGGAGAAGCCTTTTTATGAGGAAGGGGGATTGCTGCTGATTTACTCAGCAGATGATCCTGTTATCTGTTATTGGAATGGAGTGTCAAAATATTTCTTTTTTCTTAAGCATATTAGTGGTTGTGCAATTTATTTCCATTGATAACATCAGGCCCTTATTCTTATCTAAGCAAACAACTCTAAAGTGTCTGGGTCCCCTGGGAGCCAATAATGTTTGGCTACTGTGACGTTTATTTGGCCTAATGGGTTCCTTCCTGAGACATTAATGTCTTTTCTGCATGCCTTGGCTACAACAGAATTGAAAATGACTTACTTGTACCCGCGGGTCTCTTTCTTCTCTTTAGACCGTGTGATAAGTGAGCCTGTAGCAATCCGCCTGTTAGGTTAACTCACCTCAAGTTGAGTAAATGTCTCTTTGAGAACCCGTTCTTTCTTGAGCGTCCCACTTCCTCCTGTGGCCTTGTCAGAGCTTCTGAGTCTCTCCAAGCTTGTAGTGTTTCCCAGAATTCTCAAGTTCACATCTATGTTCAGCCTCCAAAGATCAGCTCTGCATCTTTCTCTGTTGGTAGCTCATTCTTCACAGACTCCCTTTACAACATGTATGAATCAAAACCTTCATAGTCATAGGTCTGGAGAGATGGCTCAGTGGTTAAGAGCACTGACTGCTCTTACAGGGGACCTGGGTTCAATCCCAAGTATCCACATGGTGGTTCACAACTTTCTGTAACTCTAGTTCCAGGGATTCTGATACCCACTTCTGGTTTCCAGGAGTATTAGGCACCCATGTAATGCATAGCTGTACATGCAGGCAAAATATCCATGCACATAAAATAAAAATTGCAAATTTTAAAAATTATTTAAAAATATCATAGTCATGATTGAAAACAACTAAACATGTTTTAATAAGATTTCTTCATTTTGTGTACACACACACACACACACACACACAGCCATTGGAGGCAATAAGAGGGCACCAGATCTGTAGGAACTGGAGTTACAGACAGTTGTGATCACCCCTGTTAGGGGTGCTGGGTCCTTTGTAAGGGCAGCAAGCACTCTTAACCTGTGAGCCATCTATTTAGTCCTGCTTTTTAAAAACAAAAAACAAACAAACAAACAACAACAACAACAACAACAACAAAAGACTCAAAGTTTCCTGAATCCCAAGCTGGTCTTGAAGTCAATATACAGCCAACAAAGACCTTGAGCTTCTCAACTTTCCTGGCTTTACCTCCTGAATGCTGGGCGAAAGGCAGCACCTCACCCAGTTTACACAGTGCTGGGGAGTGATTCTCAGGGCTTCGTTATACTGCGCAAACACTATCAACTGAAATAAATTCCTAGGTTCAGTTCTATGAACCTTTAACTGTGTTGACAATGTAAATATACTTAAGTTGTTCTTTCTGTCTTCTGGAGGGGACAATCTAATGAGGGCGATGCATGAATATTCAAAGTCCTTGGCAGGGCATGCCATCATGTCCTCTACTTGCACAAGGCCTGGACAAGATTGGGCCCATCAACATTGTGTCCTGGGAGTAGGATTGGCTCATGAGGCCCCACCCTTTCTTGTGTATTCATATGCAGTTAATGATTGCTGGAGGAGGGGGCATTTTTCTCCTTAGCCACTACTGCAAAGGTTCCCATGCTCCTGGGAGCAGCCCTAATGAAACTCATTGATTCATTTTTTTAAAATCTTGAAAATAAAAAAATGGCTACCTGAGATGAGGAATGTGATTAACAGGGGGACAAGGGAGGATGGTAATGGTGTGCTTGGAATGTAGCATGTACATGTATAAAATATCATAATGAATTCCATTATGTGCAATTAATGTATACTAATAAAAAAGAGAAAAATCATGAGAGCTGACAATGACTTCGGCACTGTGCCTATAAAGCTCCCAGTGATCGTGTTGACGGGAAGTCTTGAGTGAACAGACAGGATGGTGCAGGAAGTGAGGAGGTGGAAACACGTGGAAGCATAGTCACAATGAGGCATTTAAATACTGAAAAGGAAAATACTTGGACAAGCGTGTGGGTGCTCATCATTTGAAAGTCAGCTAAAGAGTTGTTTGTAGACCAGAAACAAACTCCAGTATTTGGCAGGAAAACAAAATAGATTTGGGGTCTGATATTCTGGTTCTGATTCTGTGATTCTGAGGCGGGTCTTGGAATCTGTATTTCCATGTCCTTAGTGATCATGACACCGCAGATGGTCTGCCTGGCTTGCGTGTGATCATTCCCATGCGAGCTGAGAGGACAGGCTCTGGGGTCCTGCATGTCAAGGCTGGGTCCAAACTCTGGTGCTTTCATTTGATTTAAACACATTGAATCTTGAGTTTGCTCATCTGTCAAATGATGCTGGTGACTGGCTTTAAGGATACAGGAGAACGTGTTTCTGAAATGCTGACCATGCCTTGGTCCAGAGGAAGTGTTGACTCAATTTCTCCCAACTTCTCACCAACTCCCTGCTCAAAGCTCAGTGGAAGGAGAGGGAGCCTTGAAAGTTGCCAGCTGGGATCCACCCGTTCTAAGTCACATGCCAGTGGGAGTGACTGCATCTCTTTAGAGCCACTAAATCACAGCAAATTCCTGTTCTAATTGGAAGAGCTATGTGCAGGGACAGAGGGTTCAGGAACAGGTGTGTGTGTGTGTGTGTGTGTGTGTGTGTGTGTGTGTGTGTGTGTGTGTGTGTGTGCCTGTGTGTGTGTGTGCCTGTTCTCTTACGAAGAGGGAACCTTGAGCACAGGGCCTGGATGACTGAACACGTAAGTGTGAAGCCAGCTTGTCAGTGTGCCCTCTGCCTCCACTTCCCTCTGAGGTGTTCCATCTCATGCATCTACAGCTAGAAGCCCCTCCTCTCTCTCCAGATACCCTATGAAGAAATGATTTCCTATGTGTGCAATGTGCTTAGAAGAGAAGGCATTCTAATTAATGGCTTAAATCAAGAGTTCTCAGGTTGGTGGGAGGCTTTGATCTAAGGATTAAGTAAAGCCCCTTCAGGTTTTAGCAGTGTGTATTCATCTGATGCTCTGTTCCCAGCTACCCACGTCTTATAGCTGTGTTCTGTACACACTGTGGCTATCTCACTCAGGAACTCCCAGCAGCTGTGCTTGCCAGCACAAAACCTGTACAAGAGCAAGCCAGTCAACATTCTGGCCTAGATGGGGAGGCGCTCTTTGGTCCCCTCTCCTTATTGAAAAGCTATTGGCAGGCTATGGCTACCTAGAGAAGGAGAACCATTCTTCTCTGAGGGTGTGACAACTGGTAGGCTTTCCATGCTCCAGTGTAACACCCTCCTCACACTGCCACATGTACATACGGGCAGCATTAACTCAACTCAGTGGTTTATTAAAAGAAAAGAAATGAAATAGGAAGGAAGGTATTTTGGGAGAGT
Organism: Uromys caudimaculatus; assembly: GCA_028551405.1. Lineage (NCBI taxonomy): Eukaryota > Metazoa > Chordata > Mammalia > Rodentia > Muridae > Uromys > Uromys caudimaculatus. Next base: position 79,624,723 of record CM052703.1, read on the forward strand.
TGGAGGAGGGAGATGGGTGGATATGATTTCCCATCCCTGCATATATGAATGGACTTCTCAAGAATAAAGAAACAACAGGATAAAAATAAACACATTCTTAAAATTACTGAGCAATTAAAAACATGAAAACCTCAAAGTGGTCAAAACCATCCACTTATGTCAGTGTGTCTATGGCAGGGCTTCTCTGCTCATTGAAGAAAATTGCAGGTTTTCTGAGAAGCCTTGAAATCGAGGAGGCATGAACTCCAGTCAGTTCCAAACCCTGAAGAAGCCAGCATGCAGGTCTTCAGACCTTTCTTCGAGCCTTCCTTAACTCCCTGCTTTCTCTTCCTTGTGGCAATGAGGCTCTCAGAAGTGTAAAAATAAAATAAAATAAAACAAAACACAAAAACTGTCAACCTGGTCTGAGCCCAGCAAGCTATTACTAGGATAATGACACTAAAACATAAGGAGGACAAAAAACAAACAAACAAACAAACAAACAAACAAACAGGGAAGGAAAATCAGATCTTAAAACTGCCATGATGGGACAGTTTGTGAATAGTTTGCCTGTTACTCCAGGAAGGAGGATAGTTAGATCTCACATGACTGAGTTATTAGGGCATCCAGTCACCATTCTAATCCCCTGTGATGTAAACATAAAGGAAATTTCTTGCCTTCCTTCCTTCCTTCCTTCCTTCCTTCCTTCCTTCCTTCCTTCCTTCCTTCCTTCCTTCCTTCTTCCTTTTCTCCCTCCATTTCTTCCTTCCTTTCTCCTTTCTTTCCTTTCTCCCTCCATCTCTTCCTTCTTTACTTCTTTTTTGAGACAGGGTCTCATGTAGCCCAGCCTGATCTCAAACTTACAACACAACTGAACATGACCTTTTAACTCCTGCTCATCCTGTCTCCAGCTCCCGCACCCTGAGTTCCGGAATTACTAGCCTGCATCAGCATACCTAGTTCTAGGCAGCTCTGGGGATGAAACCCAGAGCCTTATGTGTGCTAGCTAGCCAATCACTCCATCAACTAAGCCACATCGCCAGCCCACGTCAATCTCCTTGTCTCGTCTAGTGTAGTCAGGTCTAGCCTATCCTGTCTTGTCCTATTTGTCTACTCTGCTTTGTTTTAGTCTAGTCTTCCCCCTTTCCTGACCCCAATAGAACTTCCCATCATAGAAGCTGTTCATAGCTTCAGACACATGGCTGCCACCCAGATGAGCACACCTAGAGGCACATTTGGGTCTCGCTGTCACTCTGAAGGAGCAATGTTAGAGACTTCTTGCTGCATGACTAATTTTCAATATTTGTTTGGTGCGTGATGATGTCTCCCCATGACAGCTGGGGGAGAGCTGCTGATGTTTTCTCCTCAAACGACAAGCTCCGCTGCGGTCCCGCTCAGGTCCCAACACTGGGTTACTTCCGTTTAGAGCTCTGATACGCTAAGTTTGATCACCAATGCTTCAAGCAAGGCCACAGCGAGTGAGCATGATGCCTGTGTGACAAGTAGTTGGTGGTGCTCCTTCTAAATGGAAAAACTGGAGAAACCACCTTCCCAGTCCTAGCAAAAAACTAAGGCCTTCTCATCTTACTGACTCCAAGAAAAGTTCCTTTATGAGTGAATCCAGACATGTATCTTTGACACGGGGAATTAATTCTATTTTGTTCCCCATCTACCTTCTTGCCTAGACATCTGCAGGTAGGGTGCAATGTGCAGAACCTTCCATGGTAGCCCTCATCCAGAGCCTCTAGATTTCTGCATATTGCATAATTAATAAAAAGTTTTTCATTAATCTGTCACTGGAGACCTTCTTAGTGTAAATACTTTGATTAGGAAAACACCTTCTCTTACTGTGTGTGGGGAAGATTCTCATGGAAGGAGAGACCAGTCACTAGAAGCTCCATCTCTCCCATTAATGGGTTAGTGGAGGAAGGAGAGGAAAGTCGAGCCTAGATGTACAGAGAGGAGCACAGACAAATAGGGAGGACTGGGAGAAAGAGGGCAAAGATATTTCTTAATGACCGCACAGCCAGAGGCTTCAACAGGAGCAAGTATGTCTGATCTTTTGGTTTGGGTGTAGGGCCACCACATAATCCTCCTCCGCTGCTCTTAAAGATGAACGGAGACTCTGAGACCTAACCATGTCTCAAGGTAACTTTAGGGAGGGAAAAGACTGAAGCTCCACCATTCAAGATTGGGGCTTGCAGGAGCAAAACCCCAGCACTGGCTGACGTCAGAAGGGAAGAAAGCAAATCGCTGGTCTGCACCGTATCTCACACAGCCACAGAGAGATGGGAAGGGACTCTGTTCCTATCATCCATGGGAGTGGAAGTCAAGACTGACAAATTAATATGCTACTATTATTAATAATAGCTAATGCTTAAATGCTTATGCCTCGTGTCAATCATTATTGCCAGCTCTTGATATACACGCACATTTAAAAACACTGACCTTTTTATATGACATAAATATAGATTCGCAGTTTAGGAAATTATAGAGAAAGCTGATACACTCTTTGTTTAGTCCCTGCTGATCATAAGGTATGGCCAAACTCTGAAACAACAGCACAACCAGGAAGCTCCATCAGCACAGTCAAGTTACAGAGAACCCCCAACACCACAAGGGTGTCTCCTCTTCCTTTAGACAGTCACACCCACTTCCCTCCCATCCAAAATCTATCCCAACTCCTGGTTGTCAATAACAAGTTTATATTGCTAGAATTTTCTATCCCAAGAATTCTATCTAAAGAGAATCATGCAGTATGTAATGTTTTGAGATTTTCTTTTTCCACTTAGCCCAGTACCCTAGAGAGCTGTTTAAATTTTGCATTCACCAACAGTTTTCTCTTTTTCATCACTAAATAGTATTCCATGAATAGGTGTAGTGTTAGGTCTCCAAAGCAGGCACCAAACTGGCAGTGCTGATGGCAATGTTTTCCGGAAACAGAAGCCTAAAGCGTTTCTTAGAAGTCCCTAACAGCTGTCTGAACACTGCTAAGCCTCAACCGTCAGAACTCCATCTGTTTGAGAAAGTCCCCAAGCTAACTGCATGGCTTTCGAGGCTTTTGAGTAACCTCCTCCTGTCAATCATCCTTACAAGTGCTAAGAAGCTTTTGCAGCTGTTGCTGTCCTCTACTGTCTGAGGCAGTTCAGGTTTATCATCATCATCATCACCATCACCATCACCATCACCATCATCATCACCGCCACCACCATCATCATCATCTTCTTCATATTCATCATCAATTACTATTATTATTAAACTGTTCTTTCCATGGAGAATGGCAAGCAGTGTTTGGTAGTTTCTTATCGTGCCTACTTAAATTTGGTGCTGAAACCCAGAAAGGATATCTGAGGCCTCCTTTGGGGACACCACAAGAACTGCTGACTCATTCCTGCTGCAGTATGGAGCATTTGCCTCTGCTGGCCTCTGCCTCCGATTATATTTGATTCCAGATTCTGAGTTCGTCTCTCACCGTTTCTCCGTGGTGTGCCTGCTCACCTCTCCTCACTGACTGGGGTCCTTCTTCTCCTAGAACTGCCTGCTCGGCTTCAGTTTTTCTCTGGTCAGAAAGTCATGCTGGCACGCCCAGAAGTTCCGCACGCCCTCCTGGGCCTCATCACTTGGTTGGGAAGCCTGTGCCTTGTGATCTGGGCATTGTCTTGATGAGCCTCAGTCCACTTGGGGACACCTCTGGATGGGGTGTCTGTCAGGTGGTTCCCTACCCTCTGCTGGCTCACTGTTTCCTCCTTCTGCATACTTTTGACCTGTAATCCTCATCTTCTTGGGACTGTATATGCTCGTAGTCACCTCTTCTAGCACAGTGGTTCTCAGCCTTCCTAAGGCAACCTTTTAATACAGTTTAATTTAATTTAATACAGTTCCTCATGTTGTGGGGATCCCCTGACCATAAGATTTTGTTGCTACCCCACAACTGTGATTTTGCTGCGGTTATGAATCATGATGTAACACAGGCTGTCTGATATTCTACCCCTGCAAAAGGGTCATTCTACCCCAGAAGGGCCACAGCCCACGGGCTGAGAGTCACTGTTCTGGCAGGTCTCCTAGTTAGAGTCCCCAGGGTCTGGACTTGGAAGGAAGACTTCCTGTTTTCTCTCTACGTTTGCCCAGTTCTGGAATTTCTTTCTGTCACCCATGTTCCAGGAATCCTTCATCTTCTTCACCATGGGGTCCTCTGAGTTCAAGCCTGCCCCCACCACCTGTCTTAGCTGTCTCCTCAGATCTCTTCTCTCTCTTGGATTCTATGATACCAGTAAGCCTCGACATCTTGTGTTTTTTACTTTGCCTCAGTAGAACTTGATAATCTGTCTCAATGGCCAAAAGACAGCACATAGGATTTTCAAATTCTCACAGGCTGTGACAATTTCTGCCACCACACAGGCCAATGATCCAAAATCCCCTTATCTCTAAGACCTCTTTGCTCCTATTCTTATCCCTTTCCTCCGATCAGACTTAAAGAGATTGAAATGTCTTTTGGATGTAGACAATATTAAAAGATTATCACACGGTATTCTACGTTATTGAAAGCACTGGCTCTGAAGATGAGCTTTGGCTTGCCCACTCCAACCCCAAGCAGGCTTGTTTAAAGATTTCCTCCAAAACTTCTGTCCTGAGTCAGACTGTCCATCTGACTGAGACAAGAAGAGAACAAAGCAGAACAACCCAGAAGAAGAGAACAGTTTGCACTTGAGAGCAGCTAAGAGATAAACTACTTCCTATCGAGACTAACCAAGTGTAATTACAGATGTTTGACTCTCTAACACCGACCCCACCTCCAAGCACAGTTTTGCTTACTGTCCTTAAAACTTTTTTTGAAATGTAAACTTTCTTTATGCAGGATTTTAAAAACTTATCAGTGGTGTGGTTAATAAATAAATCTGTTCTCAAGGTGTGGTGGCACATGCCTTTAAGCCTAGAACTTGGGAGACAGAAGCAGTTGTATCTCTGAGTTTAGGGTCAGCCTGTCTACCAGAGTGAGTTCTAGGATATCCAGGGCAACAGAGGGAAACCCTGTTTGAAACACACAAACTAACTAACTAACTAACTAACTAACTAACTAACTAACTAACTAACTAACTAAAGAAAAAAGATTATCTTAAAACTTTTAACAAAAGGGTTGATAGTTAAAAATCTATTTATAAGTAATTTTAATTTGCTACAGAACACTATATATGTAACTTGGATTCAACTCTTGTTTATGGGAAATAGAATTTACTAGTCACATATGTTGATGATTAAGATTTATAAATTTCCTAGGTAACAGATGTCTATTCAGGGTAACAGAAACTGACTTAAAGACATAACCCCTTATGCTCTTGCTCATTTTGTTAAACTTTAGCTATTGGGAAGATCTGATATTCTATAAAAATACGCTATAAAAGGATCAGAAAAAGGAAGTTCCGAGTCTGTCTATGGACTGTATTTATGGTTTAAATTTTATTTTAATTCTAAATTATCATGAATTCAAAATGTACACATTTTTAGGTTTAAGCTTTACTTTTAAAAAATCTACCAACTTACTGTAAACTGACAGATAATTAAGACAGAGAAGAACAAGAACGTGGTCAGTCACCTTATAAATGATCAAATTCTTTAATGTGCTTGTAGTCATGCTAAGTACAGATGGGGTTCATTTACAGGGACAAGCTTTAGCCTTCTGTGTATGCTATCAAAGATAAGCCTGAAGCAAGTAACGAAATAAAATTTGCTTAATGTAAAATAATGTTCAAGGGCTGGAGAGATGGCTCAGTGGTTAAAAGCACTGACTGCTCTTGCAGAGGTCCTGAATTCAATTCCCAGAAACTACATGGTGGCTCACAGCCATCTGTAATGGGATCTGATGCCCTCTTCTGGTGTGTCTGAAGACGGTGACAGTGTACTCACACACATAATAATTCCTTTAAAAAATAATATTCAAAATCAGGTACTAGGTAATGTCCCTCAAACCTCTCAGAGAGATCTGCTGCACAGCTTTTAAGGTGGTTAGTGGAGGGATGAACAGGACAGGACAGAAAGGGATGTCTATGATAGGCAGAAACACCAGCTTTTGGCAGCAGCCCTGAGGCCACCTCCAAGGAAGATGGGGCATCAAAAGATCTCACCTGAAGCCTGCTTCAAATGTGACACTACCAGTCACCGGACAAAACTGCCCTTCACCTCACCTCTGCCAGAATCCTCCTCAAACCGTGCACAGGCAGGAAGGACACTCGAGGGGATGGCCTCTTTGCCTCCCTCTTTGCCTCACCAAGATAGGTCAGTCGCCAAAGTTCCCTCTCCAAGTTCTGTCCACAGAAAAATCTCTCAGATATCTGGGCCTGGTGTCCAAAGACTGATGCTACCCTGGGAGGTTAACCCCTAATGAAACCATTGGTGCTACCATGTTGGTGCCTGAAATGACTGTCCAGATGCTGGGCAAGTCTCTGTCACTTTTAATCAATACAGAGGCGACTTGATCGATTCTGCTCACTCTAATAAAACGTATCCTTCTTAGATCTCTGTGACGGGTTGACAGCCAGTGCCACCATGCTGGGGCTACAGAAATCTCTCCTTTGTTCCCTCCAGGGCCACCTGGTCACTCACTGATCGCTCTTTATGCCTAGTTACCCAACCCTGTATGTTATTGGGCAGGGATATCATGACCAAATTACAGCTTTTCTTGTCTTTCATTGAACTTCTTCCTAAGTTTTTTTTTCCTCCTAGCCTGAGGACCTTAGCTTTCTTTCAAATACAAATGAAATAATAGTTCCTGTTTTTTTCATTTTTTCATTGGTTATTTTATTCATTTACATTTCAAATGTTATGCCCTTTCTCGGTTTCCCTTCCACAAAACCCCCATTGCGTCCCCCCTCTCCTTAGCTTCTATGAGGGTGCTCCCCCACCCATCCACTCCTGCCTTACCACCCTAGCATCCCCCTATGCTGGGGCATTGAGCCTCCACAGGACAAACGGCCTCCCCTCCCACTGATGCCAGAGAAGGCCATCCTCTGCTACATATGCAGCTGGAGCCATGGGTCCCTCCATGAGTACTCTTTGGTTTAATCCCTGGGAACTCTGGGGGGGGGGGAGTTCTGTTTAGTTGATATTGTTGTAATCCCTATGGGGTTGCAATCCCCTTCAGCTCCTTCAGTCCTTCCCCTAACTCCTCCTTTGGGGTCCTCATGCTCAGTCTGATGATTGACTTCAAGCATCTGCATCTATATTGGTCAGGCGCTGGCAGAGCCTCTCAGGGAACAGCTGTACCACCAGGCTCCTGTCAGCAAGCAGTTCTTGGCACCAGTAATGTGTCTGGGTTTGGTGTCTGCAGCTGGGATGAACCCATGCATTTCCTTTAGACAGGAACAATTCTGGGTTAAAATTTTTGAGATGGGTGGATGATCCCATCCCTCAGTCATGGGCCGTGCCTGTCCACTGGATATGTTCTTTACAGGTTCTATCTCCCCTTTGTTGGGTATTTCAGCTAATGTCTTCCCCCTTGGGTCCTGGGAGCCTCTTGCTTCCCTGGCATCTGGGACTTTCTAGTGGCTACCCCCAGCTCCCCATCCCCCACTGCTACACACCTTTTATATCCAGTAAATAAATTATTCCAGCCATGTGAAAAAAAACCTTCAGAGATACTTTGACAGATACATTCTTCTGGTCAAAGTTAAAAAGTTGGCTTTCACGTTAAAGTCCTTTCCGGCTTTACAATAACTTTGGTTGCAAAAGATGGACATGTTGCTTGCTGAGGATACAAATTTGAGAGCTTTAGAGGCAAGTTTAAATTACGAGAGTCTCTTAACTGAAAATGCATCGAAACTGAGACTTAATTACCTGCCAGCCTAAATTGGTTTCAAGTATAAAAGTCAGGCCCTTGCTTTTAGCTAGAGTTAACAGGCTTCCTACTGAGATAGGTAAACCCACAAGAAATGTTTCATTATAAAAGAACCAAACAAACTCACAGCTACAATGTTGTTGTTACTGACTTCAGAATTGCTTTTCCCTATCCTTTACGTTCCAATTATGATTTTAAAAGGACTTGCTTTTCAATGACTATTCTCAATAATTAAGAACCCATGTCTCATAGTAAATGATTAAATGTTTCCAGAATAAAAAGAAAAATAAAGGTTTTTGCGGTGGTAAAGATCTGAGAAAGATAATTTAAAGTATGTGAAAATGAGGCTTAAACATGACACATACGATATCAAAAATCCAGAGTTTAACATGTTAATCAGTATCAATGGAGTTCTGATAATTTACTGTATTAATCTAGTCTTGGTAACAGTTATAAGCATCAACTACTAAAGCTTTTATTTTTATTCTCTTGTACATACATCCCAAGTACTCCCACAGTCCCCTCCTCACCCCTCCCCTCCCCCAGATTCATCCCTCTTCCATTTTAATTCAGAATGAGCAAACCTTCCAGAGTTATCAACTGAACATGAACACAGCATAACAAAATACATTAAGACTAGGTACAAACCCTCATATCAGGATTAGGTAAGGCAACTCAGTAGGAGAAAAAGGGTCCCATGAGCTGGCAAAAGAGTCAGAAACAACCCCCCCTACACACACACACTCTCTCTCCCACTGTTAGGAGTGCCACAAGAACACCAAGATAATAACCATAATCTATACACAGAAGACATAGTACAGAGCCATGCAGAGACTGCCACTTCAGTCTCTGTGAGCCACTTTGCGCCTTGTTTACTAGATCCTATGGGCTGTATCTCTGATGTCACTGACCCCTCTGGCTCCAACAATGTTTCCCCTCCCTCTTTGACAGTGTTCCCTAAGCTTCAAGGGGCAGGCCTAATGGAGACCTCCAACTTGGGCTCTTTCTCCACCTAATGTTTGCCTGTAGGTCTCGGCTTCTGCTCCCATCAGCTGCCAGAGGAAGCTTCTCTAATGATCTCGGCACTGATCTGCGAGTATAGCAGAATAACATCAGGAAACATTTTACTGGGTTTTTTTCTATCCTTGTTCTTTGGGCTTTCAGCCTCTGATTCGAGGTCATCCTGAAAGTGTTTAACTATTAAAAAAAGTAACATTACTGATAACATAGTCACAAGCTCAAAATATTCAAATTCCCTTTGGTTGTTTTATGTTCTAAATATAGACTTTAAAAGTGCTTCTCACTGTGCTGGGGAAATCTCTGTCCAGTCTATTTCTATCCAGCCCTCTGCCCGAGAGGAAAGAGTGTTCATGCTTTTATCCCAAAACCATCTTTTGGGTCCTGGAGCTCTTCTTCCCGTGTCCTCTTTCCTGCCTGGGAAGTTCTGTCTTAGTACAGATGAATGCTCACGCTTCTATCATGTTGATAACTTCTTTATTTTTGAGCTCCAGCTCGAAGATGTGCATTTGTTCAAGCTGTTTACAGACATTTAACTGCTTCTTCTACAAGGAGGGTTTCAGTACAGATGCCGGACAGTGGTCCTGCTGTTATATCTAAAGATAATGATCCACCTAAGTGCCTTAACTTCCCCTCTGTCCCTAGTCTGTATCTGGCTCAGTAGATTTCCACTCAGCTGACAGACACTATCCAGGCATCAACCTCAGTTCTACGATTGCTCCAGAACCAGCTCACCTCACTAGCCTCAGTGGTCCTATAAACCCAGAGGGCCCCTGAAGTTCTGACTGCTAAGAAAGGAGGCACTTGTCTCTTAATGAAGAACGCTGTCATTGTGTAAGCAGATCTGGCCAGGTAGGAAAGTAGACTAAAAACTTACACAAGTCGGCATGTAGACTCTACCTTTGGGAGCTGACTTCAGTACTAGAAGCCTGTCAGCTCACGGCTTAAGCCCCTGCTTCCGATCAGGGGCCTTCCCTTTCCCAATCATCCCGTCTGAGAAGGAAGCTGACAGAATGCATTTAGATACTATTGCCCTGGTCATCAGTAAAGGTCTGAAGTGTTAGGACCCCGAAGCAGGACAAAGATGGCAATGGTTTCTTTCTTTCTTTCTTTCTTTCTTTCTTTCTTTCTTTCTTTCTTTCTTTCTTTCTTTCTTTCTTTCTTTCTTTCTTTCTTTCCCTTCCTTCCTTCCTTCCTTCCATCCTTCCTTCCTTCCTTCCTTCCTTCCTTCCTTCCTTCCTTCCTTCCTTCCTTCCTTCCTTCCTTCCTTTCTTTCTTTCTTTCTTTCTTTCTTTCTTTCTTTCTTTCTTTCTTTCTTTCTTTCTTTTCCCCTCAGCACAGCACTCTAGAGATCTGTCCAAATTTTGCCTTCACCAACAGTTTTCTGTTTTTTATTGCTAAGTAGTATTCCATGAGATAGGTGTAGTTAGATCCACAAATCAGGTCCAAAATGACAGTGCCGATGGCAATGTCTTAGGGTAACAGCTTAACCTTCACCTGAGCTGGCTTTTGCCAGGAAACAGAGACCTAAAGTGTTTTTCAGAATCCCTTAAATGCTGGCTGAATACTGCTAAGTTCAACTGTCAGCACCTCATCTGTCTGAGAAAATCTCCAAGCTTACTTCATAGCTGTTCCAGCTCTCAAGCAGCCTCTTCCTGTCCTGTACACATAGAAAACCCAACCGGCTTTTGCAGCTACTGTCTGAGGCAGTTGAACGAGATTTTGTTGTTATTGTTTGTTTGCTTGTTTGCTGTTATTTTATTAAACTGTTTTCTCTACAGAGTGGCTGTGTTCTGTGTTCTCTTGCTGCACCTGCTTGCATGTAGTACCACACTTAAACCGTTTGGAAGTATGAATCAAAATATCAACATTTTTTGATAGGCTTTACTTAAGTAAATGTACATTTTCATTTATTGGCAAGTGTCAAGTTGCTGAGTTATAGGTTATTTGCATGTTTCATGTTTTAGGGAACTGCCAAACTGGTTTTGGAGTGGCCATGCCTCTTCACAGTCCCATAGGCAATGTGTGGATGATCCAGTTTCCCAGAAGCTTCACCAGCATTGATCAGATTGGGAATTGCAGGCCATATGCTATCCTTGAGACGAAGTATTGAGATTTCTAGACAATTCTCATGGAATGTTTCTAGATGAAGAAGAAGTGAATCTCCTGCTTACATGATTGCAGAACCGATAGATTTGTAATTCTGTGAGCATTCAGAAGGAGAAGACCACAGAGCCGTCTGAGTTTTAATGAGGACAGAGAATTCAAAAATGAGTAGTCTTTTTTAGTTTCACAAAGAGTGCTACAGGAAGGACTCTGGGGCCCTACAGCAAGGTAACAAGAACATAGAGTTGGGTGGGGAGATGGCTCTGTGGGTGTACTAGCTAGTTTTTGTCAACTTGACACAAACTAGAGTCACCTGGGAAGAGAAAATCTCATTCTGTAGAATTGCCTCTATCAGATTGGCCCGTGGGCAGGTCTATGGGGTATTTGTCTGATTGATGGTTAATGTGGGAGGAGCCAGCCCACCGAGAGTGCTTCTTCCACTGGGCAGGTGGTCCTAGTGTATAAGGAACCAATCCGAGCAAGCTGAGTGGAGCAAGCCACAGGAGTCAAGCCAGTGGTCGGCTTTCCTCCATGGCCTCCATTTCAGTTCCTGCCTCAAATTTCCCGCCTTGGCTTCCCTCAGTGATGCTGGATGGTAGCCAGCAAGGCAATGAAGTCCCCTTCTCCCCAAGTTGATTTTGGTTATTTTTTTTAATACAGCAAGAGGAAAGAAAGTAGGAGAGTCAGTAAGTACTTGTCATGAGTTCATTTCCCAGAACTGACACATCTGTAATCTCATGTTGGGCAAATAGAGACAGGAAGATCTTCATGTTTCACTGGTCAGCTGCAATCACATGGTCATCGAGCTCCAGATTCACTGAGAGACCCCACTTCAAAGAAGAAGGTTGAGTGCGATTGAGGAAGAGCTTGATGTCCATCTCTGACCACTATCCACCCACACTACATACGCGCATGCACACACACACACACACACACACACACACACACTGAGAGAAGCTCAAAGAAAATGTCAAGAACTCTGAAAATACAGACACAAATTTAGACTGGCCCTCTGCAGGCTGCTCAACTTACTTAGAATCCTTGCAACTAATAGCACAGAAAACATGGAGCTTCATCACACAACCCCACACTGTTAACCCACCAGCAGGGTGGGCCCTCAGGTGTCCAGGCCTTTCGCTACTCATCTACTCATCAGCGACCACCATCCTTCGCAGGGCCTCAGAGATCCTGGTCATGGTGGCATGCATTCTTTGTCCATCAGTGCTTCTCTATTCCGTCAGAAAACCTTCCATCCTAGATGCTCCCCACTCTCTCCCCACTTCAATCCCTGTACTTTGGTTCAGGATTTTTATTATTTCGGAGAGGAAAGTGTTCCAAACAAACCCTCCGGAAGAAGGGAGTGGGGTGGGGTAAGGCACATGAGTATAAATCAGAAAGAAGAAAGAGTGCCACAAAATGTTCCAGTTGGAGGGTGTTAAGATGACAACTGCTGTCCTACGGGCTTATAGATGTACTAGGCACCTGTTAATCACACCCACAATTCTAGGACATCTCAATGATACATGTACTATTTTTATCCTCTTTAAAAATGGGAGAAGTGAGGCTGGCAAGAAAGTTCAGAGCTAAAGGCACTGGCAATCAAGCCCGATGACCCAAGTTTCATCCCCAGGCCCTACACAGTGGAGGGAGAGAAACAACTCCAGAACAAGGTCCTCTGACCTCCACTTGCAGTCATGTATGCTGTGGCCCACACATCTTCATTCTCATTCTCTCTCTCTCTCTCTCTCTCTCTCTCTCTCTCTCTCTCTCTCTCTCTCTCACACACACACACACACACACACACACACGCAAAATAGTTTTTTTTTTTTTTTATGAGAAAAGGAGATCTGAGAGTAAATGATATACCCAACTTAATGATTCTTTAAGCAGGCAGCCAAGACTCAAACTCAAGCATGATTTCAGGACCCATGAGCTACGAAAAGTACACCTTATATCAGCTCAAACACTGTGGTCAGGAAAAAGCACTGTTTCAGGGTGGCTTGCCTTGTGTGTAGACCTTGTCTGAGCTCTGGGAGATGTGTGGTCTCCTTGACTCCTGTGTGATCCCTTTAAGCGCCCATACCTGGTCTGGGCACAGATTTGAGTGAAGTGACCAACCATGCCTAGCACATCTACAGAGGGGCCCAGCGTACGATGGCTTGACTCACAAACTCTCAGCTTTTGATGGTGCAAAAGTGACCCTCTGGCATATTTCAAATTTTGAATTATGATAATTTTTCTTAGTTTAGTGACATGAAGTATGGACCATTTTCAATGCTGGGCACTGGATCATGAGAGTGAAGAACTGATTCTCCCCCTTGCATGATGTAGATATGTTCAGCCAGTTTGGTATATAAAACACATTTTGGACTTACAGTGTTTATAATTTAGGATGGGTTCAGCAGAACATGACCTCATCACAATTGAGGAATACCTGAGGCTGAGCAAAAGGGGGACAAATTACACAGAAAAATGTCTTATAGACTTCCATGTCTAGTCAAATGGAACCCAACCTTTGACCTCAAAACAGGTACAAATGCAGAGGATAGGGAATTACTGTTTTCAAGTCAATGGGACTACAGAAATCCACAGTGGTATGCAGAGCACTTGGGAAGTGTTTTCCAGGAGCTGATGGCATGGGATTCAGTTTCCACAGCTTAACAGGCACATGGAGAAAATGGTAAGCACAGGACTGCCCCAATGTGAAACATTAGACACAAGACTCTCAGAATAGAGGACTCCAAGAGCAACAATGTCAGTGTGAAGGCAACTTGGGGATGCATAGCATGTGCGGTTCCCAGGGCTCACGGAAAATGTTTCAGTGATGAACAAGGCAGACAGTAATCACCTCCTACGAGAACTCCAGTGATCACAAATGGTTGCAGCCCAAGCTGACACACCACGTCTAAAAACCCCAGATCATTGATCAGTGTAACCCGTTTGCAGGCTTCAGGGTGGGCTGCCCAATAGGCTTCTTGTGCCCAGGTGGTCAGACCCATACCCATATACATATAGACAGTCCTAACTGGACTTGATAAGATTTTACACACACACACACACGCACACGCACACGCACACGCACATGAATACATAAATTTATATACTTACCTATATATATATTGCAAACATACATACATATATAACATGAATTTGAGAGGAAGATATGTGTGGGATGATAGGAAGATTGAGAGGGACGGAGCATGGATATGGTGAAAACAGATCGTCCTCATGTATAAAATTCCCCCCAAAAATCAGTAATATTAAAAAAACAAGAGGTGCAAATGTTAATTTTTATGTTGTATATATTTTAGCCCACCTAAATTAAAATTCTAAAAAGAGAACAAAGAATTAAAAAAAAACATTGAGGTAGTGCAAAGCATTTACAATCGTCAGAGAAGATAGAGCACACAGATATCAGGAATTTTGAAAATGGAAATAAAAACCAGTGGGCAGAATAAATGCTAATGTCCTTCTGTATCAGTTAAAAATAAATGCATACAGAAAATGCAAATGGAAAATACTAAAAACTTTCCTGAATAATTTTATTTAGATGTATTTGTGTGTGTGTGTGTGTGTGTGTGTGTGTGTGTGTGTGTGTGTGTGTGTGTGTGTGTGTATGCGTGTGTGGGGGAATGTGAGTGCAGATGCCTGTGGAAGCCAGAAGGGGGAATCAATTCTCCTGGGGTGGATGGTTTGAGCCTTTTGACATGGGTGCTGGGAAATAAACCCTAGTCTCTACAAGAATAACAAGTGCTTCTAACTATTCAGCCATCTCTCCCACCTCACTTCTGAAAGTAAATAAAAAGAAGAATATCAAGATTATATGAAGAAAACATACAAAGTGTTCCTGAATGAGTATTGACCAAGAATAATCCATGTCAGGATAGAGTCTACTACAACATAATCCTTCAGCACCTTGTAAAACTGAGTATGTGACTTTAAAAGAGTTAGATTACTTCCAGGCATTGCAGGGCATGCCTTATTCCATAAATTAGTGCTAGTCATTGCAGGGCATGCATGCTTTATGCCATAGATTAGGACCAGGCATTGCAGGGCAAGTTTCTGCCAGAGGAGAATTGAGTAATGTTTTTAAGAGACTTGAGGAGAGAGAACACTAAAGATTTTTATATACAGTAAAAAATATGATTTTTATGTACAAAGGGCAGAGATAAACTTATTGAATCACGTGAGCTCAAGCAATATTATTCCCACAAGCCCTTTCTGAGTAATCTACTGTAGAATAAGTTTCAGACAATAAATTAATTGCAGGATCAATGACATAATGACCACTAATGAGCATCAAATACATAGCTACAGGGACAAATAGAACAAGGGAAAAATGAAGAGAAACAGACAACACTGTGAAACGGCTGATATGTATGTAATATTGCAGTTTTGTGTGAATGACACAAATACAACTATTGAGAGTAAAGGATCTTTATAAGTTTAAAGTTCATAGGTTTATATAGTTAAAATGGGTAATTTTGCTAAATATAATTTTTTCTCAATAAACTTGACAAAGGAAAGGGTGTGTTGAAGTGGAGACTTCTGGTTTCTTTGGAAAGTCATTTGTGTTGGATAGTGTTTTGCTGGGGCAAACACTTGAAGGAGTGCTTTCCTGAAGCAGACACAGGTGAAAGGTTGTTTTGCTAAAGCAAGCACGTGAAAGGACCTGTGTACTGGTTCGCCTTACATTGGACAGCTGAGCTCTGTTTGTTGTGACTCCATAGAGAGAAACACACCAAAAAACTTGTGGCGTTCTGGTGGTTTCTTGCCACTTCCACGAACTCAGGCTAATTGGCATTATGATGTCAGCTGATACAGACTCGTGTGGAATTTTGCTAAGACAGACTCATGTGCTGAGGCAAGACGCTTGGTAAGGACACTTGATGTTTGGAAGGAGTATAAATAGGACTGAACAGACAGTGACAGGAGCTTGCATAGCTAGCTTTGCAATGCTTCTTTGTCTGGCTCATGTCTTCACTGATCTTTGCTTCACTGAGAGACGCATAGCAAAGAACTTCTTCTGGCATCCCTGCTGGTCCTAAACTCTCTACTGACTCATGCCCATTCTGCTGAGGCCTGGCTGTGGCTGCTAGGTCATGCCACTGCTGCTGCTTCATGTTTGCTCTCCTGACACTACTGAACTGGATTGCTGGTGTATCCGTGAAGTGTTTTCGAGTGGATTGAGCTGCCGCTGCTGACCTGTGAACTGAACTGCTGATTTTCTGACAACACAGATGAGATTTGCTACAAAGAACAATTTCTAATCAGGTCCACTTCCCCATATCCTAATAACCTCTTTTCCACTATCACTGGTGGGTGGTGGGCTAGAAGGGAGGGTAAAGCATTTAAGGACCCATTTTAAAAGTAGGTTTTGAAAAATCTAAGTTACAGTGTGTGAAGAGTATCCTGTTAGTAATTTCTCACTGCTGTGACAAAACACCTGAGAAAAGCAACTTCAAGAAGGAGGAAGAGCTTATTTCCACTCAGGGTTCAAGAAGGGACACAGTCCACGATGGTGGCCAGAGAATAAGGCACCTGATGACAGAGGATCTGTAGTCAGGTAGGACACAGAGAAAACACAGAAAATGGAGGCAGGTTACAAAATCTCAAGGCCTAGACCACAGTAACTCTCTTCCTCTAGCAAGGTTTGACCTCCAAAAGCTTCCATGATCTTCCCAAACAGCACCATCAGTTGGGAAACAAGTGTACAAACACTAGATCCTCTGGGGGCACCCCACATTTAAACAGCAAGCATCCGATAAAAACTGTTACTGTTTTCACTGACATCATGGAGATGATACTATCATCCAGAGAGAGCAACAGAGATGGCCAAGGCCAGGAGGGTCACAGAAGCAGACATGACCTGGCTGGGAGGGAGCAAGATGAACTTTGATAGTAATAATGATGATGATGATAATTGCATTGTATTAAAATGCAAATATCTTTAAGCCTATGATTTTATAATGATGTTTAAAAAAATGGTCACCTTCTGGGCATTTCAGGAAACCAGTTCATTATCTTGAAAACTGGAAAACAAATGAAAACAACCACACATTTCCTCATTCCCCTTGTGAATATCTTAGTGATCACATAGCAGATGAACATTGCTCCTTATCAAAGCATTACTGATAGACAATAAAGACCAGTTAACAATGTCAGGACATCATAGTGCTCAGCTGAATGACAGTCCCTTAAAGTCTCACTCCTTAATCTCTAGATCAGGCAGTGCAACCCCTACATGATAGGAAAGGGACGTTCATACCTGTTTATACCCTTCAAGAGTGGCAGTCCAGTGGCAGAATGTATGCTTAGCAAACATCAGACCCTGGGTTAGAGTCTCAGCACATACCACAGACACAAACCCCTGATGTGGGAGAGTCTCTTGAATTCTCTGGCGGGGCTATATTCGCCTTGAAGAACCTTACAGGAGGAGGCAGAAACTGGGATAGTAAGGGAAGCAGGAGTTGAGGATGCTAGACTGCTGTCTTTGAAGATGGAAGAAAGAGCACGAGAAAAGTGTTGCAGCTCCACATTCCAGAAAAGAACGGAAACACATTTCTTGTTGGAAACTCTGAAGAAAACATGAGGCCACTAAGTCCTCTTTTCGTGGGACCATCTTGAGCTTAAGAGAATGATTTATGATAACTTAAACTACATGGTTTGTTGTAACTCATCATCAACAGCTACTGAAAGTGGACTAACAGATTCTGTAAACACACACACACACTTGTACATCCGCGCACGCATGCACACGCATATGAATGTGTGTACATATGTGTATGTGCATGAGTCTGCTCATATGTGTGCAAGTGTGTTCATGCCTGTGGGCGTGTATTTTCACCTGTGTGTGTGCCTCTGTATTTGTGTGTGTGTGTGTGGGTGTGTGTGTGTGTGTGTGGGTGTGTGTTGGCTGGAAGGGAACAAGATGAATCTCTATGGTAATAATAATAATAATAATAATAATAATAATAACAACAACAACAACTGCACCTACTGTTATGCATCACCTGTTGCTGATTTGAAACAATGAGATTCATCCAGGTATTTCATGGTTTCTCCAGTCTTGTCAAACTCCACCTATGTCTGGCCTCTCCACTAAGGCTATAAATCAGTGTCATATGAGTCTTGAGTTTGCTTCTAATTGTAAAATATACACGAGACAGAAAATCCTGGACTGTACCAAGAGTCAACCTGTAGATTCCCCAGACTGTGAAAAAAATCCGTAAGCTAAATAGCTTGGGTTCTGCCCCAGGTATTTCACAAGGAAGAGAAGGGATGGGGAAGGGAGCTATAGCAGCAGAGATACGTAAATGGTTCATGAAGTTTTAATATTTGTGGAAAATCGGTATCTATAATCCAGATATTTACATTTTTCTGGTAAACTGTATGAAGATAACTCAAGGAAGCAGTTCCTGAAGAAAAAACAAAATGAATCAAGATGATGAGTGTTTGGGGGAAAGAGGAAGGACTGGGAGGAACAAGGTATATGGGACCGCTCTTAGAGTAGCTGGAAAGGCAATTTTGTTGTTGCCCTTATTGTCTTTGGTTTTTGAGACAGACCTCCTGTATCCAGGCTGACCTGGAAGTTCCCACACAGCTGAGGTTAACATTGAACTCCTGGACCTCCTGCCCTGTCCGCCTGAGGGCTGGTGTTACAGGCGTGCGCCACCATGCTCAGCTCAAAGATTTTATTTTTTTCCTTGGATGATGTTCATCTTATAAAAATTAAATATGCCATACAGTTGATTATTGTGGTTTTTTCTGTATCTGTGTTTTCAAGTCTACTATTATTTTGTTTAATAAAACAAAAGTCTTAAAGCAACCATAATAAACTAGCAAGCATTATTTAGATTAAAAGGAGTCGACAAGTTTATTATAAAGATATAATTGGTTTTAAAACTCAATAAACAGTTTCAACAGCAAATTAAACATACATAAAAAAAAGAATTAGGGAATTGGGAGGCAAGACATATCAAAAGAGCATCTGGGGAACACGACAAATGGATGAAGGATTTCTGACATCTAGTCAGCACAGTGCTGAGCACACATACATGACCTTTGCATGGCGGCCCCCGACATGATGCCAGTAGGCGCTGCCTGAGACTCCTCACTGAAAGTCCAGGAATATCCTTTTTGTTACTCCTGCATCTACAAAGCTTCCCTGTCACTCAGAAACAAAGGCTCTGAACACATTCTTACCATCGCTCCTAGATGAGTACATCTTTGTATTGCACTGTGTCACATTACTTGATGTCTTTAAATTTTTCTGTATGAGTTGCTGGTTTCATAAAAAGAAGCAGTTTAATGAGTTTTGGGGCTGGGATTTGGACAGAACTTCCAACAATTTTTGAAATGCCCTAAATATCCTTGTGTTGTTTTGTAAAACACTTTTATGTGAAGTGGCATTCTCAGCATTGACAATTATAAAATCAAAATAGAGATAAACTCTGAAAAATACTGAAGATGCCCAGTATTTTGTAGTATCAAATAATCAGTCAAAATTTAATTTTAAAATAGAAATAAATGAGCAATCCACCTCATTAGCATACAAATTTTCCTTAGCCTTTAACAAATGGTACAATCATACATATACCATAAGATTATTTTAAAATAAATTTCCTTATGACTGTCAATGTTTAATTATAGAGTTCTATTTTATATACTTACATAAACAGGGTCATGTAAAAACTTTTGAAATGAAAGGGAGTTTTGAATGAAAAAAGTTTAGAAAGCCTTGCTCTAATATATGAGAGTGAGATTGTAGAACACAAAATACCAAGAGAAATTTTTTAAAATATAGAAGATAACAAGTTACCTTCAAAGGATTCAGAGTTCAACCTCTAGCTGCCTTCATTAGCAGCACTAGAATAAAAAAGACTCTGGAGGTTTAGTTCCCGAAGTGGGAAGAGGACAGGAAACCATTTCTAAGGGGTGAGACATCAGCTCTTAAATTAATCTCTGTGGGTCTTACAGGCAATCTCTTCTAGCCTTTCACAGCTACTAGAAGAAGAAAAGGGGATGAAAAGAGAAAAGAAAAAGATCAGGAAAGGTGGGAGAATTATCTGCTAATTAAAGACTACAGTATTCTTCACTTGTGTCTGGGTCCACACATACAGAAGCCATGCACACAGGGGACTCACACAATGTAGCTGTCCCTCACACGATCCATGTAGTGCACTAACACAGTGCAGCCATCATGTACAGGGGCCATGTCCACATGGTACAGGCACAGTTCAGCCACCACCTACACAAGCCATTCCACTGGCAATTTCATTCACACATCTAGACGCTGTGCATTCAGATAGAAGCCAATGAACCTGCATGATGTCTGCATTAGAGAAGTCCAACGAGCACCGCTCTGTTTTGATAATGAAATGAGACCTGAAGTCACCATGTTACACAGTCAGGAACACGTCACATTTTCTGACCTGAATTCTCTTACCTGTCACTAGCCAACATACTGTATATTTAGATATGAATGTCCTCCTAACTGGATCCTGTCTCTTGCACTGAGTCTCAGATTATTGTCAAACTAAAGATCACTAGATATCTAACAGCCGCTGAATTCAAGGCACACAGATGCTTGCTCTCAGGAACAATGATGAAGCTGAGGGGAGATGGCCCCCTCTACATTGTTTAAAGATCGGATATTGTTACATAGCCCTGGCTGGCTTTGAGCTGGAGATCATCCTGCCTTAGCCTTCTGAGTTCTGGCATTGCAGCCCCACCAGCCAGCTGCCATCTAGCCTCTTTCTGATAGAAGTCAACCCCAGACTCACTTTCTAAGGTCTGTCTGTGCAGCTCAGGATTCCAGAACCACTGTGAGATACCTTTTTCTATTTCTAGGTCAGAGGCAGGAAATAATAATGACTTCGGGATTTTTCCATAATTAGGATTATTTTTCAATGACTCTGTTGCTTTGATCTTTGCCCAAGATTACCTCACCACCCCTACCACTCCCAGTCCTCCCCAATAGACCTCTCTAAGTACACTTGGGGGCGTAGTAATGGGGAAGTTTTTGCCAGCCTTTTCTTCATTGCAAACGAGGAGCATCTAGGTGGCTGTTTCAACCCCAAACACAAGACCTCCTCACAGTCCCACCTCAGAATGGGCTCATCATCAACCTACAAAAATAGAGCATAGACTCTTCTGGAAGCTGCCCTTTGCTTCCAATATGACAAAGAGCAGCTGGGGGGGGGGGTCCTTCAGCTATAGACAGGAAAAGTCTGCTTTGCTGGGTTCTGTCACTCCATCAGGGCTGAACATCAACCTCCTGCCAGAGCCAGATGCTTGCTTCCGCTAACAAGGTTCATGAATAAAAATGGGAAATGTAATGCTGGTCCCTCATCAGAAGCCCTGTGCTCTGCCTCCTTGCTCCTCCTGCTCATCTAGTCTACATGCTTACCTCTGCACCAGAGAGCTAAGCAAGGGTCACTGCTAAACATAAGCACTGGCGTGTCATCACCCAGCATACCGCCAACAGCTCAGAATTCAGTTCCAAGAAAAAGCATTGCTTAGGAAATGAGAACAGCAACACTTTAAGAGCTGTCATGATTTCCACACACATGAGAGAGAGAGAGAGAGAGAGAGAGAGAGAGAGAGATTCACACAGTCATGTACACACATACTCACATATATGCAAAAATGTACATATACAGGCACATAAATACGCACATATTCACACATATGCATACTTACAAAACATAGACAGGCGCACACACACACACACACACACACAGAGAGAGAGAGAGAGAGAGAGAGAGAGAGAGAGAGAGAGAGCTGTCAATCCATTGCAGCAGTGCATGTCACTGTTTGTGCTTTTTTCTTATGTGTCCTGCTCCACCAAGTCAGAGAGTCAGGAGCTTAACTAGAGCACTGGTCTCAAAGTGTGGCCCCACAGTGGTGGTGCTAGATGGGAACTTGCTGGAAACCTACCTCCTTGGGGTATCTCTTCTGACCTGGTGACTCAGAAACTGGGAGATGGGGCTCAGTAATACAGGCTGTAAAATGCCTCCCAGGTGACTTTAGTAACATGTTTTAGAAGTAGTGAAATAGGGCTGAGGAGTGTGAGCTTGCAAGCATAAGAACCCAAGTTCCACCCCAAGAACCCATGTGTGAAAATTAAAAACAACACAAACCAGCAACAATGCAAAACCCTATAATCCCAGGGCTGGGATGGCAGAGGCAGGAAGATCTCTGAGTTATGGCATCTCTCTCTCTCTCTCTCTCTCTCTCTCTCTCTCTCTCTGTCTCTCTCTCTCTCTCTCTCTCTCTCTCTCTCTCTCTCTCTCTCTCACACACACACACACACACACACACATGCACACACAGATGTAGAGAAGTAGAAGATGATTTACTCTCAGTAAAAGCACCCAAATACAGAGAACACACCCACAGAGCGCCCACCTAGTCTTCTCTGGTCCCAAATATTAAGCGTGGAAAGTTGTCTCCTATTCAAGTGAAAGCAAAGCTAGGAAAACAGTGGATCCAGAAGGTCAACCCAAGTGCTTCAAAGACAAATCGTAGCTCTTTCCTAATGTGTTTTATTGGAGAAAGAAGAGCAGAAATATATAAACTATTTGACAAGGACACACTACCAGGAGTAACGCACAGCTAAGAGAAAGTTGTGCCAAGTGATGAGATAAAAGAAACAACGCAGAAGTTAAAAAAATCAACTGAGCAGAATTAAAATCACATTTAAAGTTACAGCACTCTAAGGTGACAGTATGGAGAGATGAAATCAGGACTGCTGGAGAAGGACAAGCTGGTCTAGACTGGAAACAACAAAAAGGAGAACAAACACACAAGCAGGTGGCGAACAGAACATTCAAACAGTGAGCCGTTGCTGGTGAAAATAAATGAATGACATCATCGAAACAGTAATCAAAGACGTGACTGAAGACAACTCCCAGCAGCTGAGTTTCTGAACTCACTGGTCCTAAGTGATTGTCATGGAGTTATTCTCAGTGACAAGCATCAGCTAGAACTTTGATTTCAACAGGGCATTTGGGGGATGGAGGTACTTTGTGGGTTTTGAAGATATTCTATTCACTATGGGAGAAAAAAGAGGGAGAGAAAATTGGAGACTGCTTAAAAGATTGCTCTCATGGCTCCTGACAGCAACTCCTTAGCGTGGCCCTTCCTGCATTCACAAGGTAAGCTTTGCTATTTAGGGACAAGGATCTGTCCTCTAACGTGCTTCCCCTAGAAGAACGGCTGCAGAGGAAGCAGAGGCTGCAGAGGAAGCAGAGGCAGGACCAGGGTATGCTACATATGAATGAAACGCTGAAGGAGTAACTAAAGAGTGCTTTTTAAAACACCCATCTGCATTTCCCCCAATTTTAAAAGCATATTATAAGCTATATTGTAAAAAATATAATAACCCCTTCCCTTGATATTAATCAGGATTTGACATCTGATGTAGAATAGAAAAATCTATTTTTTCTTTTGGGCTTTTCCTCCTTTGAGACAGGGACTCTCTGTGTAGTCTTGGCTGTCCTGGAACTCACTCTGTACACAAGGCTAGCCTCGAACTCATTCTCCTGCCTCTGCCTCCCAGCATGTGCCACCAATGCTCAATGGTTCTCAATGGGAGACGCTTTTAAAGATCTATTTCATTGTTACTTATGTGTATGTACACAAATGCAGTGCCCATATAGACAAGAAGAGGGTATATATTTCCCAGAGCTGTCATTCTAGGTTGAGTGTGAGCAACCAGACATGGGGAACCAAACTCAGGTCCTCTGCAAGAGCAGTAGGAGCTCTTAACTCCTGACGCATCTCTCCAGTCACCTATAGTGAAAGATTTTACAAACATTCTTTTGTAACTTCCAATTTTTTTAACCTGTGCACATGTTTTCATGTATTAAAACCCTTGCATAAATAACATTGAAAGCAACTACACACTTTACCTCATGCTACTGTTTTTTGCTTTCTTGTTCTCATTCCTCCTTCCACCCCCATAAATAAATAAAATCTGACCACAAACTCATTTCTAAAGAAAAAGATTAATACTCCTACCAGAGTTCCATACACAAACCCCATTATTCATTTTTAATTGGCTCCATTTGGATCCAAGCCTCATGACCCAGAAGAATGGAAATTTATGGTGGTCCAACCTTGGGTTGTGTTTGATAGCTGAGATGTGATTCCACTCAGGTTCACCTACAATACATGGTTGTGGCTTTAAAAATAAATCACAATGTATACATACACTGAAAATCACATTGCCTTGTGTAAATATATATGTAATGGTTCATTTTAATTGTCAACTTGGTTGGATTTAGAATCACCTAGGAGACACACCTCTGGACATTCAGTGAAGCTGTGTCCAAAAGAGGATTAACTGAGGAGGGAAGACTTATCCTGAACGTGGGTGGCACCAAGCCTTTGGCCGATGGAATAAAAGAGGAAAACAAAGGAGGAAGATAGATTAGCATCAGCATCCATCTCTTTGCTGCCTGCCTTGGGACACAGTGTGACCAGTGGCCCCACACTCCCTCCACCACACTTTGAAGAATTGTATTCTCTCAAACCAGGAGTCAAGACAAACTCTTAATTCCTAACAATGGAGTTTGCCACAGAGCAAGAAGAGCAAGTAATGCAACATGCAATTATTATCTGAAAACAAAAACAACAAAATAACACTTTTCAAAAGCAAGATGCAAAATAAAAATTTTACATGATCCTAATCCAGGAAGAATAAGTCTTTAAGGCACTGATAAAAGCAGACACTTTTTCCTAGAAGATGACGTCACTGTTGAGCCGTCAGAACTATTGCAGCCCATTCAGCTCCACAGTCAAGAAAGGCAAGGTACCTCACACTAATGCCAAACTTCCATGTAGCTCCCTAAAGTGTGCCATGCAGATGGCACTCTCTCATTAGAGACACCTTTGGGGCTGGCAGCTATCTGAACTAGATGCCCTGACTAGTTCTGAACATGTGGAGAGCTGAGGTTTTCACCTTGAGTACCATAATCTCTGCTATATTCCAAGTTCAAGAAAGGTTGGACAGCCTTTCTTTAGCCTCCTGATTGATCTCTCCCAGATGGGCCTGAAGACCATTCCATAAGTGGTAGCAGACACATTTGCAGCCCCAGTTCCAGCCTGAATTTAGTGTTTAGAGTTAGCCAGTTCAGCAGGAGTCCAGAGTTGAGATCATTGTCTCTGGTCTCAGAGTCTCCATTGATTTTCCACAATCAATGACTGCAACAGGGTCAGCTCATGAAAACCTGGAAGGCTTCGGTTTATCAAAGCCTGTCACTCCAGGCAGTGGCTGCTTTTGTCAGTGGTGAATATGCCATAAATGATGACAGAACACAGCAGTGACTTTGCTTTTGTTGTTTTCAGGCAGCCATGGCCCTTTAGACAACATTCAAACAAAAAAAATTTTTAATTAAAAATGCATCCAAATTCTCTTTCCTGATGGCTCCTGTCTTTGACACAGGAAGGTGAGATGTGACCTTCTGAGGAGGAAGACTGATCACATTTCAATGATCCGAAGGAAGGAGATTGGAGGTGATCAATAAGCAAACATTTGTCCTTTTCTCACGTGGAGTGCCTAGATTTTTCTAATTAGTTGCTTGGTAGGGCTCAGATCAAGTACTTTGGGTAGAGTCCAATCAACTTCCGGTGCTGGGGATAGATATGAGGCTCAAACCACCCACAAAAGAGTATATACTGTTATGGTTATTGTGATCGGCTCAGGGAGGGCCATACAACTTCAGCTGAGCCAACAAGATCCTTCAGGGTAAGGATGAAAAAGGCGCAGTTTCATTACAGTGAGACTTGAACTATGATTCAACCTGGTGACTAGATGCCATTTTCCTACCACAGGAAGTCTAAGGAGAAAGCCAACAGGGAAAAGGCATTTTCAAAAAGGAAGACAGACTCCATTCTGATGACACCTATGTCTGGCACCTACCTTCTCTTCTCATTGCTGGGAGTTCAGGACACTTCAGCCTCAGTTTTCCAACACCTAAAACAAACAAAAGTTCTATACTTGAGTTTTATTCCAAATCCACCATAAGCCAGCTTTGACTTTGGAAACCCCCGTGTGTGTGTGTGTGTGTGTGTGTGTGTGTGTGTGTGTGTGTGTGTGTATGTGTGTGTGTACTTTCATGTGTTTTACAGAGCTTTAATGGTTTGAATTTCTTTCAACCATCAAGTTTGACTTCTTAATGCAAAAAAAGTGATATAAAAATTTGGGTTAAATGTAATTACAGTTCTGGAACCATAGATATTATAATTGCTAAAATTCCTGATATGAGCTTTATATCTGATCTAGCTAACTCAAATGTCCTGAGGCTAGACTTTAAGATTCTTTTTACAGGAGTAAAGATTTCAAAATAATTTGCAACTGACCTAAGGTTAACATTTCATAAAACAAGAGTATTTTAATAGAATAGGAATAAAATACAGTGAGACATAATCTTTAACCAAAGAAAATCCTCCCTTAAAAAAGATCCTTGTCAATCTTCCTGCCATTTGTACTTTGCTCTTCATTTCTGGGCCAACTCTGTCATCTCCTGCTCAGTGTACAGTCAACTTTCCCTGATGGAAAACTCCAATAGTGTTTTTTTCAAGATTTTAGTTTAACTTAATTTTGAGTTATATGTGTGTGGGTGTGAATACAATCACCTGCAGAGGTCAGAAGAGGGCCTTGGAAACCCTTAGAGCTGGAGTAATTATGAACCGCCCAATGGGGGCTGGGAACCCTGGGTCCTTTGCAAGTGTCACCTGTGTTCTTAATCTTGGAGCCACTTCCCTAGCCCCAAGTATTTGTTTGTAGTAGGTAATCAAGTTTCCTTTGTTTGCTCTAACCCCGTGTTAGCTTTATTCCTGTCAGTTGTATTTTGAGGCAGAGTTTTACTATGTACTTAAGGCTGATCTTGAACTCATGATGCTCCTGTCTTAGCCTCTGAAGCACTGGGACACTGGGTGTGGATCTTTCTGCCAACTTTTATCTTAACTTTTCGTGGGGTGCTTATTTTCATCTCTTAAGGTTTCTGTCTTCTAGATTTTAGCTAACTAATCAAGTATTTGTCCTTAGAAAAGCAGAAGTGTCTGCCTTCTTTACAGTATATGTTAAAAGTTTTACGAACATAAGTAGATTTTAAATATTTTCTTTTCACACATGTGTGTATGTACATGCGTGTGTTTTTTGTACATGCATGTGTCTGTGTGTGTGCATATATGTGTGTGTATGTACATGTGTGTGTGAGTGTGTGTGTGTGTGTGTGTGTGTGTGTGTGTGTGGTATACACCTGCCACTGTGCACATGTAGAAGTCAGAAGACAACCTGCAGAAGTCAGTTCTCTTCTCCTACCCTGTAGGTCCTGGGGATTGAACTCAGATGTCATGCTCGGGGTCAAGTGCCTTTATCCACTGAGCCATCTCACCCAGCCATTAAAGCCAGTTCCCCAGACCTCCTTTCTGAGAGGCAATCCTTGCAAGGTACTGGCATTTTTCTACACTCTACTCCTTGTGTTCCATGTTTTATTAAATAAAACTTCAGTTTCAGGTCAGTATTTCACACAAGAGCGCATTTTATGACATTTAAACTCTTGTGTTTATTCTATCTGATTAACCCTTACTTGACAGCAGCATTAAAAGTTGGATTCAGTATCCTGAGCAATGATTAGATTTTTTTTTTCTCCTGCTCTTTCTTTGGCTCTCCTTTAGTTCTAGTGTGTTCTCTGAAGACTCCTCCTTTGACGAACCTAGTGTTTCTTGGATCTCTCTTTCATGTGGCAGCTTCTTTGTTGTAATTTTTATGTTATTGCTCTGTGAATTGGGAGAGTACCTGGGCTAGATAATTCAAGATCACAAAGTCAATTTTTTTTGCATTTAAGTTTTAATTCTGTCACTCAGTGCTTCTATTTAGTTTTTAATGTTGCCAATCATATTTTAATTTCCATGGTTTCTTTTGTATTATTAAAATATTCCTTTTAATCCCTCCAGGTTTGTGTACCCACAGTGTGTTCTCTTAGCCCTGAAACTACTAATTAGCATTCCATCAAACCAACTCCTGTGTCTTGCAGTAAGTCTGAGCAGGGTTTAAGATCACAGTCTGCTCAGCTTCGTGTCTCACTTTCATTGCATTTACTGCCCTCAGATTCTTTGGGATGTGTCTGTTTATAAAGGAGAGTGAAGGCAAGCTCCCGACCTCCATCCAATATGGAAGCTATTTAATGGGCCGCATGTAGCAACCACTAACCTTTTCTGGTGATCCTCTTTTCAATTTAAATTAATCTGGATGAAATTAAATTATAATTCAGTTTCCTCACTTCACTGGCCACATTTCAAGAGCCCAGGACGTTTCATGGACAGAAACTATGGTATTGGGCAAGACAGAGTTACAGAGAACATCTATTACCAGGGACTGTTCTGTTGAATGGTGCTGGTATAGACTGATTCATTTTGGCAGCCAAAATGGTTCTTCCACACACTTGGCAGCTTCCTTAAGTGGAGAAGAGCCACATCTAAGTGGGCATCAGACATGCTGTGAGGGACAGCTTCAGGGGACATGGCTGCTCTACCCCAGTTGTACTCAGAGCAAGTTTCTAGGAGCAGGTACCCAGCTCTCTGTCCTTAGCCACTGTTGATCTTGGTTGTTAACCAGACACTCCTAGTAAGATGGAATCTTAGTTGAAGAATTGCCTTCATCAGATAGACCTGTGTGAATGTCTGTGTGGATTTTTCTTGGCTGTTAATCGCTGTAGGAGGAGCCATCCCACTGGGGACCTGATTATGTAAGAAAGCTGAGCATGAGCCTGAGAAAAAAGCAAGAGGAAGCCAGTAAATAGCATTCCCTATGGTGTCTGCTTCAGTTCCTGCTTCCAGGGTCCTGTCCTGACTATGCAGTGATTGACTATTACCTATTGAAGTATATGTGAGGTCTAGTGGGGCAGTGCTGGAAGGCAGGTTGGATTCCTGGAACTCATTGGCTAGACAGTGAGACTCTGCCTTGAAAAGTAAAGTGGAATACAACTGAGGAAAACACCTAATGTTGACCTCTGGCCTCTACAAATGTACACACACACACACAGAGAGAGAGAGAGAGGGGGGGGGGAGAAATCTGAGGCCTATCCAACTATACATTTTATATCTGAATAAGATTCATATCAGGAAGTGACTTCATGGCCTCTTAATAACAAAGCCAGGACAAAATGGGACAAAGGTATCCATGAACCAGATGTGATAAAATGGACTCAAGGCTCAGACCAGGACACCGCTGCCCAACACAGTAGGTACCCTAGACTCCTCAATATATAGCTTTTTTGTGTTCTCATCCATGCTGAGTAGGATTTTTTTTTCTGTGTTGCAGCTACTTGTGAGTCACCATTGTGCCTGATACCTGAACAAAATCATTGGCTCAGCAAGGTGGACCAGGATGGAATTCTTTCTTTGGTCTGTCAGAGTCCCACCAGATGACAAACTCCCAGGTTTGGAGTCTGAGTTCAAACAGCACAGTACTGGTTCTGATGTCCCCAACATCCCCCCTATCCATAACACATCATGGTAGTGGTTTTTGTTTTTGTTTTTTGTTTTGTTTTGTTTTGTTTTGTTTTTTTTGAGACAGGGTTTCTCTGTGTAGCCCTGGCTGTCCTGGAACTCACTCTGTAGACCAGGCTGGCCTTGAACTCAGAAATCCACCTGCCTCTGCCTCCCGAGTGCTGGGATTAAAGGCGTGTGCCACCACTGCCTGGCTTGGTAGTGGTTTTGTAATAAAGGGAAATCCCATAATGAGACAGGAAGCCAGGGAGCAGGAAGTGCTGGTAATAGTCTTTCATGACAACGCTCTTGTCACTGATGAGTGTTCATGATAATTATATTAGTTCTATCTAAAAGATTCATGACAGGGACTCAGTCACCTTCTACTGGTTCCATTTGTGTATTTGCGTGTGAGTGGTACCCATATGTTCAAGTGTGTATAGAGGCTAGATGTCCACATTGGGTTACTCATGAACTATCCATCTTATTTACTGCAACAAAATCCCTCTCTGCCTGAAGTGTCTCTATGTAGGCTAGGCTGGTCAGCCAGTGAGCCCAGGGATCTGCCTGTCTCTTCCTCCCCAGTGTTGGTATTTTGAGCGCTATCTCTACACGCAGCTTTTTCAGATCAGTTCCAAGGACTGAACTCAGGTCCTCATGCTCAGAAGACAAGTGCATTACAGACAGAGCTAACTCCCCAACCCTGAACAGTGCTCTTAAAGTTCTCACAACCTCATACCATCAGCCAAGCATCAAACACATAGCTGAACTTTCTTCACATGTGTTTCTAGATAAAATACCTTTAATCAGGGGTTCTCAACCTTTCTAATGCTGCAACCCTTTAATACAGTTCCTCATGTTGTGGTAACCCCAGACCATAAAATTAAGTCATTGCTGCTTCATAACTGTAAAATTGCTACTATTATGTATCATAATGTAAATATCTGATATGCAGGATATCTAATATGTGACTTGACCTCCAAAGGAGTCAAAATCTACAGGTTGAGAACCACTGCCTTCAATGCTAGGGGAAGACATTTACCACATCCAAACAATAGCTGTAGCTCTTCCTTAATCCCCTAATAACAGAGGAAGGACTCATAGTCCTAAAAGAGATTCTCAACAGAAGCCAATGAAACCAAGGAGGCCTTCCTCTCAAACCATTGTTTTGAGAGGGTTTTTTTTTGTTTTGTTTTGCTTTGCTTTGCTTCAAACTATACAAAATTTACACCTTACAATAGTGGGAAGAAGTCTAGAAACACCCCCATTCCTTCTCATGAGCAGCTGGGGCACTGCAGGGGCAGATGGCTGTGAGAACTATGCTTGCTGTGCCCTCAGAAAGTTCTGGGGTGGGACCACACTGACCACTCCTGCCCCCAGCATCTACCTCATTGCAAGGTTCAAAATCTGTTTTCAGTAAAGCAGTTAATTAATTGTTCTTAAATGGTTTTGAGACGTTGGAAAAGTGACCTAAGGTAAATGGTTCATAAACTACATTTGCGCTTCTATTTGAGATTCTAGAAGCCTGGTGTGCTTCTGGATTGGAGAGGGGTGAGGACCCGGGAAATGTGCAGTGTACCCCATAGCCATGGCTGCAGTAGACAATCTGCTCCCCTCTAAACTCCAGCATGGGGTTCTGAGTAGGGTTTTTTTTAAAAAACACTATTTGGGTTTTTCTTTTTATGGGATTCAGGATAAACTACTCCAAGCCCTAAGCCTGGTGTCTTAGCTTGGGTTTTGCTGCTGTGAACAGACACCATGACCAAGGTAACTCTTATAAGGACAACATTTAATTGGGGCTGGCTTACAGGTTCAGAGGTTCAGTCCAGTATGATCAAGGTGGGAGCATGGCAGCATCCAGGTAGACATAGTGCTGGAGAAGGAGCTGAGAGTTCTACATCTCATTCTTAAGGCAAACAGGAGAAAGACTGTTATCCTCAGGAAGCTGGGAGGAAGCCTTCAAAGCCCACACCCACAGTGACACACATCCTCTAACAAAGTCACACATCCAAATAGTGCCACTCCCTGGGCCAAGCATATTCAAACCACCACACCTGGTCTTGTAGGTTATGACTTGTCTAGGCACACTCGTAAAGCCCATGGACATCTCTCCTAATAGGAGAAGTTTGTTTCTGTGGCTCACAAAGTCTGAACTTGGGGACCAAAAACTCTAGTGGAGACATGGAACATAAGTCATCAGCATAGGAAGAGAAGGTGACCTGAGCAGGCTCAAACTTATTAAAGGGGCAGACACCCCTTAGGTCCCTGCAGCTGCAGTATCAGGCAGAAATGGGGACATGAGCAGGTCCACCCTTATTAAAGGGACAGACACTCCTTAGATCTCTGCAGAATTATGCACTTGGTCCTTCCTGTGGCACCAGATACCAGGAAAAGCCTAACTTTTCACTTCGGCTGGTGAGTAGTTAATACACGGAGACACGTGTGTATAACTCACTCTTGCAGGTAATTTTTTCTCCTAGATTTCTTCTCTTTAGAGATCCCTGGTTTGTTCTTCTAGAAATCACTGCCAAGATTCAAAGTTGAAAGGGGATGCCAAGATGTCAGAGGGTCTCGAGAACCTAAACAGAGACAGACGCTTCAAGTGAGGTTTCAGATATCAGGACACGAGGATATCATCCTCTGGACACCAAAATTGAATTCATACCAAAGGAACTGCTATAGACTACATCCTGGTCCAGTTAGAATAGTAATCATCTTAGATAATAGGAGGTCTACAAGAAGCAGGTATTTCTAGGGCATTCTCTAGGGTAGAGATGCTATAAGAGACAAAAGATTGATCTTCCAGAATCTATCCACACAAATCAATTGTAATGGAATCATAGTCATTAAAATGAATAGCTCTGATCCACAGAGTGTACACTGTATGTCAAGACAAGTGATTTATAGATATCCTTTTATTTCATTTTCTCAATGAGCCTAGTAGGTACTGCAACTATGATTATCCCCTGTCTAAGATGTGAAAACAGGTTCAGGATGGTTAAATCATTGACTCAGGATCTCATAGGTGGCAACATCTGAATTCTATTAGAGAATGAGCGCCCCTCCCTATTCCCTGTGGTATTCTGGTCTCTCTTGAGGGTTCTGAGTAGGAAGTTCAACAGAAAGCTGAAATAACTTCCTCTCCCAACTTCCAACCACTCTCAGAGTGGGCTAAAAAGCATGGGAGCAGATGGCTGTTGGGTGGTGGTGTATAAATTCCTTTCAAATGTATATCCTGAATCTACAAAAACAAATTAGCGTGATCAGAAAGTCAGCACTTTTTTAAAAAGAAAGAGAGAGAGGGGCTCTTTGGCTTCCAAGATCTTTATCATTGTGTGCTGGGGACCATATGGATGCCATCAGTTTGCCTAGGGGTGGCAAGAGAAAGAAAGGAGAGAACGCACAAAGTCTTGAGGAAATACTGAGCGTGTGTGGACATTGAGAACAGGAGTCCAGCGCTACTCTTGGCAACTGATTGCCTGAGTGGGCTGCTGGGACTTATTTTTGTAACAGCTCTTTG
This sequence comes from Uromys caudimaculatus, assembly GCA_028551405.1. Taxonomy (NCBI): domain Eukaryota; kingdom Metazoa; phylum Chordata; class Mammalia; order Rodentia; family Muridae; genus Uromys; species Uromys caudimaculatus. The sequence goes on from CM052703.1 coordinate 79,657,674, forward strand.
ACAATGTCATTCACACACTGCACAGTTTTCACATATAAAATTTATAGTTCAGTGTTGTTTGTACTTTTTTCCGTCATGTGCAACTCTAACTACAGCCAATTTTAGACCATTTCCTGACCTCGAAATGAAGCCCTGTATCCTATCACCCACCATCTCCCTTCCCTGTGGGTTCCATAGGGAAGGGAACCAACAGACTACGGTCTGTCTACATGAATTTCATCATAAAATGGGATTTATTTTTGCAACTGACTTCATTCACTTAGCATATATTTTTGGGTCCATGGCTTGAGATTTTAATGACTTTTAAAACTCTCTCTCTCTCTCTCTCTCTCTCTCTCTCTCTCTTTCTCTGCCTCTCAGCTACTTTAGCAAAATTCTTCAGATCAATGACTGGAGCCTTCCTTTGGCATGGTAAAGAACACCAGCAATCATTCTGTCTGACTAGGGTCTGCTGATTTGATTTATAGAATCAAGGCCACCAGCCAAATAGTTGAATCTGTCCTTTCTTCATCTCAGTTTTCTTAAGAACTTGGAATAGTCTAGTCTTAGGAATAGAGTCAGTTACCTCAGATATCTGAAAGTATCTGTCTGTGAAGTGTGATCTAGGTCTGTGGAATCTTGCACCTCCAATCTCTCTCCAAACAGTCTGAAGGGCATGCTTGCTGATGGATATCCCACATTTTGGGTATTGTTTTTATACAATATGTAAAGAGAACGTATTAGGAATGATATACATATCATTTCACATGTATATCATTCCATATATATAGATGATATAGATATAGAGAGATAGATAATAAATAGATTAGATAGAGATAGATAGATAGATAGATAGATAGATAGATAGATAGATAGATAGAATATAGAGAAAATAGCAGATTTTACTTGATGAAACAGAGTCACTAAGAAATGGAGGTAACATGCATTGCCAGGTACAAGAGGGGTCTGTCTACTTAATTGGAGGCAGAGTAAGAACTGTAAGTGACAGAAATATGGCCTGTGAGCATAGTGTGTTCTTTAGGTTCAACTGCGAATGCTGCCTCTGACCAAGTACATAATGCCAGTCCCTAAGATTCCCTGAGTTTCTGTTTCTTCACCAACAAAACAGAAACAATATTAAGAAGGTTGTGCCATGGCTCAGTGTGGGAAAAAGCACTTGAAGACCTGAGTTACCAGACTTCATCTTCTGGTTTCCAGATGTGTCCACAAAAATGTCACCTATAAACACACACACACACACACACACACACACACACACACATGCACATACACGAAGGTCCATACACTTCAAAAAAACACACATACATTTATGAGCACACACACACTAGAAATATCTACTTATACACAAAGGTGCATTTACTATAAATTCTCTCTGTGTATCACACACACACACACACACACACACACACACACACACACACACACCATAAATACATACACAAACAACCACAAACAAAACTTTTTAAATTAAAAAGATTAAACATAAATAAAGAGGAAGTGGTTGGTTTCTCCCACAGCATTCGTACTGCTATACCAGTGGACATATCTTGCCAGACAGTAGTTACTGTAGCTCACAAGTTCATAGCCAAGCAAATCTTTACTCCCTAGTGTACATGGGACATTCCAGTACTGTGAAAGCTAGCCAGAGACGAAGCTTCTAGATGAGGAGCAACTTGATTTCTCCATGTTCTATGACTCTAGCATATGTGGTATCTTCAACAATATAGTCTTGACAACAAGTTCTGGAGTGGGAATCAAGAGCATTGGCAATAATTAAGACAAATCCACAATATAGAGCTCATGCCTGGTTCCCTTAACTGGATAAATAAACCTTTGACTAACTAGGCCAGCCATAGCTCCTTGAAAATAATCTAATACTATTATTCTGCTAAGTGTGTATGGTAATAAATTCTCCCCTAAGTTCTTATCTTTATACCCCAAAATAAATGCATATCTCAACCCTCATCAAAGAGCTTATTTTTGCAGTAAATGATTAATGTAGATACTCATAATTAGTCACTGTGCAGAGAATAAGAGGGTGACAAGTACTCAGCTTTCAAAGGGATATTTATATCATAGCCTTTCCTTCTAAGGCTCAGGGATCATCTCAGAAGAGAAGCAACAAGATTTCAAGAGCCAGATACAATGGGTGTCTGAAGTTTAACAGTGTTTACAAGAAGGTCATGCACCAAACCTGTATAATATCAAGCCAGCCAAAATCCTGGCATGGATGGAGGATGCTCATGAAGTTGTCGCTCTAGTTAAGGAGTTGTTGGCAACTGATAGCTTCTGGAAAAGGAAAAGTCAATTTTCTTCAGAGATGTGATCCTGAGAAGCTACTTATGTGCCAGTAGATGGTGTTACACCAATACACATGTATCCATCTCTGAGTGGAATCAGAGGTTTAAAGAACAGGGCACATGACAGGGCTACATCAGGTCTTCTGCATATATATTATGGCTTTCAGCTTAGTATTTTCATAGGACTCCTGAGTTTCTAAATGAGTGGGTCTCTGATTCTTGTGCCTTCTCTTGGAGTTCTTTGCCTTCTGTTGGTTTGCCTTGTCCAACTTAGACGTGATGGTTTTTGTTTTATCTTACTATATTTTGCCTTATTTTGTTGTTATTTCTTTAAAATCCTGCTCTTTTCTAATAAGAGGCAGAAAGGGGGTTGATCCAGGTGGGAGGGGAGTTGGGTAGGAACTGGAAGGAGTAGAGGGAAAGGAAATTGTAATCAGGATACATTGTATGAGAAAAGAATCTATTTTTAATAAAAGGGAGAAAAACAGCACATCAGGTTGGGAGGAAAAATAGTGGGAAGTTTAGGGAGGGAATTGTAGGGGAGGGCATGGGAGGTAAACTTGATCAAAACACCCATATGTCTGTATAAAGTTGTTAAACAATGTTTAAAAATTCCGAAAAGATTAAAAGGTAAGTTGTTTAAAAATTAAAAAAAAAAAAAAAAGAGTTACTAACTCTGTAGGATATTTTGAGATTAAAGTGTTTAGGAATTATTACAACAATAGTTACAGGCATTTCCAAATCATCAGCATATGTACATTAAGCCACTATCAGATAATGTGTTACTTGTCTAATTGCCCAACATCCTAGCAAATTATGCTAGATATTAAAATGCTCCCTTAATAGATGAAGAACTGGTTCAGCAAGGTTAAATGACTTCCTCCAAACCTCTTAGTTTACAGGTTGTTAAGTTATGGGTTAACACAAGATTTGCTTATAATAAGGGGCTCACATCCAACATCGCAGATATTCATTGCTAATGGAAGAGAGAAAGATTCAAATTCAAGAACATGAAAAGAGACATTATTCATCTGTAAGCCAGAAAGCAATTTTTTGAAAGTCATGCAAACACTGTAAAATTTAAAATAGGTAATTTCACATTTTAATGGCACAGTTTGAAATAGGGCACTATCAAATCTATGACTTAAATACCAGTGTAAGGACAGGAGACAATGTCTAGACATCTGGTATACCAGCTCTAACACTTTGTCTGCTATTCAACCATCTACCTAGGGGAGAAATGAGCTTTTAGGAAGAAACTCTATTCAATGTCTGGTACAAAGGGCTTTCAGTACATAAATTCATGTTCCAGGAACAATCTTGTGACATCTCAGCTGCAGAGATGCTGTCCTTTACTTAACAACAAACACTGGAATTTTCCAGTTTCTCATCCTTGGATTTTTGCACCATCAGTATAATTTGAATCTTTATAAATCAAACCCTGTTTTCAAATGCAATTGAAGAACTCACCTTTAAAAGAATCCCATCTTGAATCCTTAAGAAAATGGAAGACTAGTGTTGTAACTGAACAGCTAACCCTGAAATTATCTATTTTGTAAATTCAGAATTTAGTCCACAGCTTTAACAGAACAACCTTTATACTCCAGAAACCAATTGAAATTCAAGTTTGTGCCTGGGTCTTGTGGGCACTCCTTATCACCTTGCTGATAAGCATTTAAATATATTCATTAACAAAAATAATTGTTGTCACAGTTAACTACATTAGCACCTTTTAATTGAATTAGAAATTAGATGGGGTCATGAATATTTCACCAGGATTCACTGCTAGCCTTCCCAATTTCCATCTTGAAGAAAAAAACAAAAACAAAAGCAAAAACAAAAACCCCATCACCAGGTGTAAACAGGTGGGTTTGCAATGCTCATATTCCTGTATTTTCTCAGAATTTTGTCACAAATGTCATCTTATTGTCAAAAATAAGTCAAAAATGAATTTTTGACTTTCAAGCTGTTCCTTTACATTTTAAGCTGTGAGACAAGGTATTCTGTGGGTTTTTTTTGTTTTGTTTTGTTTTGTTTTTTTAAACATTTACTCAACATAGCATAGGGATCTTCAATCCTGTCACATGTTAAGGAGCTAATTAGCTTGGAGAAGAATGGCCCAGCAAGGAATTTCGAGGTAGAGTCCAGGATTCTATACTCCAGCACAACTGACAAATGGAGCAAGAAGTTTCTAGGGTAACTGCAGCTATCCTGTGAATTGTAGGATGATTGGTAATGTCTCTGTTCTCTAGCACATCTGACCTCTGTTGGGACCAAACAATTTCTGTGCAACCAAATTCCACCCTTACACGGCAGGGGACTGACCCATTTGCAAACAACTACTGGGAATTATGGAGTTTCAATGATTAGTCCTATCTCCTATCTATTGGGTTTGAGTCTCCTCTGGCTCTTAGTTTTGCATATATAAAAGCAAATCATATTTTTTCAGTGTGATGTGGGTAGATACATATTGTATTGTTTTGAAGACGTTGTTTTTCTGTGTAGCCTTGGCTGTCCTGGAAATTGCTCTGTAGACCAGGTTAGCCTTGAACTTATAGAGATCCACCTGCCTCTGCCTCCCAAGTGCTGGGATTAAAGGCATGCGCCACCACCACCTGGCTAAGATATGCATTGTTAAGTGAATGAAAGGCACAGCCAGATGAGAGTTTCTTTGCTTTTAGTGAGATGGCACAGTTGGATTAGACTTCCTTTGTTGTTAGTGATGTGGTAGTGATTCTTTTCATATTTATTCTGCATTATGTAACTGCCCCTGTTTATTTGGCGTTCTCTGGGCAAATATTCTTTAGGGGTAGAGTTGGGTCATATGCTAAGTCTGTTTCTAAATTTTGTCTTGTTTGTTTGTTTGTTTGTTTGTTTTTGAGAACTCTCCATGTTTATTTCCACTGTGTTCTACCACCAGCCGGGTCTTTCACCCTTCATATTTGGAAATGAGCATTTTTTGGAGAAAGGACCAACATCGTAGGATATCAGTGCCATCCTTGGTTTATTTAGATGCCGACAGCATCTGTTCCTACTTATGAGAAGACAAAATGTCTCTAGATACTTCGAAGGTCCCCTGGGGCAAAGCTGCCTGCACTCAGAGATATTACTCTGTAGGAGATACACTCTGCTAGTGAAATTAATCTGAAGAACTTTGGTCAAAATTAATGTTGTATCTTCTGGGACGATTTCCTGCCCCTGTTTACAGAATGTACCCCTCCCCCATTGCTGCATTTGCTCATCTGTCTTGTCTAATGAACTCAGAGTCCCACAGGGCAGGCTTCATCTACATCAGTGTCTATCATGGGTGCATACAAAAGGCTAGTGGACAGAGCAGAACAAATAGGTTCCAATCTACTGAGCCAGAAATCCCGGACTCTGGCAAACAGATGGTACTAACTCACACATATACCTGGGTGTCAGTGGGACTTCTTGAAGAGGGGCCACAGATTCATGTGTGCCCCAAAGTCCAAAACCTAAATCAGGTGGTTTTCTCATGTCTTTCCAAAGGGATCACAAAGCATGATCTTTCATGTTCATTTTGTCAATGAAGAAATGAGGCATAGTGAGAAAGAATTCAATTACGGATGAGCTATAAGTATTGGTTGGGCATAGCTTTGATCCCAGTTACGAATCACCTGAAGGTCTCTCCTCTGCAATTAAGAGCAAAGAGTGTGGCTTGTCTCCACCCATGCAGCAACCTGGAGGTTTCTGGGACCCTGAATTTTCATAGTCAAATTGACTGAATTTGGAATCACCTAAGATACACACTTACGGGCATGCCTGTGAGAGTGTAGCCAGAGATTACTGAAAAGGAAAGACTTATCCTGAAAGACCTGGAAGATACCATCCTCTGAGTTGCATTCATGAACTGAGTAAAGAGGGGGCAAGACAGGAGGCCAGATGAACACTCATCCCCCTTTCGTGGCTTCTAGTCCACTCTACTGTCCGAGATGCTGCCACAACCACCTCCTCCCCCCTGGGCCACATTTCTCAGGACCATGAACTAAGACAATCCCTTGCTCCTTTAAGTTGCCTTTCAGTTGGGTATTTGGTCACACCAACAAGAAAAGTAACTCATGCAATATCCCACTCCAGCTGAGAAGTACTTTCTGGATGAATTTGTCATCTCTTGTATAAGATCAGAGCACAGGGGTGGTTCCCCAAGGTCAGAAGCAAAATAGAAATGGATGACCAGCTTGAAGAACTAATCCATTATGAACCCAAATGGGAGGCACTGAGCACTTTTCACTGTACTGAAAAGGTCAACTTGGAGACAGCTGGACCCATAGTAAGACCTTTTGGCAATTTCAGAAAGTTCAGCATGCAGCTTGAGGGCGATGAAGAGGCCAATTCCCACCTCACTTCAGCTCTTTTGTCTGCCTCCAGCTCACACACCAGCTGGCAGCAGGCTCACTCCACTGCATCAGCCACACAGGCCAGTGGTCCTGAGCATAGGAAGGAAGCATCCCTGCCCCACATCCCACCCAAGACCTGATCACTGGCCAAAGCAACTACTCTCAGTGTTTCAGAGATTCTAATAATCACTGTCAATGTGCCCAGGGGGACATGGAGCTTGAACATCAAGACTCTTAAAGTCAACTCCTTCCTCTTTTGATGGGTACTGTGGTTGCTACAGAATCTCCTGCAGGAGCCTTTGGAAAGTTCCTTATATGAAGCTCAAATTAAGAAACCTCTTTGTACCAGAGGGTTCCTTTGTAAGGTGGTAGTCATTCCCTTCATAATTATTCTGCATTCTGTAGCTACCCATGTAACTGCAATAATCTGTTTACCTTGAACTTAGATGGGAGCCTAAATGCACAGGTATCTGAGCACAGGACACCTGGAGTCTTGCCTGTGGGTGGGTGTGTTCCCATCACACTCCTGCAAATATGTGTGCATTTGTTTGCTCTGTGTATACACATGAGGGTGGGTCAGGAAAAGCCTAGACTCTACGTACATCTCTTGTGGCAAAGGTTTATTTACTAGATTTCTCCCACAAGACAGCATGGGACTAGAGGTCAAGGGCTGATTTTTGTCTATTCTGCAATCCCATTAGCACTTCTTACAGTCTCCCGGTGTGTGTAGTTGCTTGTGCAAATGCTCATTGAACAGCCTCCTCTGTTCATTTCGCAAATGCATTTGACTGCCTGCCACTGCAGATGCTATGAGCCTGTACAGTGTAGGGTACATAGTTCCTGGTGTCCCTGGGGGATTTGGATTCACAGATTGATAAATCAAGGAATTCCCAACTGGAAGGTCACATAAGAAGTACCTTTCCATGACTGGTGTGTAAGTGTGTGCACACATGTATTTATAATGAGACAAAGAAATAATTGGAAAGATAAGATTCAGTGGGGGAGTCCACAAAGAATATGGACATTGAGTCAGAGCAGTGGATTCAAGTCCTGCTGCCATGGGTCACTGGTCATACTTGTAGTCAGACAGAATCTCAGTTGACTGATTCCTTAAGTAAACATTTTTGTGCACCTGCTGTTGACTAGATGCTTCCTGAGCTTTGGAGACACTGCAGGGACACTGTAGGACAACTAATGTAGGTCAGAGATGCCGTCACGGAAAGACAGAAAATGGATCAGGAAGCAATGCCAAGAGGTTCCCACATGGTCCACAGAACCAGTAAAGGTATAAGAAGAACTCATTCCTAAGCTAGGGTCAAAGCAAAATCCTCAGACAGATGAAAGGGTGTGTCTTGAAGCAAGAGTGAGTGTGGCACATTTAGAGAGCTGAATAAAATAGAACAGTGACACTGAGCATTAAGGGGACAAGAGGCTGTGTGCACATGTGTGCATGTGTGTCCAATAGGATGTATGAGTTGGTCTGTGATGCTCCTAGGACTACAGATATGGACACACCTATTTGGATGAGTGAATGTACATGCATGGTGTTCAGAAATATGCACATAGCTAGGTGTGTGTGAGTGTGAGTTTGTGTATGTGTCCAGTCATCTGAGTGTGAATGGGAGTGTCTAAATGTGCATTAATGTACATGTAGTTAACAGTCTGTATAAGTGTCTATATATGCATCTATATGTGGAACTATGAGAGTTCATATAGACATCTGAGTGACAGAGTGAGTGTGTGTGTGCGTGCACACACACACACGTGCATGAAACCACATGTATGTAAAACTGAATTCAAATACATGATAATGACCAATAGAGTGTGCATGTCTTTGGATCTTTTCAAAGCTTAAACTTTATATTTTCTTTTGAACCAAACAGCTGATATCTTGAGTGTAAACCACAAGTTTATTATTAGTCTGATGCCACCAACACTAGAGAGCTAGGAAACAACGTGTCCTTCCAAGTGTTGTCAGCAGCATGGGAATAAACACAATAAACAGGTTAGTGAGAATAAAAGCAATTCACACTTCATTGAGTGCGATGCAACTAAACTCCTATAAAAGAATAAAAGAGTTTATAACTTGGTATAAAATGATGTCTGGCTGAGCAGAGGGTGGATTTCTGGGTAGGGGATGTGGACCTTTATTTAACCATCCCTTCAGAAATACCCATATCTGGATAATATTTATCAAGCCCTCGCCATTCCTCAGATGCTGTGCCGGGCACTCTGACGTTCCTAATTTACTAGCAGTGTTCACAGTATATTTTCTCCTACAATTAACACGCTTCGTCTTACATTTCAGGACAGGGCTTCTTCTGCAGTGCGGACAGCAAGTGTTTCTCTCATGTTCATTCTCTGCCCTCTGTGAATCTAACCCACAGTGGATAGGAAATATTCACAAAGCCTGTGTCAGTGCTAAGCATGTACAGATGCCCCCTTGCTGTTATTCTCTCAACAACAGAGGTCAGTAACCACGTCCAAAGCACTGAAATTGTACCAGGCATACCGAGGGACTTAGTGATTTCAAGTACCCAAGAGAAGGTAGGGTTATATGGAATTATTAAGCTAGTTTGCCTAAGATTCTTGAACATCCACAGAGTTTGGTCACCACGACTGTTGGTAGGGGTTCGAGAACCAATCTCTTCCACATGGTTCTCCATAATTACTCTTTCAATGACTGGTTATCCTGATTTTACACATCAAAATCTGAATAGAAAAATAGAGTCCCTGCAGCAGTAATCCCCTCTTCTCTCTCCGCAGCCTATGCTGGGGTTTGGGGCAACCCCTCACCCCTCTTGTCCTGGGTATGGCTCTGATAGGCTATTAGGAGCTTGATGTACTCACACCCATCCCAACGAAAGCCTGAGATAAAACTGACCCGGGTTATTGCAGGTGATTTGGGCAGTCAGTGGGAAAGGCAGTGTAATACAGACAAATGGAAGATAATACACCTGAAGCCAGTGAACCAAGAAAGAGAGAGAGGAGAACAGATCCTAATAATAAGTCATGAGCCCCTTTTGCCTGGAAAGGGATTTAGAGGTTACCATTCAAAACAACTGCAAAGCTTCATGAAGTCCTCAGTACTCTGTATGGTAGACACACACCTTGGAAGCAGAGTTCCTGTGCCTAGGCCTGGGCTGTCACTTCTCAGTTGCCAGAAGTCAAATGGGGGCTGGTCTCTCTATCCCCCGGACCAGGCTGGGACAGAAGTCCCTTTCTGAGCTTTGATGTTGGTAGAGAATGGGTGCTGCTCTCGTGTCCAGAGCAAGATGCCGAGGACTGCAGGAACGTCTACCCAAGGATGTCAAACAAGAAGGAGCGAAGAATGGGAAAGAATGTGAACTTTAGGATCTGAGTGAGACATCTGGTGAAAGATGGGAAATCTGGGAAGGGAGGTAGAGTATGCACAAGCTGCACATCAGAGGGAACTTGATGCACTGGAAAGGGTTAAGATGGAAGGATCCAGCCAAGGACAGGTGGCAACCTGGGGAAGGCTACTGGGGCAATTCTCTGTGTGTCTACATTTTCATTCCAAGATGTATCACACATCACAGTGCCATGTTAAAGAAGAGACTGTGGTCAGGAAGAGGGTATGCTAGGGTCAAGTGGACTTGGGGCTGGGTTGTACACTGTTTACTGAAACCATGCTGGCTTCATAGTTTATCACCCTCAAGTTCATTCACCCTACTCTCCAAAATGTGGGGTGAAAATGTGTTTGAGAATAGATAATTAATATACTCAAACCATCTCTTCTTCCACCATGCTGGACTATGGATGTGTCTAGCTATTGCTGGAGACCTGGTGGAAGCAGCTGGGTGGAAGATTATGTGGGTAAAAGAAGTCAGATGGAGCAGATGATCCCAGGTCAAATGTATCCATGGCTGGAGAATCACTGAACATGTTAATGGCTGCACCTACAACAGAGAACATTTCTCAGTCCCAAGGACTACCTTCAACAATAACTTCTAACTGGCTCTCTCTACTCAGATATTGAAGAAGTCAAGTCACAGATGCTTAAGTATCGCATCCCAGGCCACCCAAACCCGAAAGGGTGAGTTAAGACCATAACATGTGATCTCACAAAGACCTCACTCTAGCAAAGATCCTCCTTCTGGTTAGGCCTTGACCTTTGATCTCTGTTCTTTCTCTGGGTCTTTTATTCCAGTTCCAGAAAGGATCTATTTATTGAAAACACCCCACCTTCACTATTGTGACACCTGATCTGCCTTTAGCAAGACACCCGAGCTTATTTTTAGCCTCCATCCAGCCTTCTACCACTCCGTTTTTTGGCTCTAAATACTCACTTCTTGATTTGGAGTTCTGCCCAATCTCTGTGCTACTACAAAGGCCCAGTGTATTAATGATACTCCTTTTTTCCTTATGTCTTTATCAAGTGTCCCAAACACTCATTTCATTTAATACTGTTTCAAATTGCATCAAGCTAAAGTTAAGACCAATAGAACAGATCTCATGTGACAATTCATTGGAAACTCTCCCTCTCCCTTCCCCTCTCTGTCTCTGTCTCTCTGTCTCTGTCTCTCCCTCTCCCTTCCCCCTCCTCTGTGTCTCTCTGTCTCTGTCTCTGTCTCTGTCTCTGTCTCTGTCTCTCTCTCTCTCTCTCTCTCTGTGTGTGTCTTGCATGTTCACCTAAACTCATCCTCAGATTTTGTCTTTTAGACACAATCTATCTTTAGTTCTAGAGACAGGGTCTCTTGTTGACTTGGCTATGGTTGCTGCCCAGTGAACTCCAGGATTTACCTTTCTAACTTCCCAGAGCTGCACACATACAACCACACTTGGATGTTTTTATGTAGGTCTCTAGGGTTGAACCCCAATCCGCATGTTTATACAGCGGCACTTTACCCACTGAGCTAGCTCCCAGCCCACTCTAGCTTGCTCCTAATGGTTTATCAAGCTAAGTCTCTGTGCTATCCTAAGTTACCATGGACTATAAGATATTGGGACAGTCTAGAGACAATGGTGGTCATTAGAACTAGGGTGGCTTTCAGAAGCTCAAGTTGTGGTAGGGGTGGAGCAGAGCCAGCAGGAATGAATTAACTGTACAGAAAAATTTGGAAGGGTACAAAGCTGTGAGAGAGAACTCCTTCCCAGTAAGCTGAGGAAAACCACTGAAGAATCGGCTGCCAGCAGCGAAATTTTTATGAGCCAGTTCTTTCAACCCTAATAGGCAGGACCAGTGGATGCTGGGATATTGATGTTGTCTGTTCTGTAGTGTATCTCAGTTATTTCCCTCTCCTGAGTAACTTGTTACAGAGAGGAAAGATGCCATTTTCTTAGAGAGGGCACAGGGTTGCGTAAGTCTAGTTCACTCAGTTCTCAAGAATGTTTCTATTAGGCTAAGGAAGATTCAAGCAGAAAAGAGATCTCAAGGTGACCTTGTAGAAGGAGGCAGCATTATGAAATGTTTTTGATCAAGTGGAACAAGATAAGCTGTTCATGTTGTGGAAGGGTTCAAAGCCCTGGACACCAGAAGAAAAAAGAAAATTCAATTTCTGCCATAAGATTGGGCTTTCTTTCCCTTACTGTTTAGAAGAATACATACATCCACTCTCCTTCTGTAATGAAAATACAGCGTTCCTTGGTGGTAACTCAGACGCAAACTGGGTTGTAAAGGCAGGTGTGTGCTGCATTGGGAAGGCTGCCTGTAGGTATTTGGAAACAGGATCTCTGTAGCTGTTTGGGGACTTACGAGCAAGCTCAGACATAACGAGACAGGAAACCAAGGAATGACCCAGGGCTATTTCAATATGCATCCATTTTACCCTAAGGTGATTGCAGCATCCCCTGACTATGGTGATCTAACACAGTGCTGTTCCTGCACTGATGTTAACATCCTTTTACCACACTATCTTAGATGGTGGCTACTATCCCCGGGTAGCTATTAAGTCCTTCAAATGTGAGCTACTACAACACAGAAACTATTACAAATTTTAGTGCACTTAAAATAGCCAAAATAGCCTCAGTGGCTACTGCCATTGTCACTGGATAGCATGACTCTAGACAGGCTTGGATTCAGTCTCTACTACTGGCTGGTGCTGTGACTTTGGGCAGGTGTCTTATTCTCCCTGGCTTCCTTCTCCGATTCTCCTCTAGGGAAAAATAGGATAGTGACATCTACACACTAGGATGTCTGTGGAAATGTGCTGTGAATGCAGAACGAGCACAGAACATGTGGGTTTATTAAATCTTAGCTGTGGCTATCAAGTCATGGTCACATCTTGCAGCCTCAGTATTGGTTTGCAGTTTTCTATGGGCACAACTTCTCAATAACACTGGGGCAGACCGAAGTTGTGGAATGAGGAGAATCCTTTGTGCCCTGTGGGGTTTTCGGAGGATAGGGGTTCTGCAGAGGTCGGGCAGTGGAACAGAAGGCTTATTCCATCACTTGTCACCAGGCAATAGGCAGATGAGCAGGGCCACAGGCTGCCTCTTGCCTCCTCACAGACACATCTACTATTGATGGCAGCCATGGCAGGAAGAAAAGAGGAATATACACAGAGAAACATGAAGGGAAAAGAGAGGGAAGACCAGACAGCAATGTAATCTCAGGAAAGATGCAGAGGAAGAAGGGAACACTGAAGCATGGGTATCAGAAAGCAGAAGGACTTCTGGGAAGACATACAGAGATGGTGTCACAGAAGGGAAGATGAGATAGACATAGGGACAGGACATGACAGACCAGAACAAATATATAGAGAAACAGAGGAGGCAGCAGGTCAGGATGGAGGCAGAGAAATCCAAGTTCCCTGCCAACACACTGAAGGAGATACAGAAAAACACGTGGCTGTGAAACAGCAGGACATAGTGGTGGGGAGATGCAAAGAAACCAGGAGTCAGCAGCAACACACCCAGCAGGAGAGGAGGCATGGCCATAGGAAAGATGCAAGTGGAGAGCCAGAGGGCACCTCGCAATGAAGAGAAACTAGCGACGAAATTCCAGTGAGGCACAGTGAGGCTGTGTGGAGGGAGGTAGCGTGGTGGGCACTTGGCACACGAGGTGTTTAAATGCTTCCTAATGTAAGAGTGGGCACCATGCCACCAAGGCTAAGGAGAGGAGTGCACAGGCACAGACCCAGCACAGTGAGGCTGTGGATGGGCGGGTCCTTGGCGCCCAGTCATAGTCAGCACAGAGCTGGCTAGGAGCAGCCTGTGTCCCTGGAGCTTTGGCCCAGCCCTCCTCTTTCTCCAGAGTCATTAATCTCAGAGGACAGCTTGGTCTTTTCTCAGATATCTGCAAGGGTCAGCTTAGGAGCCTCTGAGGAGATACGAGCTCAGAATGTCATTTGTCAGCTGGGAGTCAGAAGGTGACATGAGCGCAGCCCCTCCTGGCCTTTCCCTTAACTTCATGAAGCAAAACTGCCTTTACCATCTCCCTGTGGCAGACATTCCTCTATCATGGTCTTCCCTTTGCTTATGAGCACAAGGTTGCTAAGAACAGGAAGTTCAGGCCACCAGTGGAAGTTGGACAGGGAATGTGGCTACCAGCAAAAAAGTAAAAATAAAAGATAAAAATAAAAAGTGGGGAGACCCTGTGCCCTGCAGTGCCTTGCCCTCCATCAACCCATCTCTACCTTGACTACAGTATGAGCTCTCCCTGGAGGGTTACATAAATTCTGAATCCTGGGCTCATGCCCAGAGCATGGCATACAATTGCCATAGGATGGGGCTGAAGCATTGCATTTTTAAGACCTTCGGTTGGACCCTGACTTGAGCAGACAGAGATAGCTGTGCTAAACCTGCTCTTCGGGCATTCCTGTCATCACTGAGGTCTTAAACCAGGTGATGCCTCCTCTGAGCAGTCCTCCCTGATGACTCTCGTTTCCTTGTCAACTTTCCCAAATTCCTGGGTCATTTTCTACTGTGATTTAAATGTGGTGCCTGTCTTTGAACACCTGGTTCCCAGTGCGTGGTTCTGTTTGAGAAAGCTGTGAAGTTTTAAGAGGCAGAAATGGGGGCAGGCCTTACAGCTTTATAGACATGCCCACTTCCTGTCTGTCCATAATGTTTGCTTTGTATGGCCATCTAGCTTCTTGCTGCTGTCACCATGCTTTGTCTGCCTGATACCTTGTGTTCTCTGCAGTGCTGGACTGCATCCTTTTGGATCTGTAAACACTTTCTCCCTTAAGTGGCTTTTGTCAGGGTGTTTTATTCCAGCAAAAAGAAAGTAACTAAGACCCAGGAGTAGCTAGCTGAAATGGCCACAAGAGCCAGGTGTGGGAAGACACACTTAGAATTCCAGCACTCAGGAGAATGAGGCAGGAGATCAAGAGTGAGACTGTCTCAAAAATCAAATCAAACCAAGCCAACTGAACAAACCAACACAACATTGATGAGGAACCTGGGTTTTCACAGCATGGAGCCATCCATAGCCAGGAGCCCCCAGCTTTCTGTTAACTATCTGTGCTTCCTCTTCTCCTGGAAGACTGGGAATAATGTTTCTAGTAATCTCAATACAGATTCAAGGAGGTGGCAAATGCAGTGTGCCCAGAAGATTCTTCAGCATCAAGTGAGCAATTAGTGTGGCTACTACTCTAAAGTTGTCTTTTTTTTTTCTCTGCCTTCACTGTAAGCTGCTGTTATACTTTGCATCTGAAATAACCCCTTTGACTCACTTGTATGATTGGTCACAAACTGGTGGTGAGCTTTGGGGAGGCTTTGGAGCCTGTAGAAGTAGGGCCTTGCTAGCAGAAGGAGGTCACTAAGAGAAAGTCTTTGGCAGTCCTATCTGCTTCCTGCTCCTGTCTCTGCTTCTCCTGGTTCACCATGATGTGAAGAGTCTCTGCTACATGCTTCCACAGCCAGGAACTCTGCCACATCTGGATCATAAGGGATCCTCTCAAACCAGGAGCCGCAGCGAACCCATCTTCTTTTCAGTTGTGTTTGCCAGGTCCCTTGGTCTTGGTGTCAGTGAGACAAGTACTACAGCCCTGTTAAAATGAAGTTCATCTTCACCATCCCCATTTACAAAGCCTGAGAGAATTAGTGGCCTACATAGAGGTTAGGTGTAATCATAGTCCCCTAGATCTAGTGCAGGGGTATGTGTAGAACAGTAGGTGGGAGACAGTCAACCCACTGAAGGACATGTCGTAGAACATAAGGGAGTGTCAGCAAAGGAACGGGGAATTCCACTAGTGGAAAAGGTCTAGGGTTTCAGGGAGAGATACACAGCTAAGAGTAGTTCAAGTATCACCTGGGGCAGTGGAGAAGGGTGAGGAGGGAGGCAGTAGGTAGGGAGCCCTGGAGGGAATGAGAAAGGTGGAGGGGTTGACTTTCTGCACAAAAAGAGACAATAACCCATGTGCAGTCCACATTGTCCTGTCCTTAGGTCTTGCTCAGGGCCTATAGTCCTTTTGTCTGGAGCTAGTTGAGTAAGAAGTGTCTGTGTTCTGTCTCCTCTAATCTGAATTTGAGACTCAATTCTTAGTCCCTATCTGTGGGACCCTAGGCAGGAGTATCCAGCTTCAGTCCTCTCTAAAAATGGAAGTTATAGAATGCTACCTAAATCCATAAGACAGCTGACTACACTAGACTATGGATACCATAGCCTGATGGTGTCTATCAGGTAAGGCTTTGGCTGAGCTGTAGATGCTACAGGTACCCAGGTGAGATGGGAACCAGTAAGCTAGAAAACATCTTTAAATGATTATGATTGCAATAGGGAGTAAAAACTATAAAGAAGAAGAGAAGGGCAGAGAGAAGCAAGGAGGGACAGCTACTCACTCTACCTCCCTGGAACTAATGGGTGTTCATGTGTGATGCTATCACTGGCAACACCAGGCAAATCCTACAAACTCAGATGTAATTAGTTACCCTAATGGAGGATCTGAAGATATCTTTCCATTGGGGCTAGCTGCAGTGGCACCTACCTTTAATTTTGGCATTTGGAAGACATAGGCAGGAGGATCAGGAGCTCAAGTTTATCCTCACTACCCAACAAACTGGAGGCCAGCCTGGGCTACATGAGACTGTCTCAAAAACCAACACAGTCAAATAAATAGATAAAATAAAAATATTTCAAAAAGGAAACAAAGAAATAGATTCAAACTACTATCCAACTGAGTCTGGCTTTCATACAGGACTTCCTGGATGTTGAACAAAAGCCAAGAGCAGCTAAGACTTTTACCCAATAACAGGAAGACTGGAGCCTCAGGAAGGGTGCATTGCACAGCATCTTTCTTCAGATGTCCCTGTCACCTACGGGTTGTTCCAGTGACTGGCTCACTTTGGGCTCTGTTCACCTGTGACCATGATCCCAGACAGAAGCAGCAGCCAGATTCTGAATGGCAGACGTCAGAAGCTTCCAGAAGATGCTTGGCTGGATTCTGACCCAGCCATTTCAGGGAAGCATATGCTTGGTGGCACACAGTCTAATCCCCGAGAAAGCTTTCTGATGGAAAGATTCATGATAGCGATCCAGGTTGCAGACTCGAGGCCTTAACTTCCAATTCTGAGAGCCTTCGGTACCCACTGCTTCCCGGCCACACAGCACTGCCTCGGGGCTTGGGTCAGACAGATTTACAGCGTATTATCAACAGATGAATGTCACAGCTGGTCCCTGTGCCTCCGGGGGAAGGAAGGATAATTCAGAATGGAGACTCTAAGGTCTCTTTCTAGCTTGTGATATAGGCAGGTGACAGATATGAGATCTGTCTGGGGGTAAGGGAGACCTGCAGCCACAGGAAGCAGATGGTACAGAGACCTGCATGGATGCTTAAGGCAACAAAGAGAGTTAGATCTCTGTACCAAAGGCAAAATTCTGAGCATGCCTCCCCTCCCCCAAAACACCCAGTGGGGGCTTGGATTGCCCCTATTCCATGAAGGAATGACATGGCAACCTTGCAGCCCAAATACATTCCCTCCTCTGAAGGGCCCCTTGCCTTGCTGCTAAGATGTGAGAGCACAGATTCTCCAAGGACACTCGGGAGCAGGGCAGAGTTGCTAGAAGCATAAATTCTGCTTTACTTCCCCTTAGTCAAAATAGGGAAAATGCTGCTCAGATATTCAGAGACAGTTGTAAAAGTGATGCGACAACTAATACCTGGATTCAACACTCCATATTTTGTTATGATTGCTCCATATATCCATCCATCTATTATCTATCTATCTATCTATCTATCTATCTATCTATCATCTATCTACTATCTATCTATTTACTATCTAGCACCGATCTATCCATATCCATCCATCCATCTGTCTATTCATCCATCTATTTATATAGCTATCATCTATCTATCTACTTACCTATATATTCATGCATCCTATATATCTTCCTATCCATGCATCTGTCTAAATATTATTATCTATCCATTCATCTGCTTGTTTAGCATCTATCTATCTATCTATCTATCTATCTATCTATCTATCTATCTATCCATCCATCCATCTCTACATGATATCTTTCTAGCCATCCATGCAAATATATATCTAGTAGCTAACTGTCCACCTGTACATTAATGCAATATCCTATGTATTCATGCATTTGTCTAAAATAGTCTATGTATCTATCTATCTAATCTATCCATCCATCCATTTATATTATTTCTATGTATTAATACACATATCTCTCATCCCTTTATCTTTCCAACCATCCGTGTGTTTGGTATCCATTCCACCCATTATTCATCCACCTACCTATCCATATATAACATCTTTCTATCAATTCTATCAGTAAATATATCGGTGATATTTAGTATAATACTGTTCATCCAGTAGACTATAATAAGTCTATTATTCCTATGATAATATTATCTGCCATCCACCTATGTTTTTACCTATCATATCTATGTATAGGTATATGTAAATCATATCATGTTCTGTGTATTTTTCTGTGTATTTTTATGAACTATTTAAATTTGAAGACATTGTGGCTCTTTACCTCTGAATATGTGTCTTCGGAACAAAGCAAATAATTTATACAGTTCTATTATCACATCTAAGAAAATGTACATATTCTATAACATCTAATATGCAAATTCAAATTTCCTCATGTATCCCAAGAATGTTTTAAACTTTATTTACTTATTTATCTATTTATTTATATTTGTATATGTATGAGTGTGCCTGCTTGAGTTTATGTGTAACATAGGCTCACAGAGGCCAGATTCCCTAGAACTGGAGTTACAGGAGGTTACCAGCCTCCCTGTGGGTAAGGGAACTGAACCCAGGGCCTCCGCATAATCAAAGAATGTTTCACTGAGCCATCTCTCCAATTCCTTAAAACTTCTTGAAAAATAAGAACAAGCAAGAATGGGGGCTGGAGAGATGGCTTAGCACTTGGGAGAGCTTGGTACTCTTCCAGGGAACAAATTCTGGTTCCCAGAATGCACCCATGCACCCATTCATGTACGCACACATGCAAATAGACACACAAAGAAACTTTTTAAAGAAGAGTAAGCAAAGGTCGAGAATATTCATATTAAAAGTAGAGGAAGGGGGAGGAGGACATGGTGTGTGGCAAAGCTTATCTTGGTTTTAGTCTTTGATGTTCAGTCACCCACCATCCCTTACACTAATATTTCTTGTGAGCCATATCAGGACATACTGCGTAGCATTACCTGGTGATTCTAGCTGCTGGGAGTCTTGTCAAGTGTATATATTTTATGTAGTGAACCAGCCTGACATATAAGAGACTAATCAGGCAGAAATATCATGCATCTTTAAGAAGACATCATATCTAAATCATTGCAGAGTGATCATTTCTAGGAATTTGGAGATTATTGAGTGAACAGGGTGGGGCTGGTGATATGACTCAGAGATAAAGAACACTTGCTGCTCTTCCAGAAAACCTGGGTTCAGTTCTGGTTCCTGATTCCATATGGTTGCTACCAGCCATCTGGAATGAGTTCCCTCTTTTGTTGCTTCTGTGAAATTGCACACATACACACACATACACACACATACACACACATACACACACACACATACACACACACATAGTGTACGGACAGACATGCAGACAAAACACGTATACACATAAAATAGAAGTACATAAATCTTTAAGATTTATTTTTGCCTCAGCCAAATTCTTCTCATCGCCTTACATGTCTTCCATCCTTAAATTTATTTATTTATTGCAGATGGAATTTCAAAAGACAGAAAGTCTCTCACCAAGAAAGTGACCAGCTGGTTTGGGATTCTCTCCAGAGTTTCATTGGGTGTACAGTATGTATAATGTGAATATTTCCTACATCAGAAATTGGGACACGCAGTCTGCCAGACACAAGTGCCTTTGAGGACAGCGAGAAAGGCTGTTGAAGATGAAACTCCCCCAGAAAATGTGAGATGGGAGCTCATGACAACTGCAGTGGAGGCTCACTCTCGAGTCTCCCACACAAGTGGCATTTAGTGTTTGTCTCTCTGTGTGTCTCACACATCAGATGCATCTGCCAAGGGGTATGTTTGACTGGTGCTTCATGAGAGACAGGGAAGGGGATGCATACAAACCCAGGAGTGCCTTTGTTCCTGGGAAACACAGAATTTCCAGGTATAAATGAGCCTGATGCAAACAGAATTATGAGAGGAGGTGGGCAGATAACCTGAGAAATTCTAGATTTTCCCTGCTCCAGACTTCCACTGAAATAATCAGAGGAGAACTATTCTACCAGGATGCCTTTAGTACCCAAAGAAATGTCAGTATTTATAAATGTTAAATACCATTTCTTTGTTATATTCATCTATTCTTTTGTATCAGTTACCTGTGTCTGTGCAGTTGAGTGTACACACGTGCCACAGCTTATGTGTGGAGGTCAAAGGATGCCCCTTGGTAGTTTATTTTCTCCCTGTATTATATGGGTTCTGGGAATCAAATGTAGGTGGTCAGCAGGTAAAAGTGGTCTTGGAGGCCAGCACGTATGTATATCTGCTGAGCCATCTTGCCAGGCCATAAATTTTATCAAAATAGAGAAACAATCGCAAACAATAGAGTCCAAGCTATAAGAACCATGCAACTGATTCTGCGAACCTTGTGAACAACCAGGAGTGGACTCTGAAGGAGATCCGGGCCACCAATAGAAGCTGTGAATTGAGAGGCCCATTTTCCCAAGTTAGGAGTCCGTAAATAGTAGTAGAATGACAGTGAAATAATCCTATATGAGCCACAGATAAAGAAATACATACATCTACTTTACATTTAAACACACACACACATACACACATACACACACACACATGCACACACACACATACACACACACATATACACACACACATACACACACACATACACACACATACACACACACATGTACACACATACACACACACACACACCACACACATACACACACACACATACACACACACACATAC
>CM052703.1:79688993-79719963 GCA_028551405.1 Uromys caudimaculatus
AGCCCTATGAATTTCCTCAGCTGAGAATTCTCTGTTTAGCTCTGTTCCCCATTTTTTGATGGGGTTATTTGGTTTTCTGGAGTCTAACTTCTTGAGTTCTTTGTATATGTTAGATATTAGCTCTCTATCGGACTTAGGATTGGTAAAGATCTTTTCCCAATCTGTTGGTTGCTGTTTTATCCTATTGACAGTGTCCTTTGCCTTACAGAAGCATTGCAATTTCATGAGGTCCCATTTGTCGATTCTTGATCTTAGAGCATAAGCCATTGGTGTTCTGTTCAGGAACCACTCTGGAAATCAGTTTGGTGGACCCTCAGAAAAATGGACATAATACTACCTGAGGACCCAGCTATACCACTCCTGGGCATATACCCAGAAGATGCTCCAACATATAATAAAGACACATGCTCCACTATGTTCATAGCAGTCATATTTATAATAGCCAGAAGCTGGAAACAACCCAGATGTCCCTCAGCAGAGAAATGGATACAGAAAATGTGGTACATTTACACAATGGAATACTACTCAGCTATTAAAAACAATGACTTAATGAAATTTGCAGGCAAATGGATGGAACTTGAAAATATCATCCTGAGCGAGGTAACTCAGTCACAAAAGAACGAACATGGTATGTACTCACTGATAAGTAGATATTAGCCCAAACATTCGGAGTATTCAAGTTTCACTTTACCAGTAACCGCTGGACTGAGAGTGAGGTCCCAGATGGAGGAGTTGGAGAAGGGACTGAAGGAGCTGAGGGAGCTTGCAGCCCCATGGAGGGAGCAACAGCATCAACTGGCCTGACCCCCCCCCCAGGTCCTCATGGAGACTGGACCACCAACCAAAGAATACACATGGAGGAACCCATGGTTCTGACCACATATGTTGCAGAGGATGGACTTGTTGGCTATCAGGTGGAGGAGAGGCCCCAGTAAAGGGGAATGTCAAGGTGGGAATATGGGAGTGGTTGGGCAGGTGGGTGCGAGGGGGAGTTCCCTCATAGAAGTGGGGGAGGGGGAAGGGATAGGTGGCTTCCAAAGAGGAGACCTAGAAAGGGGGAAACATTGGAAATGTAAATAAAGTATCAAAAAAATAAAATAAAAATAAAAAATTTTAAAAAGCCAAAATAACAAAAAAATAAATAAATAAAATAAAATTTCAATCCCTTTAAAGATATCCAATCTCTTAGAATTCAAAATCTTTTTTACCATCAAAAGTCTCTTAACTGTGGGCTCCACTAAAATACCTTCTTCCTTGAAGAGGAAAAATATATCAGGGCACAGTCACAATTAAAAGCAAAATAAAACTCCAACTGTCCAATGTCTGGGATCCACTCACAATCTTCTGGATTATTCCAAGGTCTTGGGTCACTTCTCCTGCTCTGCCCTTTGTAGCACCTTGTCTTCTAGGCTCCAGATGCCTGTACTCCACTGCTGCTGCTGTTCTTGGTGGTCATCTCATGATACTAGCATCTTCAAAACACTGCTGTCTTCTGCTGCAACTAGGTTTACCAACAGCCTCCTTTGCATGACCCCTTCAGTCCTGGGCCATCAATTGCAACTGAGGCTGCACCTTCACCAATGGCCTTCCACAGCCTCTCACAGTGCCCAGGCCTCCGCAGCTCTTCATGACTCCTTCATGACTTCAAAACCAGTACCACCTGGGTGACACATTACCAAGTCCAGCCACAGCACAAGGTACAACCCTGGCTATCTCTGGAACACAGCCTCTGTGTGCTCAGAAAACACTTCTCAGAAGATTTTACCTCAATGATGCTAGTCTCTTCCCAATCACCACCAATTTCCCAGCTCCAGCTAACCAGCATCAATAGTCCCAGTAATGCAATGGTTTTGCTTTAGTAGTTCTGGTATCCTGTCAATCATAGCTGATCCTTCAGCCCCAGCCAACCAAAACCACCGAATTTTCACAGTCAAAACAGCAACGGCCCTGATAAGAGTCTTTAATCTTCCCTCCGAAATTTCTCAAGCCAGGCCTCCATCTTTGGCACTGTTTTCAACATTATCTTCCAAGCTCCTACAGAACATTCCACAGAGCTCTTAACCCTGAATGGATCTTCTAGCCCAAAGTTTCAAAGTCCTTCCACAGTCCTCCCCCAAACATGGTCAGGTTGTCACAGGAATACCCCACTATTCTGGTATCAATTTGTCTTAGTCAGGGTTTCTATTCCTGCACAAACATCATGACCAAGAAGCAAGTTAGGGAGGAAAGGGTTTATTGAGCTTACACTTCCACATTGCTGTTCATCACCAGAGGAAGTCAGGACTGGAACTCAAGCAGGTCAGGAAGCAGGAGCTGATGCAGAGGCCATGGAGGGATGTTCCTTACTGGCTTGCTTCTCCTGGCTTGCTCATCTGGCTTTCTTATAAAACCCAAGACTACCAGCCCACAGATGGCACCACCCACAAGGGGCCTACCCCCTTGATCACTAGTAGAGGAAATGCCTTACAGCTGGATCTCATGGAGGCATTTTCTCAACTGAAACTTCTTTCTCTGTGATAACTCCAGCTTGTGTCAAGTTGACACAAAACCAGCCAATATACACACACACACACACACACACACACACATTCACACACACACACACACACACACACACATATGTCATCTGTCTACCTAGCATCCATCTATCATCTATTTATCTATTTATCATACATATCATCTATCTACCTAGTATGCATCTATCTATCTATCTATCTATCTATCTATCTATCTATCTATCTATCTATCATCTACCTATCCCCTTATCTATTTATAAGCTATCATCTATCTATCTATCTAACATTCTATCATCTATCTATCTATCTATCTATCTATCTATCTATCTATCTATCTATTTATCTATCTATCTATTTGTCAGCTCCTTGCTGGCAGGTCCAGGCAAGAGAAGAGAACCTGGTCCAACTGAGTCTGTCCAGAGCTGAGCAGATGGCAAGTGTCAATTGCCCAAAAGAAACACACCAGGCCAGGAGTCTTGTTGAAGCAGGAACTCACTTTATTAAACTAGGCACTTGCTTATATAGAGAAGGCAAGGGGGTGGGCACTTAGGTATGGGGAGAGATGATGTAGGAGGTGGGGAAGGGGGGTGATGAAGGGTAAGGGAAAACTGGCAGGGCCAATGAGTTCATTTTATGTCAGCGGTAGCTAGGCAGGCAAGGGCTGGTGCAGGTCCTGCTGAGTCATTCCAGGGCGGAAGTGAGAGAGCCAGGTCTTGACAATTGAGCCAGGCTTAGGCTTTCCCACAAGGCCGCAGAAACTCCAACTAGGCTCAGATTTGTCCTCAATGCCCAAACCAGGGCCAAAATGGGGCCCAACATCTATCTATCTATCTATCTATCTATCTATCTATCTATCTATCTATCTATCTGTCTGTCTATCTATCTATCATCTATCTGTCTATCCACCTATCACCTATCTATCATCCATCTATCATCCCCACTGTGTGTGTGTGTGTGTGTGTGTGTGTGTGTGTGTGTGTGTGTGTGTGTGTATCCCCTCTCTTTTTGCCATGTGTGTCATAGAGAATGGACCTAAGCAGTCTGGATTAGCTCTTTTTAATGTAGAAGTGAAGTCAGTGGTGCCTTCAGTGAGGAGAAATGAGTTCTGTTCTTTGAAGGACACTGTAACATCCTGTGCCTTTGCCTGGGTAGTCACACTTTATTATTGTGTGTTGAACCATTCACACATGTGTTACATGCATCTCGGTGTTTTGTTCAATTTTTCGATAGAAGAAGTGTACCAAGCTGTGTGAATAGCTTGGTTATGACTTGGAATAAAACTAGTTGAGGCATTGTTTGTGATCTCTGAAGCTAGTGGGTCTCAGATCTTGGGTTGGGGCAAGTTTGATGCACCCAGGGAAACTGTATAGTGTTTCAAAAAGTGACCTTTGCCACCTAGAGAAAATCATGAAAATATATGGAAAGCGTAGATGAAATTATGTTTGGAAATATGAATATAAACAATCCTCATTCTGGGCTGGAGCAGTTGAGAGCACTGGCTGCTCTTCTACAGGACCTGAGTTCAGTTCCCAACACCCACATAGCAGCTGACAGCTGCCTATAACTCCAGTTCCAGCAAATCTGATCCCCTAGTCTGACCTGTGGATTTCTACATGCATGCGGTACTCAAACATATATGTACACATACACACATGCACACACACATTTAATTAATTAATTTAAAATTCTCATCATTAAAATATAATCCTAGGGGTTCTGGGGAGACAGGTAAAGACACATTGTGCAAACAAGAGGACCTGAGTTTGGATCCCTAGCCCCTGTTTAACAATGACAACAAAACAGCTGGGTGCTATGCTTCTGTAACCCCAACACTGAAAGGAGGGTTGCTGGGACCAGTTACATGCTTGCCTAGCTGAAAAACAGTCATCTCCAAGTTCAGTGAGAGACCCCATCTCAGGGAAGTAAGGCAGATAAAATAATTCGCCCGATTATCTGCTCTGTCCTTCACACACAAAACACACCTACTACCTCACAGATTAAAGTTAAAAATTAACAACTACATTTTAGCTTAAAACGCATATGTAACTGAGCAACAAATTCAGTATAATTATTATATATGAGACAATGCTATCTATATCTCACAACTAAATAAAAGATGGCTAAGAAAGCCTGGTTAATGGGGAATCTAATTACGGCGAAATGGCGAGCATCCCTAACAGGGCTGACTATGAGCACACAGGACGCTTCATAATGAAAAAGTGACGGCTCCAGAGATTCCTTATGTAGCACATACCTCAGAGACTTGTCTGCAGAGTTGTATCTGGAAAGACCTTTACAAATTGTCCAGTGTTTTTTCCTATTTTCTCACAGAGAGTGAGGAAAGAAGGAAGAGCTTGATCTCCCCACAGGGAAGGTTGACCCCAAAGATTTAGAGATAAAGAAAAATAATGGAGTTGTCAAAAATGATTCCATGCTCCCCATGGGCTTGATAGATATTTGTCAACTCTTATCAGGTGGGTTGTCATTACAACTTTTAGCTTTCCCTAGAAAAGAAGAAGCTACTGGCTCTACAATACGTTCTTAAATCATTATGCAAGAGGGAGATTAGGGAGAAGGCTCAGTGATTGTCTTCTAAACATGACGATGACTTGAGTTCAAGCCCCAAAACCTACATTATAACGATTGGGCGTGCTGGTGTAATCCCAGTGCTGGGAAATTGGAGAAAGTGGGATCTCTAGAGCTTGCTGGCCAGTCCGTCTTGACTATGAGAAATTCTATATTTAAAAAACAAAGAAGGCAGACAGCATCAGAGGAATAGTACCAGATGTTGCCCTCTAACTTCCCCCTAGACACACATGAACCTGCATGCACATGTACACACACACACACACACACACACACACACGTACACACACACTACAACAGAGGGAATTATGGCAGATCCTACTAGGGCTGCATGAGAAACATCTAATATTTGGTAACAATGTGCTATGGTGGATTACTGGTGTATCATTTCAGATATTGAAGAAAGGAAGAAGGGAGGTGGTAAGAAGATTCACATTACAGAACAGTGAAATGAAATATATATGTAATTTATTCAGCAACTATAGCCAGAGAATGTTATGCCTTAGAGCAGCATAAACTATTTTATTTTATTTTATTTTATTTTATTTTATTTTATTTTATTTTATTTTATTTTATTTTATTTTATTTTATGTCTTTGAAGAACAATTCAAAACAACAATTACCACTGGTGGTGCAGAACAATTTTTAGTCGGAGGTGTTAATGATACAAAACAAGCTGGGGACAGATGAGATCATCAGCGTCACCAAGCAGAGTAGCCGTGTTGACCTACAGAAGATCTTAGACCTTATTCATAGCATCCCCCAAATCAGAATAAATAGGTGACAGTCAGCTCTGTGGTGATGGTAAGAAGCTATTAACATTCCCTCATGGAAACAGGTGGGGAGGACCAGGAGACTCTCCTGACTTCCCGGGCACCACTGCCTCTTCCCCCTGCTACTCATGAACTTGGAGGGCGTGGCAGTTATATAGGAGATGGGAGGTTGACTGTGACTGGATTCCTCTGCAGAGCAGTGTCAGGAGCCATCCACACTGAAGTGGGACGTAGATGCTGCTGCCCTACAACTGCTCGTGTTCCTGTAAGTAACCCCAACAAACTTATTGGCTCACCACGTGGAGTCCAGTGGAAGCCTGTCTTTGCTCTGCCCGTGCCCTCTCTATGCAGAGTGCATAGACTTTCTTTATATCTGTTCTGAAGCCATGCAAGAAGCAGCTCTCTGGGTAGCCCATAGCCCAGCCAAAGGGACACAAGCTGAGTCATCAGGCTCTGTATGTGAACAATGAAGACTTAGCTTGAAGTGCAGACAAGGTGATGCTGCCCAGGGTGATCCATGGTGAATTCTGCAGCAGGGTCACAGACCCAGGGCAAGGAGATTGTCCTCAGAAAGCAGGCAGGCCTTCTTCGATGTATTTCAGGAAGTCTGTCTTACAAAGCACAGACTGGCTGCCCTTGTTTTCCTGAGCTCAACTTACAGGTTGTGTTCTCAAAGGAGGCTTCTCCATTCTCAAGTGGGGAGAAGCTGATTCCTGGGGGGGGGGGGGTTGGAATCCTTCTTATATGTAAACACACACACACACAGGAACACACACGTGCACACGCACCTCTGTGAGCATGCACGAACACATGCACAGTAACTAAGGATAGTGAAATTCCAAAAGGGAACAATTATGAATACAAAGATTCTTAGGCCACAGGAGGTTGTTAGAGAAAGTAATCACGCCTTCTAAAGCCCAGTGACGAAAACCCTGATGTTCAGAGCTACCGGACAGATGCATCAGAACTTTAGGAGAGAGGCTAGACAGACCAGGACATGTTTAATGTGTATTTAAAAAAAAAAAAAAAAAAAAAGAATATGGGAGCAGAGTTCCTGTCTCCGAGAACCTCATTTACCCACACCCCCATGAAGCAGACACTTTGGAACTGAAGCAGGTGTTGTGCTTGGACAGAATCACACTGCTGGGATCCTCAGGCAGGGATTTGTTGTCCCTGTCTCTGTAGTGGGAGAAGACAGAGCGTCCAGAGAGATTTGCCATCGACAGACGTGTGTTGAGGGACTTGGAAAAGGAAGAGAATAATATAGATTGGGAAATGGTCATTCTTTCTAATTAACCAGCCATGATTCCAGTCCAAAGTTGGACTCCTCCTGTTGCTACTAAGATCTACCCAGAAAGCTGAGGAGAGAAAGCAAAAAACACCCAAAAGAAAGTGGAAAAGCAGCATGTGACAGTGGGTGTTTGTACTCTCTAGTACTCAGGAGACTGAGGGCAAGAATATCATGGGATTTGAAGCCTGCCTGGATGACACAGAGAGGTCCTATCTGAAAGACAGAATGAAAGACAGGAGAGGGGCAGGAGAAGGAAGGGAGGTGTGGAGGAGGAGAAAGAGGAAGGAGGAGGAGGAGATGAGGGGAGGGGAGGGCATGGGGAGGAGACTGGAGGGGAGAGAAGGAGAAGAGAGGAGGGGAGGGGAGAGGGAGAGCAAATAAGGGAAGGGTGCTAAGGTTTATTTATCATCTGATCATTCCAGGGTGTTGGCTCACTGAGGTAGCTCCTGGCTCCACAGTTTTCCTAGGGTCACTCATTTCTTCAGCCACTTACTGGGTGTCCCCTCCATGCCAAGCAGCATCCTGAGCCCTGGGTTCAAATGGACCTAGTGACAAACACGAGCCTTGGCCCCAATGCCAGGGCAGAGTTTTACTTTCAGAGAGGTGCAGACTCTCATAGGTTCCCACATCTTCATTTTAATAAAATTTCTCTCCCCTCCACTCATTAGCAGAGTGTGATAAGGGTATATTTTCTGACTATGTCATATGCGTGAGCTCCTCCTTTGGCAGGCTTTTTAATCCGTGTCTGAGGGCAGTCAGGACTAAATGAAATTATGAGGACGAAAAAGGAAAATGCAAAATAAAAAAAATAGTTTTAATTGGCTAACTCTGATCTGCCTGCTGTGATTGTATCACTGGCTTGGCAGCTTGTCACTTGTGGTTGCTAGGCAACCGTGAACAGGGAGGCAAACATGTCAGCCTGTGTTTTCTGTCCTGTTGTTTGAGTCTCTCACAGAGTCTGGGACTGAAGGCTGGTCCCATCTGACCCTTAACAGAAGCTTGGGATGCCCCATGTGTTCCTGTGCATAGCTCCCCTGGTTTCAACTCAAAGCTGCCTTCTCAGGGAGTTCTTGGTAAAACTCCAGCCCTTACTCAATGCCCTAGCTGTGGTCTTATCAGAAAGACTCCAGTGACCCCTGCTTCAGTCTTCCTGAGCCCTGAGGTACATCAACAGAGCAGGGTGAGCGCTGGGGGCAGAAGAAACAGACTGCTTGCCTTCTCTGTCCAGTGGGACCTTCCCTCTCATACTCTCCTTCTTGTTCATAAGTTCACAAGGAGCCAGTTGGACAGCCTGGGTCTGTTTGACTTGTGCAAGCCATGTGCTTCAGGCATGTTGCTCAGCCCATCTCTGTTTTCCCAACCTGGAGAAATGAGTGTTGTCATATGGAGATATCACTTAGCTCCCAGGGTGCTGCTAGGGTCTTACTGAGAGGAATTCATGCAAACATGTTGACTTATCACCTAAGATGTTTGGTGAAGGAGTTATAACTGCATCCCTGCCCCGACCCCAGCCAGGCATCTTAGAGTACTCTGCAGCGTTTGAGGATCTCAGAAGCTAGAAAGGAAGCTAGTTAAAGGTCCCAGAATGTCCCCATTCTCTGAGTTAGAAATGAGACTCAAAAGGCCAGGGTGATGTGTCCGAAGCTGCATCACAGAAACTGGAAGCAGGGGCTCAGCTGCCACCGTGAAACTTGACTGGCATGGGGTATGAAGAATTGGATGCTGCAGGTGATAGGTCTGAGGGTTTGTCCCGGGTACTCAGAGCAGCGTTCAAAGGACACAGCCTCCCAGAAGAACAGATTGCTTTCTGGGGAGACAGCACACAGTATCATGGAAGCTGCCTGGGCTTCCCTTGAAGTTGAGAGGGTTCTCTAACACCCGCAGGAGAATCTGCCTGCTTTACCGTGGTTTCCAAATACTCCCCTGTTCTGCCTTTAGTTCTCAATCAGTCCGGTTCCTCCCCCACCTTACTTGTCTTCTTGCTGATCCTCAGACCTGAGATCGCTAGCACTGAGGTATGAGATGCTGCAACAGAGATGCACACGACTCCCTTCTTGGCTTGCTTTATGCCATCTCTGAGGTAAGGTAGTATGCTTATCAACACCTTCCCCAAATTTCCCATCTAGCATTGAAGCCCTTGTCCATGAATTCTCTGCCCCAGCCCTGCGATTTATTTATTTACAGGAAAGCATCAGCCGTTCATCATCTCACTGAGTTTCCACCAGGAGGTAGATTTTGGTTCCTGGTTATCTTCCTAGTGCTTGAATGAGGCCTGACACCTGAAGTGATTGATAAAATGCATGCAGACTCTCCTGAAGGCGTCAGAGGACCCTCTCAGCTTCAAGGGAAGTCATTGTCTAGAAGCCTCCGGTGTGAGGTTCTTTCGCCCCACTCTTCCCCATTCTCACTCCCTAACTTCTCTCCATCCCTCAGAAGGCAGGGGCAAAGGGGTTCCTTTTGGAATTTCTGCTCTTACCTCTTCACCTTGGGGTGGGGTAGGGGTTGTATCAGTTATTGTTTTCACTGCTATGACAACATGCCTGACAGAAGCAAGCTATGCAAGGAGGGCTTTGTTTTGGCTCACAGTCTGTTAGTCTGACCCAGCAGGGAAGGAGGAGAGAAAGCAAAGCAGCCTGCAGTCAGGAAGCCGAGAGGAGTGAGCACTGCTGCTGCTGCTGAGCTCCCCTTTATTCTATCTGGAAGCCCCACCCACAGATCATTGCCACTCCACATCAATAGCTTTTCCCACACCAGTTAACCTAATCTGGAAACTCCATGGCAGACATGCCCAGAGGCTTTCCTTCAAGGTGATTCTAGCTTCTTTTGAGTTCACTATCAGTGTCACTTCAGTATCAACCATCCAATCATGTTTCCTGGTGTTCCATTGGGGGCCTGGTTCATCCATAGTGGGAAGAATAACAAATAAGAAGAGTCTGGCTTGGGTGATGCCTTCTCTGATCCTAATCCTGATCCCAAAGCCCCATCCTTCCCTCCAAACTAAGCCCAAAGAGCCACATGGAATCCACGAGATTCATCCTCATAGTCCCAAGTCAGGGTATTGACCCTGGGATAGCACAAGTGTGTCCAATGTGTCCAGATGGCTACAGCCAACATTGACAGGATGCCATCTTGCCAGGTGTGATTTGGCAGTGGCCATTCTTTGCTTCGAGGCCATCCTATCATATCAGAATGCTTAGCAGCCTTCCTGAGCTCTACCCACACACTAGTCGCACTAGCGCCACAACCAAAATGGCTGTGGACGTGAACAAAGGATCACTCTGAAACAACGTGGGTGTCCTCCCATTGAGAAACATGGGCCCAGTCCTTTACTATAAATTAATTAGTTCACTCCTCACATCAATGCTAGAAGAATGTACTATTGTCCAATTGGTATGGTGTATAAATGAGCTCAGTGACACTCCAAGAGATCAGGCAACACAACTAGGAGTCAGCAGAATGGAGACATGAACTAGGTCATCTGGCTTTTGTATTTATGTAAGGAACTACCAATTAATAAGGGCTAGAAGTTGAGTAAAGGATGAGGATGGGAGATTACTAAGTGGTATTAGTGTTTGTAGTATCCAAATGCTATTCTACTGCCCTTATGTGGATTACTTGGTTTACTCTAGCCTTTAGGCAGCTGTTGTTACCTACACCATTATTCAGGATAGGAAACTGAGGCACAAAAAGAGCCCACCTAACTGGAGGGGAATCAGGCATAATTCAAAGCTGAGCAGACTGACTCTCAGACTCCTGGTTGGGAAGTGAGGGAAGGAAGTCCCATCTGCGCTGAGCCTTGCAAAGTCACAGTGCCCTCTGCTCGGCTTTCTCTGCCAGGTGAGCCTGATGCTATGCCCACGTTCTTCTAAAATAGCTTCTGTACTTTGCACACTCAATGCACCTGACTCCCCAGGGCACCTAGCCCTGAGGTCACAGAAGCAGCTTTTATGTTCCAAAGCGGTTTCACACATAAAGCCAAATATGTGAGGGCAAGTGCCAGGGGCTCCCTCCAAGGCTGAACTTCCAAAATGGGGTCAGCCTTCACCTGCATCCTAACCAGGCTTAACAGAAGGCGGGGATGGGAGATCCTGAGGGCTTTTTCACTCCTTAAAAATGAAAAAGAGAAAACACAAGGCACAGCCCTCAATTCTCCCCCTTATAGTAGTTACCAAGGCAGAGGTGGTTTGTGTGCTCCTGACATGATTGCCTCGGTGTTTAAAATAATGGCCTGGTCGCTTTCTTGTAGCCCATTCAGCACGAGCCCAAATAGAATTATTGGGGAATTGTAACATAATGGATAAAATGTTTCTTCTGACCTTGGCTGTGGCTAGGTGTAGTGACACAAGGAAGCAAGATCCCCAGGACAATTTGCAATGCCTTCTCCAAACAAGATGACCCCAAAGTGTCAGGAAGACCAGTGTGAAGGGACAGTAGTTTATCACATGCCTCCACAGTGAAGGGAAACAAGCTCAGATTCTCTTACACCCTCTCAGCTTCACCAAGATGCAGAGAAAAAGGCAACTCTGGAGACTTAAAATATAGGTGATGTTATCTAGAGCCCAGGAATCTGAATTCCTTTTGATACTGTCACCAGAAGCAGAAAAGCAGCTTCTATATTTTTCCACCTATTAATCTGATGACTGCTCCACTGCTAAGAGCAACACCCAGTTGCTGAGGATTCTGGGAAATATAGTTTTGAAGCATCTTGCTGTGCTAGTGGAGTGGGTCATATATAAGGACAGTCACAGACCTGAGATCCAATAGACAGAATGTGGTAAAGAGGGTTGTCTTAGTTACTGTTCTACTGCTGAAAAGAAAATACGTGACCAAAGAAACTTATAGAATAAAGAATATAGTTGAGGGCTTGCTTTCAGTTCCAGAGAGTGAGTCCATGACCAGCATGCCAGGGCACTGGCAGCAGGCAGGCAGGCATGATGCTGGAGTACTAGCTGAGAGCTCACATCCGATCTACCAGTTTCAGGCTGCGAGTGTGAGGAGAGGATACTAAGTGAGATTGTTCTTGGAATGGAATTTTAAAACTTCAAAGCCCACCCCCAATGATACACATACTCCAAATAAGGCCACACCTTCTAATTCTTCCCAAACAGTTCCATTAACTGGGGACCAAACACTCAAATATATAAGCCTTTGGGGACCATTCTTATTCAAACCACCACATGGTTTATATTCTTTTACAGTCAGAGAAGTGATTAAGAACCAAAATAATCTAGAAACCATATTTATAATACATTAAAATAAAATAAATATATCATAAATAAATTAAAATAAATGAGCTTAAAGCGCAACAGACTATCGAGTAAAGGTGGGGCTGTGCACACACAAATGGCTCAGCATATCTACCCAGTGGGATGTTACTCAGGAGGTAAATCACAAAAACGTTAGTGTACACATCAACATGGTTGTGGTAATCAGCTTTGTGTCACCAAGACAGAAAAATATTTGAGTCAACAGTTTAGCAAGTGCAAACATTCATTTTTGGCTCACAGTTTCAGAGTACTTATTCCATGGTCATTTGGCTTTGTGAGTACACGGTATAGGAAACTGCTTACTTCCTGGTGGTCAAGGAGGAAGAGAGAAAGAGGATGGGGGGCGACGGAGAGGTGCTAGGGTCTCAGCACTTCCTCCAGATAGGCACCGTTCAACATCACTACCGTCAGCTGGAAACCAAGCCTTCAACATATGAACCTTTGGGGAAAATATTTCAGATGAAACCACGACAAGGGATTGATCTCAGTAACAATGGCTGAGCGAAATACTCCACAGGAAAAAAATTATAATGGTATTCGATCTATTTTAAGTTCCAAAACCCAAAAAAGAAAACACAACTGCTTAGGTAGACATAACTGGGTGGCAAAGCCACAAAGAGAACTGAGGGGACAACGTCAGAACTGTGGTTATAGCAGAAGATAGGAGACATGTCCAGATGATGTCGTGTATGTGTGTGTGTGTGTGTGTGTGTGTGTGTGTGTGTGTGTGTGTGTGTGTGTGAGAGAGAGAGAGAGAATGTATGTGTATAGTCAATGCACAGGAGCACACGTGCACACATGCCAGACAACTTCAGGTATCGTTCCTCAGAAAGTCATATACTCTATTTTAAAGATTATTATTGGGCTGGAGAGATGACTCAGCGGTTAAGAGCACCAATTGATCTTCCAAAGGTCCTGAGTTCAGTTCCCAGCAACCACATGGTGGCTCACAACCATCTGTAATGGGATTTAGTGCCCTCTTCTGGTGTGTCTGAAGACAGCTGCAGTGTACTCATATAAATAAAATAAATACATCTTAAAGATTATTATTATGTGTGATCTCATGTGTGCAGATGTGTGTGCAGGGGCACTCGCCTGTGCATATGTAGAAACCAGAAGTTAATGTTAATTGCCTTTCTCAACTGTCCTCTGCAGTATGCTTTGAGACAAGGTCCCCCGTTAAGCCGGCAGCTCCCCATTACCGCTCACAAGGTGCATCAGTGAGTCTTCAGTGTCTAATGTCTCCTGCCCTCTAACACTGCCACGCCCAGTTTTCACATGGGTCCTGGAGGATGGAACACTAGTGTTCCTGCCTGTGTGGCAGGTACTGTACCCACAGAGCCATCTTCCCAGTCTATCCATTTTATTTTTGACACAGAGTTTCTCATTGGTCTGCTGACTGGCACTGCTAGGATGGCTGGCTAGCAAGCTTCAGGGATGTGCTTCTCTCTTCCTCCTCAGTGCTAGGCATTATAAACCCTTGCTTTTGATTTTTGGCCCCTAAGGATCAAACTCAGGTCCTGATGCTAATTACTTCACCAATTGATCCATCTTCCCAACCGATATAGGAGTATTCTGAGTCATCAATTGGATGATAGGAAAATCAGTGTCTGTTACATTGTTTAAATTCTCTCTCCCTCTCTCTCTGTGTCTCTCTCTGTCTATCTCTTTCTGTTTCTGTCTCTCTCTCTCTCTCTGTTTCTCTGTCTCCCTGTCCCTCTCTGTGTCTCTCTGTCTCTCTCTGACTGTCTCTGTCTCTGTCTCTCTCTCTCTCTCTCTCGTGTGTGTGTGTGTGTGTGTGTGTGTGTGTGTGTGTGTGTGTGTGTGTGTGTGTGTATCCTTTTGGCATACATCACAGTGAACTTGAAAGATGGGGGGGTGGGGAGAGAAACATAAAGAGAAAAATCCAAACTGTGCAATGATATCAGCAAACGTGCAGCACTATTTTGCATCCAAGAACTGTAAATTTAAATAAACAGCAACTCATTAACAATGGATTAACACAGATGTTAAACCCTGGTTTGCACTAGGGCAGTGAGAGATTCTGTTCTCTAGGCAAAACCATCCGTGGCCTCACAGTTCTAGGGAGCTATTTGGCAGCTTGCATCAGGAACTTTGAAAAATGCCTGCATCTAGGGAAAATGGCTCAAAACTCCAATAAAAAGTTTTATGCACACGATCACGGTCATTTTACTGTTGTCATAATAGTGAGAAATTAAGGAAGATTATGGGAACAACTAAATCATGATGGATACAATGAGGCATTATCCAGCACTTAATGATGATTGCAGAGATTGTCATTATCCTGGGGAAATGCTTATGTCGGATTATTTAGTGAGAAAAGGCAAAGCAGGAGCTCCATACCCACAATGACCCCGCCCACTCACAGTGGAAAGAAATGCAGCAGCATCAGTAGCCACTGCTTTGGATGCGAAATCACCAATGCTCCCCCCCCTTTCCTGTATTTTCCAATTTTCTAAAATGTGCAATTATTACTTTTATGGTGGGGAGGGGAGTGTGTGGGGATTTAATAAAGAATAAAAGTCCAGTTTGACCCATGTCCCCCCCCACACACACACATACAAGGCTGTATTACACAGAGCTTCAGCTTTAGGCCTGGCATAATTCCAAGAACATTGTCCTGGCAAAGAGATGGAAGGCAAGGTCATCCCCACAGGCATCCTTCATTTCTACCTGAGCTTACACATCGATAGAAAGTGCAGTCTGCAGCTAGTGATTGTGGTGCTGGCCATTCTCTTAGCCATACCTGTTATTCCTGGGAGGTGAAAATGCTATCCCCATTTTAGTGTTGGAGAAACTGAGACGGAGCTGGCTTATGATGCTAAACATGGCCACTGAGTGACACAGCACCGTGTCTCTTTCTTCCCATAGGATGAAACGCCAGAGTAGAGTACATTATCATAGTCACAGAAACTTGGCTGGGAAGTCACTCAGCCTGGATGGAGAGTTCCACTCAACTCACTGCTTCTGAGACTTCACATGGGTTTTATTTAGCTTCCTGGTGCCTCAGTTTCAACATAGACAGATGGGAATAAGAATGACATCTTATAAGGTGTGATGCCAACCAAGCTATTCGATGGTCCCTGCACTCAGGGAGGACATACAGTCATATTTTTAGCTGAGCAGAGGATGGGACTGCCTAAGGACTGGCTCATCCACTGGAATAATATTTGAGATGATCTGGTCCAAGATTTAATGGCATGGATGGGGACAATGAAGACAGAAAAGGGGCCTAAGCAGAGCTCCCCATTATGAGCAACTATGGTTCCTAATATGTTCTGTCCATCATTGTGTGGGCTGTCACAGCTGATTGTCTTTGGCCAACAACAGGTAGACTAGGTTACCATAACCTTGAAAAGCAACACACACACACCCCAGGAAGTGTATTCCTCATGGTTATATTATCCTGGGGCCACTTTGCACAACAGGAGGGAGACGAGCAGACACCACAAATTAAGAAAGAACTTGAGAGAGGTATCCTTGCTCTGTCCAGAGCTGAGAAATGATCATGGACTTTACAGAGCCCCACCTTATTCCTAAAAGTTTTGTGTCTCTGTCAAGGTGAACACACATCTGTAGATGTCTCTTTCAGACCAGTTGCAGTTGCGCTGTTGGGTGTGGCCTCTGTAGTTTCTCCCTGCCCCACACCTATCTTCCAGCTCCCTGAGCAGAATAGAGATACTGTCTAGTTCTTCCTCAGTAAGGTTTGTTTGCTAATTGTCTTTTTATCTGGCATCTGAGTGGCCAGATGTAGGTGCTGTGACAGAGATCACAACGTAATACAGGTCCTTCTTCTCAACCCAGTCCTGCTGCCTGCCTTTGTAGGTGACCACCCTATGCTGTCCTAAGATACCAGACAGCAACTATAACTCTGGAGAGCTGCTGCTGTGGATGCAAACAACCTTTGGGGAAGAAGCCTGGCTGTATCTTCTAAGACTAAATATATCCCAGTATATCTAGCACTTCCACTGTTGGGTACATGTTCAGGAGAAAGGAGTGTTTATGTTCACCCAAATGCATAGCTTAAAAGGTTTATGATGGCTTTATTAATAACAAGCAGAAAGTGTGACCTTTATGCTCATCAGCTGGGAAATGGATAAATCTATTATAGCAATATTCGCTCAATGGGATTTTATACAGCAGTAAAAAAAAAAATGAATAAAATATAGCTGCAGTCAACAGCATGGGCCTGTCCCACATGGTAACGGTGAGGAGAGCATGATCATGCTGAATTCATTGCATGATTGATCAATCAATTCATATTTTCATTGACTGAGGCTGAGTATCCCTATATGGCCCAGCTGACTGAAAATTGACAATTCTCCTGACTCAGTGCCTGGCTGACCTTCTGACTTTATGACGGTGTAAAAGACTTATGATTCAATTTGAAATTTGAAATTATGATTTTAAAAAATAATTTGCATCTCTCTCTCTCTCTCTCTCTCTCTCTCTCTCTCTCTCTCTCTCTCTCTCTGTGTGTGTGCGTGTGTGTGTGTTGCGAGTGTATGCATTTGGCACTGCATGCATTGCATGTGGATATCAGAAGACAACTGTGGGAACTTGTCCTCCCCTTTCACCATATGGGTTCCAAGGACTAGACTCATGTTGTCTTTTCAGCCTTGCTGACAAGGTTTTTACCCTCTGAACCACCTCACTGGCCCAAATTGTAAATTTTTATTACTTCCTCTACCAATGATTCTTAATCTGTTGTGTGATCCTCTCATGATGCTAAGAAGTAGCAGTGAACCACAGCCCCCAACTAACTGCAGGATCATGGCAGGAAACCACACAGTCTGCAGCTGCAGCCATTGTGCTCAACTGATTTGGGAATGCACAGCACTTACTACTCACCTCGCTTTCAGGTTACAGTGGATTGGCTGAACATAACCCTGCGGTAAGATGAGGAGCATCTGGGTATAAAGTTCAAGTCACTCAGAAGAACCCTAGAATGCTAGAAGTCACATGGTGTGTTTTGCTGTGTGTGTGTGTGGGGGGGGGTTGTATGCTAGCTACTAAGAAGTTAGGGAGAGACTTCTATAGTGGTACAAATGTTCTAACCACAACATCGAATGGAGTGGCATCTCTACAGGCCTGTTGTGTAAATTTTCCTTAGGTTTTACACTTTAACATGCTCACAGGGACTGGGGCATGGTTCAGTAGATGTGCAAGCATAAGGACCTGAATTCAGATCCCTAGAACGCAACCATGACCTTGGTGCTCCTGCAGCAAGATGAGAGGCAGAGCCCGGGGAATCCCCAGATGCTTGTGTGCCAGTTAGCCTGGCATGTAAAGCATAAACAATAAAAACTCCATCTCAAGCAAGCTGGAAAGTTCTCCACCTTCAGGGACATGCTGTGGTATACACGTACCCGTATTCACCCACACAAACATGTATACCCACAGTAAGCAATAAATGTGTGTATTGTTCTATAAATAAATACAATAAAAAATGTAGAATAAATCCTGCCAGCTGGGTCACTAAAGATACACCAAGGATGCTAAGAATCAGCATAACCAATCCCTCTGAGCAAGTCCGTAGATAAGACTATCTTCTAAATCAGCTTTGAAGCCTGGGTACCATGCAAATTCTTTTTCTCCAAGTCTTCATCCCAAGGCTGGCATAAATACCTGCCTGAGACACTGCTGGTATTGTACCCCAACACCGTCTCCTTGTGTGTCTGCCTGTCCCTCAGGACTGCATAGTTCAGGTTCAGAGACTCTGTATCATGCATCTCCTTCCTCCATTTCCCCACAGAGGGCCTGGCTTAGGGCAGATACACTATCAGCGAGACAAGTGGTGGGATGCTCAGGAGAATGAATAAACACAGCAACTGCAAATCTGACATTCTAGAAATGCTGCCTGTGTGCTGTGAGTATAAAGACATGATGCAGGCCAGTGGTTCCCAACCCTGGGAGATCCCCTGACCTCTGAGGTCAACCGGAA
Organism: Uromys caudimaculatus; assembly: GCA_028551405.1. NCBI lineage: Eukaryota > Metazoa > Chordata > Mammalia > Rodentia > Muridae > Uromys > Uromys caudimaculatus. Next base: position 79,707,392 of record CM052703.1, read on the forward strand.
ATAGTCAGAGATAGTTGAGATGATCTCAGCCAGCTGGGTGACAATACTGCCCCTTGGGATGACGTTAAATCCCTATAAGATGCAGGGCTACACTCCTTTCTCTATTGCAACACAATCTTCATCTAATTCCAGCTGTCGATGGTACCCAGGCTGGGAAGTCCTGGTGTGAAGGACCGTCAGCTTAACACAAGAAGAAAGCTGCTGGTTCCCACACGAGCAGTCAGTCTACTTAGTAGCTGTGTGGCTTGGGGTAAATGTCAGAGCCTCTTTGAGTCTTCTTATGGGCGCGAGGAAGGCTGATGCCTACCTGTTACTTGAGACAGAAAGGACAAAACAAGCTGAGCTATGGGGAATCACCTGACACTGACACACACAGTGTCACTCAGTGACACTCAGTTCTGTTCTGTCCCCAACCTTCACATTTGTAATCCCTTCCCCAGAGTCACAGATTGGCAATCTTTAATAAGAGAAAGAGCTGTGAGGCTGCCTCTGCTGAGGGGGCTGCTAAAGAGCATAGAGGCCTGGGAGAATGTGTTGTGTTTGCCAGGTACATTAGTAGACTCTACTAATGAAATGCATCATTAATAGATAGGTCTCAGGACCACATCTAATCCCCATGTAATGATCTGTCCCTCCCCAACACAGATGCCCTAGAAGCTTGGATCAGAAAGTCTGCTTCTCTGGACCTTGTCCTCTTGTCTCTAATCCCACACAAACGCACTGGGCCCTAAGTGGGCAGGGCAATACTCACAGTTCTAACCCAGAGACACTGTAAAGGGAGGCTAAACCTTGCATTTCACAAAGAAGAAGTGAGAGCTCCTATAGCCTCTATCCAAACCTGCTCACTCTTCTCTATGCATTCAGGAGAATGTCAGGCCCAGAGGAGCCTGGAACTCTGTGTGTGTGTGTGTGTGTGTGTGTCTGTGTGTGTGTCTGTGTGTGTGTCTGTGTGTGTGTCTGTGTGTGTGTCTGTGTGTGTCTGTGTGTGTGTGTCTGTGTGTGTGTCTGTGTGTGTGTGTGGGTGTGTGTGTCTGTGTGTGTCTGTGTGTGTGTTTCTGTGTGGGTGTGTCTGTGTGGGTGTGTGTGTTCTCTGCTAAGTTTGGTTGTTCACAATCCTGAGATCTCACACTACAGAGACTCTGGGTGACTTCTGCATTTCTACTATTCACACTGAACAGGGCAGGGCACCCTTGTCTTCAGGTGCAGGCTATTTCTCTTTACTTGTCAGGCGAGGTAACTGGTAACCTGAGGTAGACGACAACCACCTAGAAGAAGAACCAGATGCCTGTCGTTCATTGCTCGGCTCCAACTCGCCCTTGGAAACATGACTGGTCAAATCCTTCACCTATCGCCCCACCTCCTAACTGAGCAAATCTTTGTTCAGCTGCACAGCCAGCAGCACAAACATGGTCCATTGTTTCTCATCTGACAGCACAGAAGTCAAAGCCTTAGATCCTCTGTCCCCTCACCAGGTTCTCATCCATTGTTTTCAAAGAACACAACTTCAAAGGAGTGTGTGTGGTCACTCTTTCTATATTTTCATCTCTGTTTTTACATACTTTCACCGAATGGCCCCAAGTGGGCCTATCTAAACAACTATGGCCATCATGTCCGTGAATCCTGCATGCATTTCTCTGAGCCAGAGCTTTAGCTTCCAGGAGTGTGTGTCATCAATAACCACCTCCTTCATCCTTAAACACTTATTTCTTCTTCTCTTGGCTATGTTATCATAACATTAATAGTTAATCTTATTTGCCAATTGCACTGGACTGAAGGATACTCAGGAGCTCACAGAGGAATGCCTCTGAGGTTGTTCACAAGAGTATTTCCAGAAGAGTGTGGATCCCGGGATATTTGGCATCTTCAGGTAGTACTGAAAACAGGTGCAGACCGAGGAAGCAGGTCACTGGCAGTCAGCATGCTGCTGGGGCCATTTCCTGCCCTGACTCCTGTGTACTCCTTTCTCTGTTTCATGTCTGTCACGATGTAAGCAGCTGTGTTCCACCATGCTTCCCATGCCATGACGGACTGTGAGCCTTCCCTCTGAAACTGTGAGCCTTGCTCCACTAAGTTATCTGTGTCACGCAGTTAGTTCACAGTGGTGAGTAGAGAGGGAAGACTACAGCACCCTCATTTTCCTCCTCACTGGGCAACCTTGGCTGACAGTCCCTGTCCTTTGATCCTCTGCTCTGGTCAACCTAAGACATTTAGTGTCCCGGGCTCAGTCCTAGGAAAGCTCTAACTTCTTTTCTCATCTGCGGAATGATCTTTTCCAACTTCAGGGTTCCAGATATATCCACATGCTGATGCCTCTGTAGCTTGGATCTCCAGGTCTCACATCGATCTCCAGACTGCTCTGCTCACGTCCCAGTCCCCACCATAGATGCCTGCTATGTAAAACTGAACAGATTTAAGAAGGCTTCATGTCAGGACTTTGTCCTACTTGGGGTTTTTCCTGAGAACAGGAGAGAACACAACCAGCTTGTTTCTCAAGTCAGAATCCTAGCCACGTGCATTGTAGCTCATGCCATCAGCTCTCAGAGAGCAACATACAGAGCATGCTCTCCTCTATGTATGTCCCACTGCACTCAAGGTCAGTGCCCTGAAATCTCCACCTCCCCCACAGACCTCTGTGAAGTCCTGTTTTCTATTATAGCCACATATGGCTAGGCTATGTTTGTTCAAAAGTCAACTCATATTGAGATATGTACATTCCTACCCCATACTACAGGTCCCATGCCTACATTTCATGGTAACAAACTTAAGGATGTGTGTGGTGTCCTTTGCACAATCAAACAATAAAGCAGCCTCTTAGTGTTTGTGCAGGTGTCCTCAAGTGGTTCATCTTGTTCTGTTCTCTGTACCTCACACCTAAAGAGACAGCTCTGCCCATAGGATACTAGATGAGAACTTCTACCTTATACCAGTGCTTAGTATTATGCTATATAAATATAAAAGTGTATTCAAGCAGTAATCTATGACACTTAGGTGGTTTCCGTCATGTGCGGCCTCACATAATCCCATGATGCCCTTGTCTCTAGAGTTGTCTTATGTATGCCTTATCTGCAGATGAAACGTTACCCACAGTAGGTTTCTGAGTCAAAGGGAACAAGGAAAAGGTGTGTAAGTCAGCACCACTGTTTGGGGGTGGAGGTGGGGGTGGGCGACTTTTAAGTGGAAAGTTAGGTGCTGCCCAGTGCAAAGCTCTCCAGTGGCTTCAGTTGCAGATCTGAGGAATTTCAAGGGCTCCATCTGGCCCCCAGAGCTTGCTTTCTCTAAACTGTGTCACTCAGATATTTATATTTCTAGAACATTCTGATTCCTCTTGCCTTTGTGACGATTTAGCTTGCTACTGGGCACAATCTTCATTTTTTTTTTTTTAACTCTTTCTTTTCAGATTAAAGATCACTGCCTCTAAAAGAATTCTAGGATGTCCCTCACTCCTGGCATCACCCTGACTTAATCTCACATTCATTTTCCCTTTCTATATCCTGCTTCTAGAATGTTGCTAAAGACACTAATGCCCGTATTATTAAATAGACAAAGAGAGGCAAATGCATGTACGGGGAGGAGTGGATATTTTACGAACTGTTGAGAATGCAAGTTAGATTAGCCTGCGGAAGTCCCTCAAACAATTAAAAATAAAATTACTAAAAACTCCAGTAATCTGAGTACTGGGCATGTATCCAGAGGACATGAAATCAGTTTGTCAAAGAGGTATCTGAACTCCTACATTTATTTCAAAAGTATCTACAATCCCTAAGATACAGAATGCCTTCAAGTATTCATCAACTGATGAGTAGATTCAGTAAGTGCATTGTGTATCTACAGCCATGTATCCCTCTCTCTCCACATATATAGAGAAAATATTACATATGTGTAATTCAGCAGGAAATTATTTAGCCATGAAAGGATAAACTGTAGTTATTGGAAAACACATGGATGGACTTGTATTCGAGATTACCTTAAGAGAAGTAAGCAGGGCATAGAGCAATAGATACTGAATGATATCTCCCTGTTATGAAACCTACAAAACGCCAATCTTATAGGAAAGGGTAGGACAGTGACTGTCAGAGGCTGGCAGCAGGGATGTTACAGAGGGAAGTGGGGAGAAATGGGTGCAAAACTACAGTTACCTAGGGAAATGAGTTATGATGTTATGCACAGTAGAGTGGCTATCAGCAAATAACTGTACATAATTCAAAGAAAAAACCGTGAACGGTATCACTGCAAAGAAATGAGCAATGTCTGAGGTGACAGATATGCTAAATACTTTGATATGATCTACCCATAGATGTATCATAGCAGATGTTGGTAAGACCCCTTTATGAGGGCCCAAGTTCAAATCCCTAGGACTTACATAAAAAGCAAGGTATGGGTGTGTGGACCTGTAGCCCTAGAACTGTGAGAGACCAGTCACAGGAGCACCACTGAGCCTTGCTGACTGCAGTCTAGCTCCAAGGCCAGGGAGAGACCCTGACATAGGAGAATAATGTAGAGGAGGGTGATGGAGCCCAAAACCTGAAGGACCTCCCCCTGGTCACCACGCATGGGCACATAGGTATGTACAAACACACATACAGCATATATATAAAACTACAGCACACCCCATAAATGCATATAGTTATTATGTATTAATCAAAAGTAAAATAACATGTTAACACAAAGACTCTAGTTCAGCAGGAAAACAAGTAGCGTCTGTGGTAATAACTATCGCAGAGGCACCCAGACATATTAGTCCCAAGTATCCTTCCCCACATGCTCTGACTGCCTTAGTCCATACACGTACAGTCTAGCATGTCCTCATAACAACAGAGTTGCCTAAGGTCTCACATCCCCGAAGCCCTCCTCACCGTTAAGCAGTGCAGGACTGTAGATAATTTTGCTTCTTGGTTACGTTATCTTGGACTATTACTTAAGCATTTTCCAGGAAGTAAACTTTCTTCACAAACACTCTGGTCTTTTAACCAATTCAAGACAGCTTACATAGAGAGATTCCAAATGTTTTATTCATCTGTTCCAAATATTGTGATAATCTATTTTGTTATTTATATTTTTGTTATTTGGATGAACTCAGCAATAAATATCCTGAAGTATAGACATTTGTTTGTTTTAGATGTTCTAAAACTGGCTTTACTCTATTCAAAGGGTAATATCACTTTAAGTTACCAGATACATTTTATCAAAACTTGTCAGAAAGAATGCAGTAGTTTAAAACCTTCTAGCTGCCTACCAATCAATATTTATAAGCTTTGGTATATTTTCAGTATTTACTAATTTAGTAGGTAAAATTTAAAAATCGTTGCTTTAAAGGGCTGAGAATATGAAATACCTGCCACTTGAGCACAGAGACCTGAGTTGGGATCTCCAGAACTCTCATAGAAAGCAGCATGGTGATACACAACTGTAAGCCCCATGTTAGGAAATGGAGACAAGGGAGTTACTGGAACTCTCTGGCCAGAGCCAGTCTTGCCCAGTTGGTGATCTCCAGATCAAGGGAGGGTCCTTGTTTTTAAAAAGAAGGTAGAAATGGATTGATAAAGACACCTGACATTCATCTCTTACCTGAACACATACACATGAGCACATGTACTCCGCATTCACACATGCACCCATGCGAGAACATGCACACACACACACACACACACACACACACACACACACACACACACACACACACATAGAGGGAGGAGGATGGAGGGAGGGAGGGATGGAAGGGGAGGGAGAAGGGGGAGGAGAGAGAGATTTCTGATGCTTTTCATAACTAATGAAATGGAGTGATTGTCTGGGTCCTCTTAGACGGACTAATATCACGATATCAATGTGCCCTTGCACAGGCTGAAGACAAAGAGGTGGGCTGGCTATATTGGAGCATGGGCCCTTAGTAATCTGGCTGAGACTTTGGTTGCTGTATGGGTATTGCTTCCTTTCTCTCTATTCTGAGGAACAAAGATTACGTCTTCCTGGAAACAATGCCGTTTCCAGGAAATGCATTATGCTTTTCTTTTTCACCTACGATATGATTCCCAGCACCAATGCTGTGTTTCAAGAGCATGCCCAGTACTCTCGAATCATCAGTGGATAGTGTTCAGGGCCCATCACAAAAGTTCCACATGAAGACTTTTCTTCTGCATCTTCCTGACCCATGTTCCCGTTTGCAGAACCTCTCTCCCTTCGGAAGGAAACCCAGGCACGCTGGGTAATCTCTCTTTTCTGTACTGCTCCAGCTAACCTTTAAGTGAATCTGAAAATTTTCAATAATTGTCTTCCCAAACTAGGCATTTTATCCAATAGCAAATTAGCATGTTATAAAGGGTGCTGCACAAATAGCTGACATCGATTCACATGACTTAAAAATCCAGCAAGCCGAGGTATCGATTCATGCTAACAAAATGAAGGGGCACAGCTAATCTTTATAACACATGCTGGGTAGAATGACATTTACAAATTCAGACAGATGGAAGCCAATTGGACTTAATTCTTTAAGGATTAAACTGATGGAGGCAATTAGACCTGAAGAGGCGAGCAGTCTCACGGCTGGGAATTGAGACTCAGCCTCTGGGGTCCAGGTCTCAGTTACCCACTTCCTTGGCTAACTATGGCTTCCTGCTGTCCTGCTGACCAGCTACTGGGATGAAGTTTCCCATGACTACCCATGTTAATTAAATTGGTTTCCTTTTTTTTTTTAAGTGCATGCTATTGCTTCTATTTGCCTCTTTGACTTTTAATAACAACCTCTCTGAAGGAGCCTGGGCTTAAGACCATCCCAGGTTGAGGCTATTCCTACGGAATACCAGATGAGTCCAATAAAGGACATGCTGGGACGGAATACAAATATTCTCTTTGTATCTGAGTCTATGCTGGAATTAGACACAATGAGTCTGCAAAAGCTTGGAAATGCTCAGAATTGACTTTTTTTCCAGTTTAAAAAATAATAATCAGGCTTGCCTCCAAGGTCTTAGTCTCCTAGAACAGCCCTGCTTCCATGTCCAAGCGGTTCTAAGGTTGGGTTGATAAACATCACCTGAAGAACAGAAAACCCAGGTGATAACCTTCTAGGTAACTTGCAGCGTCTTAAAACCCCTAATGCCTCTGCTTATCAGACAAACAGACATTGGGAATCGAGGGGCATTTGTAATCATGGAGAGTCACAGAGAGCTCCGTGTGTGGAAATCAAATCCTGCCAACAGTTGCTTCTCACCTAGTCAGGGTGTCACACAAGCTATTTTTAATTATTTTTGAGAATTTCATACATGAAAACTGTACTTACTTCATTTCTAATCCCTCTTTCTCCCTTTAACTCTTCCAGGGCCCCCACTATCTCTCAAATTCATGATCCCTTCTAATTATTCTTGTGTTATACATACATGTGGGTATATGACTACAACCTGCTAAGCCTATTTAGTGTCTCTTGTATTTACATGTGTTTAGGGCTGACGATTTGGGGTTAAATAACCCATTAGGGACTTCATCCCTAGAAAAGACCAATTCTTTCTCTCCCAATAGGCACTAATGGCCTGCAGTTCTTCATCTAGAACTGGTGTCTTATGAGATTTTTTCCCATTTATGTTGACATGCCAACTGGTACTGTCGTTGTACAGGTCTTATAAGTGCTCATATTGTCAAGATTTCATGGGTACATTGTCTCTGTCACATCTCGAAGACACTAACTACCTCACAGCATGTGTCTTTTCTGGGCCCTCTTTTCTGAGCCATAAGTATAGGGGCTGTGTTGCAGATATATCTGCTGGCATTGGGCACTCTATGGTCAGTTGTGGATCTCTATTTCTCTGTCTGCTGTAAAAATGAGCTTCTTTGATGAGGGATGAAATCTACACTCATCTTCATGTATAAGGGTAAGGATTTAGGTACAGTTAGAATTTATACTGGTTTAAGAGAGTGGCAATGGTAGATTTTCCTCTAGGGTTCGTGACCTCAACAGCAGTGCATGTTGGGCTGGGTTTGAATTCTCTCCTGTTGAATGGATTGTAAGTCCACTGGCATCCTTAAGATAAAGGTGCTACTATGGTGCCCTTGGTGCTATCTGGTCACTGTCATGGTTCACAGGCTTTACAGATTGGTAGAACTTTTGGTTACTTTTCTTCCCAGGCTTTTTGCATAGTATAACAGGAGTTAGTTCTCAGGGAGGAGATTTTCAGGTCACTTCCAGCCCAACTTCTCCAAACTCTGTGTCCAAAGTATGTGGTGTCTTCAACAATGGGGTCTCATCTTCAATTTCTGGGAAGAAACTAAGGGCAATAGCAATAACCTATATTGTTTTGGATGCCTCTTAAATCATCCCCCACCCCCACCCCAGCCACCAGACCAACAACTTATAGGGAGGTTTCCCATGTGTAGCACTGAGAATTCTTTTAGGTAGTCTATGGCTCTTGAGGGGAGTAAAATCACCCTAAGCGGCATAACTTCATTTCACAGACAGACAGACAGACAGACACACACACACACACACACACGAGTAGTCTGTATTTTACTGTTTGAAGGTGCTTGCTTTTTCCCCTCACCTTTCTATGGCATTCTAGAACTTTTTTGCTACCAGCTCTGCAGTTGACTTTTAGAAACCTTGAGAAAACACCCAAAGAAACCCTCCAGGGCATGACATTGTGGAGGTCCTGGGATGAACATTTTTATGATTATATGGTCTCTTTTGTTCAAAGTAAGAAATGGTACAAACAAAAACCTTGAATTATCCCAGAAAATGGAGACTGAGTTTTCGTTGCCTGGAATATAAGCATCGTCTAAGGAACTGGAAACCCCTCAGCAGACTCAAATTCATACCAGTTGATTTCCTGTTGATTTCCTTGGTGCTTCTGAAGATTTGTGCATGCTATGCAGCAGTCTACCACTGAACTATATCTCCATCCTTTTGTGCCAACATGTTTAATTTTGAGACAGAATGCTCACTAAATTGCCCAGGCTGACCTTGAACCCAAAGTAGAATAACTGGCTTGTATTACCAGGCCCTGCCATCTCTGCTACTTTCGAACCTCAGAATTACTCAGGTGAACATAGAGGTAGATATTTTTAGTTAAAACAGCGGTCAATGTATAAAAAGTTATTTCAAGTAATTTAATATCTGACCTTTAGGAGCAAACCTCCTTTCTTCTGTTGATGGACATTGGAGTTTAGAACAACTCATTGCACTGTAAAATGGAGGTCTTGATGGTCATAGGCTCTTTGGCTTTCAGTCTGACCTTATGATTCATGCTCCTTTGTCAGGATCTTAGATAGCCTCAGCTCTTTTGATCTTCTACCAGGGACAAGTCCTAATGTGTGATCCTGACGGCTTGCTGGCCTGAGTGGATGCTGTCTGATGCTCACAAGCCCCTTTACTTGCAATCATGGTCTACACCCTTTTCCAATCATGTGGATGGGAAATAGAAAGGCTAGCGCCATGGATGAAACAGGAGGCTATGGCCGGATGAACACGTGCGCACACACACAGAGAAAAGCACAGTTGCTTGCCAGAGTTGGGAAATGGGAAGTCAATGACAGCAGCATTTGCCAATGATAGCTAAGCCACTGCTGCAAATCAAAATCATCTAAAGTGTCTGAGGGACTGACTGGAAGGATGACTCAGTAAAGAGTGTCTGACGCTCTTACAGAGACTAGAGTTCAGGTCCCAGCACCCACACATGTTGGGTGGCTCACAACTGCATGTTACTCCTGGTCCAGAAGATCTAACGTTCTTCCCTGAACTCCACAGGTGCATGTATATGCATACACACAATAAGTGAACAAATCTTTATAAAATGATATCTGGGCTCTCACCTCAGAAAACAAATACCAGTGTTGAGAACTGGACCTAAGTAGTTATACAGACATTTAGGTAACCCTGCTATTCAGCCAGACTTAAAAACTCTGTGGGAGTGGACATGTACACACACAAGCCACACAGCCACATGGGATGCTTGGGGTGGGAATTTTCTTTAGATAGCTCTTTGACAGAACCGAATTCAAAATTCCAACGCAAAAAAGCTGCAAAGACTTCTTGCCAACGCTGCTGCTTCACAAGCAAATACACACTCGACTGATTTGGAAAGACGTGAGGGAAATTCATGGGTTACAGCCTCTGCTCAATACACGAATCCTCTCCAATGTAGCTGATGTCCAGTTTTGTTTCCTTTCATGTCTTGAACAACTATAAATTCACAGCTTCATGGAGGAGTGGAGTAGAGCTCGTTTGGATTTTTATTTTTTTGCTTAAGTTCCAGAGCCTATTTTTGTTCAGAATTCTGATCCAGAAGTTCCACAGAGTCATTCAAACCTCACCTACCCCATGGCAAGTAGCTCTTTGACTTCATTTTTTTCTACTTTATTTGCTTAGCAATCAGCAGCAGCAATATGCTGCAAATTTTACTGGGGCCACAGGTATTTGGATACATTCAACATTCTATGTAAGTAATATGCTTCAAACTGTACCCCTGGTTATTAGATGCATAACCTCAGATAGTAGAACTAGAAAGTAGCCTAGGTTATCTTTTAAATATATCTCTGGTGTACCACCCAGATGCAGAGCTTCTAAGTTCCCCAATTAAAAATCTGACTTTGAATCAAAATTTTAAATGTGATTTTGTGCTGTGTCTGCCCTGGCTCAACTTAAAAGTACATGTTTGGGTTTGATGCAAAGGAACAGACAAACAGGAACCAGTCCAGTGCAAACAGAAATCAAACCAGGGGCTTCGAGGAATATCAAATGCTACTGAATGCAAGCTGGATTCTCTAAGCTAGAACCCCAGCAGTGTTTGTACTAATAGATATGCAGCTCACAGGGCAGACAGTCATAAATGTTTACTTGCTGAACTCATTAGATAACTCGAGCTAAAATGACTACTAATAGACACAAACAGATTGGGGTGTAAGGTCTGCGCACTTGGAGTTTTTGACAGAATAATGAGGCAAAAATAAACAAGGACACATGGAATCTGCATAATGTAATTGATACTGATTGAATACATTTTTAAACATCGCATCCAGAATACAATGAAACCCCTTTCAGGAATTTAATTAATACAATTTAAAACTTTATTTCAATTAATTCAGGCACACATTCAAAGCAATCAGGTCATTTCTGGGCATGTGCATGAAATATTAATTTAGGCTATATGTAAAGTATATAATACTCTACCTTGAGTTTGGGTAATGGAAAATTTTAAAACAGGATTTACTGTGTGTATATGTGTGTATGTATGTGTGTGTGTGTGTATGTGTGTGTGTGTGTGTGTGTGTGAGTATGTGTCTGTGTGTGTGAGTATGTGTCTGTGTGTGTGAGTATGTGTGTGTGTGTGTATGTATGTGTGTGTGTGTGTATGTGTGTGTGTGTGTGTGTCTGTGTGTGTGTGTGTGTGTGTGTGAGTATGTGTCTGTGTGTGTGTGTGTGTGTGTGAGTATGTGTCTGTGTGTTTGTGTGCATATGTGCATGTATATATGGGAGCCTACAGAGATGAGAAAGGGTCCTTTGGGTCCCTTGGACTGCTCGATATGGCCTCTGGGATCACGATGCTGGCTCTCTGGTAGAACAGTGGGCTCTCAACACATTCGAGCCACTTCTCTAGCTCAGAAAACACTCTTAAATCCAAAGGAATGAACCATTAAAGTAGCAAATTAAAACAAAATAAAATCCAGAACTTTACAAAGTAAAAAATTCCTCTCTTAAATAACATGCTGGCTGAAATGCATTAACCATGGAGACAGGGTGCAAAACTGTGACTGTCCACGATCATAGCCTTAAACTGCACGGTGGGCATGCAAGGGTGACGAGAAGTGTAATGAGACATGCCAGCGAGGGTTTCTCAAAGGCACTGAGGGAAAAAAAGGAAAGAAACAGAGGCTGGGGTTTTCAATGATGAAGTTAGAATAGATGAATGAATGAATGGATGGATGAATGAATGGATCTATCAATAGGTTAATTATGCAAATCTGAATGCTGCTTTTCTTATAAGTACGAATGTTTAAAATTAGTCATGAAAATGTTTACTGAGTACTTAGCATGTGCCTGGTATTGGTTAAGACCACTGTGAACAGGATCTAGCCAGATGACTCAGCAGGTGAAGGCTTTTGCCAAATCAATTGGTGGTACCCTCATAGTGGAGGAGAGAAATAACTCTGGATAGCTGTGCCTTGTATTCCTCGTGCATGCTGTAGCGCAGGCGTGTGCACACATATACATAAATGCACTCCCAAATAAGTAAATGAACACAAAGAGAATTCCATTATTAACAATTCTACGAAGGCAGGAACATTACCCCTGGCTGACAGTGAAGGGACAGAGGGAGGAAGTAGAGAGCAGACATACCTCAGGTCATCCAAGAGGCAGGGGAGGAATCAGAGTATCATTAACGATGCTCCACCCGAGCTTCTCACCAGTGGGGAAACAGGCAGATTTAAAAAATAAAGTCTCAAATAAAAATAAGTTGTGAAATACTACATGAATAACCACGTGCTAAGTAGCGTTGACATCTTAATGATACTGGTGGCTTTTTAGGTAAGGATGAGTTACACCGACCTAACAGAAATCTGACTATGTCAGTGACTTGGAAAAAACCTAAATGATT